>CM052895.1:12590198-12690516 GCA_028534135.1 Potos flavus | reverse complement strand
GGTGTTGTACATAAACAATGAATCATGGAACACTGCATCAAAAACTAATGATGGGGGCACCTGGGTGGCTCAGTGGGTTAAAGCCTCTGCCTTCGGCTCAGGTCATGATCTCAGGGTCCTGGGATCAAGCCCTGAATTGAGCTCTCTGCTCAGCGGGGAGCCTGCTTCCCCTTCTCTCTCTGCCTGCCTCTCTGCCTACTTGTGATCTTTCTCTCTCTCTCTGTCAAATAAATAAATAAAATCTTAAAAAAAAAAAAACTAATGATGTATTTTTATGGTGACTAACATAACACAATAAAAAAAAGAAAGAAGGAAAATCATCAAAAAACAAAAACAAAAACCATCAAATCTTTCCCCAAAGACTCTGAACCATTTTGTATACCACCTAACAGGGTGTAACAATTTTGGTTGCTCTGCATTGTCACTGTCACTTATAGTGACATTGTTATTGTTTACAACATTTTTATTGTTTTATGTAGTTTTTTGTTTATTTATTAAGATTTTACTGGTGTTAAAGGAGCTCTGCCTCATACGTGATAGTGGAATTCTATCCAAATTCTATGTCTCTATGCAGCCTACCGAAAAAAGGGGGAACCAAGAACCTTATAGCAGTGGCAATAAATATGAGCCCTGGCTAGTAGGAAATTAGCTTGTGCATCCCTGTCACTCTGCACTGAGCACAGACCCTGATGTGGGCTTGATCTCACAACCCTGAGATGAAGACCTGAGACAAAACCAAGAGTTAGATGCTTAATCAACTGAGCCACCCAGACACCCCAGAACCAACTTATTTCTGATACTTATTCCTTACTCCCGCAAATCAGAAACAACCCCCACCTCACTCAACCTGTGCCTGTGGGGAGAAGGGCTTTAAACTTGGGGACAGTTTTGGAGAAAATGGAGGGGCGGGGTGCTCAGCTTGTCTCACAGGTCACAGGGTCTGTGAGCATCTTCATGGGGACGGGAATGGGCCTTCTTGGCTCTTGTCTTCCACTAAATCCTTAGGAAGGACTCTGAGAAGAAGCCATTAGCTGGAGAAGAGCCACCTTCCTGGTCTCTGGCTTCAAGGCCAGTCTCGCCAAGACCCTTTGCGGTAGGGGGGCGAGGCCACTGCACACGGTAGGCACTTTGCTTGTCAGAATGCAGGGGAGAATGGGGAGCTCCGCAGCTTGGAAGTGTGCTCCCTCACCACCCTGCATGTAGGAACAGCCACTGGCAGCTCAAACTGAAAGCAGAAATCTTTCTCCAGATCTTGTCACAGGTGTTGATCCTAATCTCCAGTTGTGTTGACTTGTTTATACTCCATTTATGGAAGCTTCTTGCATCTCCCAAGTCCACCACCAAGATGTGACAGACAAACTCAGTAAGGATATTTTCCAGTCCTCCTTTGAAAGAATCTTTAAAAAAACAGAAAAACCCAAAACACTGGATTTGCTTTAAATGAAAACCCTCTTAGAACGCAGGCAGCCAGCCAGCATGGAGCCTGGCCCCCTGCAGGGAGCCACCAGCAAGGAGGCTGCTGGGGCACTCAAATGCCAACTTTTCTTCTAAAACCTAGACTCCTTTCAATAAAAGATAAGAAAGAAGAATAGAACAGAGGAAAGTCCTACTCTGAGATAAGGGTCTCCCTCCCTTGGCTCTGGTCACAGACTGGGGTATGGCGGCACTGGCATGGGGCCTCCCAAGCTCGGCCTCCTTCACTTGAGCTCCTCTGCCAGTCTCCCTTCTCCTTGCCCTGCTGGCCAGTGGTGGGCACTCCTTCGATCTCAGCTCCTCTCTCTCTCAGCTGCTCCTTTCCTCCTATGGCTGACAGTTGTCCTTCAGTTTTAGCAGGGGAAAATAGGTATCCATTTATTTATTTTATTTTTTATTGCTCAGAATAAGTTATTGACCGACTAAGTCCCCTTTTAGTTTTGGGACAGCCCTGTCACTCCACTGTGCTGATAGGAGGGGTCTTGTAAGAGTGCCCCATCGATGTGTGACTTCAACTCATCACCAAGGTAACTGACATGGGACAGCTCATGCTGGCTCCCCTGGGAGGGCTGGCTCCTGAGGATACAGCCCTGAGCCAGGGTGTCCTGTGAGAACAGCTGGAATGCCACTTCCTGGCTGGCCTGGCTGCCAGGAAGATTCCTCTGGCTGAGCCCAGGATGCCCAAAACTGTTCTTCTGGCATCCCCCAGGACCAGTCTTGCCCTTGGGGGTTCCCCCAGTTTGCTTGTCCAAAATACCGCAGTGGCAGCATGGGGTGCATAAGCACGTTGAAGCGGGTGGGAATGTTCATGGCAGCCATGTTGCTGGGGCCAGCACCAGACACGCGAATCTGGTCATGGGTATGCAAGTTCACGAGTTCATGGTCCAGGGCCAGCTCTGGCTCTTCTGATTGTAGACTATCCAGGGATCATAGCCTCCTAGGGTCATCCATGACTCGAGGGTAGAGGGTGGTGACTAGCTACCGGGGCTTGCTGAACTGTGGGAGGTTCTCCCATAGAGGGAAGCACTCCCACATTGTTCAGGGGCTCTTCCACCAGCACCTTCTGTTCTCTGTAGTAGTCCAGCAGGTGGTTCCAAAGCAGCTGGGAGGACAGGGCCTTTGAGTTGCCTATGAGAATGACCTCATACCGTGCTTTGGTCAGGGCCACATGAAGCTGCCTGGGGTTGTTTAAAAATCCAAAGCTCGTTAGCGCACATGCAAGAGAGCAAGGTAAAGTCCTTGTCCCACCCCTGGAATGTGTCCATGTGGGCAAACTCCACCTCCTGGTAGAGCTTGCTGTGCAGGGAGCCGCTGAACTGCATGAATTATATGAGGTCAGAGTGTTGGCCCTGGTTAAGGGCATGATGATGCCAAGCTAGTCTGGCTTGGCACCTTCCTTCAGCAGCTTTGTGATGATCTGCTGTGTGCCGCTTCCTTCCTGTCCAGGCATGAGGTGCTTGAGCTGGCAATCTCCTCTGGGCTCTGGGCCATCTAGAGCATCAGCTGACCAGGTTAGGGTCATTGGAAGTCCAATCCCTTCTTCCTAAGATCTGCTGCCGTGATGCCTTTCTGAAGAGAGAACTCGTAGATGTTGGACGAGAAACGCTGAAGGTAGGATGCATTATGGTGGACCTGGAGGTGGATGAGATGGATGGAACAGATGCCCAGCACCACAAGCCGCTTGAAGAGTGACTGGGATAGCCCCACCTCATCTGCCATTTTGCACATAACCATGGAGCCCAGCTAGCAGTGGTCACCCATGAAGATGAGCTGGTTGACTCCAAGGACCATGGGGACCATGCGCTCTAGCTCAGTACCCGGGGTGCTCACCTCAATTAAAATGGGCCTCAGTTACCCACATCTCCACACCCATCTGTGTTCATGAGCAACTCCCTTTTCATGGTGAGGTTTCTCTTCTGCCAACAAGAGCTCCCCAGTCTCCTCATTCAGTTGCTGCAGCTTCTGGAGCTCAGCATGCTCTCCATGTTCCTGATCTGGTTGTGCAGGGACAAAAATGATACTGAGTCCTGATGCAGAACAGCTTGATTCTCAGCCTGGTCTGGTAGATCTTCTTGCTTAGCCAATCTATGACTATATTACTTGAGGCACAGAGAATCAGGGGAGCATTGCTTTTGCCCAGCCATGTAGTAGCTGATGGTGGCCAAGGTAACCATCTTCCTAATACCTGGTGGATCTTGGATCAGGCTCATTGGTCTTTGTTGTGCGGTCTGAAGAGTGGCTCCAGTTGGGGAGTCCTTGTGCCTTTAAGTTCTTGGGCAGCTGAGATGATAATGTCCTTCAGCTGCCGGTTGTTGAAGCCCCACGTGGAGGTCTCCTCCAGTGAGGTTGACTCCCACCTGAAATCCATCTGCAAGTTATGATCTCCTCCACGGACACGCCCAAACTGCTCTGCAGCTCAGTGGAGAGGTCATCACCACAATTAACAACGACCTTGAGGACGTGGCTGATCGCTTTCTACTGGGGATGCCAACGACGTTTCCTTTGTAGGCAGGCACATCTTGTTCCCTTGAGTAAGCCACATATCTTAACCAAATTATGACTACATTCTCATCACCAGAGGATTGATACTCAGTTTTGGGTGAAATAAAGTAGGCATTTGTCTTCTTGTTAAGGACTAGGTCCCACTTGACAGTGATGTTATGCTGAGATTGGGACTCTTTTTGGTTTCTCATCATCGTCGGCCAGCACCTAGACAAGGGGACTAACTTTGCCCTGGTGCTGGTAAGCCTTCTATGGCAGGAGGACGCTCCGTGGCTCTTCTCCACCTCCGGCTTCTCTAGGTCCTTCAAGTGGGCGGAAGGATTTTCCTGGCGGAAGGATTCTCCGGGCCGCAGCACCTCCGAGTTGCTGATTGATCTGCGGAGTGGTGGTGCGCCCAGCCCACAGCTGCTCCGGCTCAAAAGGGGTCTCCACTCGTCCGCACGGGAAGCGGCAGCCGTAGGTCACGCGCTGCGGTTCCTCGCTGTCCCTGTTGTATTTGAAGCTTTTCTGAGTGGCGCAGGGCGGTCCACACAGCAGCACCACGACCCAGTTGGCCTTCGCAGTAATGAAGCCGTGGAGGAAGACATTGTGGGAGCCACCAGAACGCTCCAGAGCTGGTTGCCGGAGAAGCCCGCCGTTGAGGCAAGTGGCCTCTTTGCACCCCGGGAGGTGATTTACAGTGTGGCTGTCAGGAGTTAAACGGGGCAGGGGATTACAGACCCACTTCTTGCTGGTATTACAGGAGGTCATGCAAGCAGTACTGTATATTCTGCAGCAACTGCGCGCGGGCACTGGGAAATCCTTGGAATAGCAGGTATCCACATATTTGAAGTTGAGCTCGGTGAACCAGCGGCTGATAGGGACCGCACTGTTATCTACCGACCGGTGACGCAGGATGCCCTAAGGGCCCCGACCCGCGCCTGGGGCTGTCAGGGTCACGGCACCCACCCGTGTGCGCAGGAGGGACTGTGGCAGCCATCTCCGGACTGGGAACATTTGCGCCTGGCTGGGAAGGGTGAAGTCCATGAATTTGAATGCGGAGCCATGCAGCCGAGTTGCTGGTGCTCCTCGGTGTCCAGCAGGGTGAGCATTTGTGAACCGGGACCCTAGGCCTCCCCTCTGGAGCCCTCAGCCTGTCTCCACCCCACCGTGGAGACAGCCACAAGCGCTCACACCCTTCGACTGGACGGAAACGCTCGTGGAAGGGGGCCAAGCGGTGCCCACTAAGCCGCCACCCACCTGCCGCTCACGTCCCTGCAGAAACCTGAGCTGCTGTTACCACCACCTGCTGTGAGTAGTTTTAATTTTACCTCTTCTGGTGGGTGTGAGGTGGCCTCGATGGCATTGCCGGTTCTAGATACTGTTTTTTAGCCTAAGCTTTAGAATTTCCATTTCGTTCTTTTGATATGAGTTCCAGTTTTCTGGTTAATTTTTCCATATGGTCATCACTTGTGATGCACTAATCACAGTTAAAATCTGGTATCTGGGTCACCTGTGCGTCAGTTTTCATTGGCTTTTTTTCCCTTATCCTTTATTTTGTATACCTGGGAAATTTTTTTTTATTGAATTATGGAAATTATGTATAAAAATTATAGAGGTTCTGGAAAAAAAAATGTTATCTTTCTCTAGAGTGGATTTCTTTAGCTTCTG
This sequence comes from Potos flavus, assembly GCA_028534135.1. Lineage (NCBI taxonomy): Eukaryota > Metazoa > Chordata > Mammalia > Carnivora > Procyonidae > Potos > Potos flavus. Next base: position 12,684,891 of record CM052895.1, on the reverse strand, counting down.
GCAGGCAATTAGAGTAGGCATGGATTACTTTAATCCGAACAGATTGAGCTGATTCACAGCTGGGTTTCATTCTTTGTAAGGCTGGTCGATTTCTTTATTTTTTTTTTTAGTAGTTTTTCCCCCAGTTTTTATTCAGAAATAATTGACGTACATCACTGCATAAATTTAAGACATAAAGCTGATGGTTTGATTTACATATATTATGAAATGATTAGCACAATAAGTTAAGATTTCTTCTTCTATAAATAGAATACAGGGAAAAGAACGAAAATAATAAAGAAAAAATCCTTGAAATAGGAGCTCTTAAGATTTCCTCTTAACAACTCTCCTTTATATGTATAGCAGTATTAGCTACAGTCACCATATTAAATGCTACATCCATAGTACTTATTTATCTTGTAACTGAAAATTTGTACCTTTCGATCACCGCCTCCACACACACCTTCCTCCAATCCCCCCTGCCCTTCGTCTTTGTTAACCACAAGTCTGATCTGTTCCTCTGTGTTTATTTCTTCTTTTTTAAAGATTTTGTATAAGTGAGATCATATAGTATTTGCCTTCTTTGAATTATTTCACTGAGCATAATGATTTCAAGGTCTGTCCATGTTGTCACAAATGGTAGGATTTCCTTGTTTTTTATTTATGGGTGAATAATATTTCACGCGTGTGTGTATCACAATTCATTTATCCATCCATTGATGGGCACTAAGATTGTTTCCATGTCTTGGCGATTGTAGATAATGCTGCTATGAACGTGGGGGTGAAGAACCCTTTTCGAGTTAGTTCATTTCCTTTGGATATATTCCCGTGGAATTTCTAGACCATATCGTAGTTCTTTTTAATCTTCAGATTATTCTCCATACGGTTTTTCCCCATAGTGGCTGTACAAATTTACATTGCCATTAACAGTAAACAGTGTACAAGGGTTCCCTTTTCTCCATATCCATGCCAGTATTTGTCTCTTGTCTCCTTGAAGATGGCCGTTCTAATAAGGTGCATGGTAGTATCTCGTTGTGGTATTAATGTGGATTTCCTTAATGAGTAGTGATGTTGAATATTTCTAGTTTAACTTCACTCTTAGACTATAACCCTTCTGGTGTTCAATTGAAAACTTGGAGTTTGAATCAGAACCTTATATGTCCAAACTATTGGATAGACAGGATGGAGAAGCTTCGGGTATAAAGAGTACAGTGTTTGGCTTTGAGTAGTATATCCTAGAATAAGGAAGTCATCAATTCAGGTTAAAATGATATATATTCACAATTGTATTATAATTTGAACTGAAAGAAAATTTAGAGCCTTCTCGCCAAAACGAATTTAGGAAAGTACTGTAAATATTTTTAAAACTGTTAAGATGGATATAATCTGTGAACACATTGAGGTTCAGAGTAGACAAATGGGAACTGCAAAAGGGTCAAATGGAAATCTAAGAAATGAGAAGAGAAATTCACCGGAGGTCGCAACAACAGATTGGACGATGAGAAAAGATCCGTGAACCTGCAGGTAAGTCAGTAGAAATAAACCAAAACAAAGCCCAGAGTGAAAAAAATGAAAAGAGTCATTGACCTCTTTATCATAAGACAATATCAAGACATCAGATGTACCTGGAAATAGGATGGGGGGAGATTGCATTAGAGAAAAATATGTGGAGAAAAAAGGGTGAAACATTTTCCAAATTAAAAAAAATTATGAAAGTGTAATTATTTTTTGATCATAAAACCTCAGTATGATTTGCAGGGTGAACTTTTCTTATCTAGCAAACTGATTTGCCATTTGAAAGTGCGCTTTAAGCTTTATTGAGATATAATTGACCAAAACAAGTACACACATTTTAAGTATACAATTCAGTAAGTTTTGATATATGACGATCCCTCCCAAATTTATTTCTGCCCATTTGTAATTCCTTTTGCTGATCCTTCTCCCTGGTTCCAGGCAGCCAGTGGTCTGTTCTGTCACTAAGGGTGAATTTACATTTTCTAGAATTTCATATACATGGGATAACCATGGTATGTACTTTTTAGATTTTTTTCTTTTAACTCATAATTTTTTGGGAGTTGATCCTTGGTGCATCTATCAGCAGTTTATTCTTATTTATTGTTAAGTAATACAATTCTCTTTAACGAACTATCAGAAGCTGGTAGAATTAAGGTGTGGTGCCAGAGGGCTGTTTACCTCTAGCAGAAGGGTGAGGACAGGAATTGGGAAGGGCCTCGAGGGAAGTTTCTGCGGTGTGGTTGCTGTTTATAGGGTGTGCACATTTGTCAGAACCCATTCGACTGTATTCTTAAGATAGACGCATTTCACTGTGTGTCATTTGTACATCAGAAGGAGGAAAAAGGCAGGGAAGGAAAAATAACCAGGGACACTGCCCAATTGTCATCCTTGTTTGTTGATATTCTTGTGTGCCTGAGTCAGAGATTTTTTTTTTTTCACGTTTTCTGGTTAGCCAGAAGTACTATCTTTAGACATATTTTTAAAGCCTTTCCCTGTGATTTTACTCTTTTGTGAAGGCAAATTTAAGAAAAGTGTATTTTATGACAGCCTTTATCAAAACACTCTATAGCAGTCACTACTGCTCCCAGGCTGTTCCTATGGAAATGAAATCTGCCCCAAACTGAGTATATCTATGAAAATGCCCAGTATGTTATATACTAGATTGGAGTTGCTAATGTTGAGGCATCATTTTAATGATTTTTTTCTTTATTAGTAAAATGTGATAAAATACTCTGCATCCCTTCCATCAGAGAGACTTAAATTTTGTCATAAAAATGAAGAGACAGGGCACCTGGGTGGCTCAGTCCGTTAAGAGTCTTCCTTTGGCTCATGTCATGATCTCAGGGTCCTGAGTTCAAGCCCTGCATCCAGCTCTCCACTCATTGGCCATTCTGCTTCTCCCTCTCCCTCTGTGTTCTCTCTCACTTTTGCCCTCTCTCAAATAGATAAATCTTAAAAAAAAAAAAAAAAAAAAAAAAGACGTTCAAACTATTCCAACTAACTAGCATATTTTTATTGAAAGGCAATTAATGGAAGCTTGGGTGTTCATTTAGTCATCCAAAGTTTTATTAACAACTTTCTTTTAGAGTAGGTGTAAGATTTTTTTTGTATTTACCTACTCTCATGTACTTGTGGTCTAATAAATACTAAATTGTACAGAAAAGCGATTACATTTTGTATATGTATATGACTTGGTATACATGATAAACATTATATCAGGCTGTATATAAGCTGGAAATATTACTGACTATACTCAGTATTCATTATCACACTCAATATTAGACTCAATATTAAGCTAAATATAAGTGAAGCTAAGAGTGTTGACTTTATCAGAACCTGCTGGTGCCTGGACCGGCTCTTGTAACAGACCCTTTTCCAAGAATGTTCAGTCTGCTGTTTGATTTAAATACCATTCATTACAACAGAAAAAATGTACAGTTGAGCGTCCAAGTGTACGTGAAAAATAATCAGCCAGACAAATCTATCGTGCCCCTGGCTTGAGTTTTGCTTCTGTCGGGTTTGGATCATTATGACGTTACAATTAGAACTTCAGGACAGTAATCCCCATTTAGTGATAATTCATCTCCATGCCTGCTCTTCTTACCTCACAATTCCATCATCTGACGTTCCCCATCATTCTGGATGGGACCAAGATCGGCATTGCACGGTACTTCCATGCTACTGGGAAATCCAGCATCACTGTCTTGAATGGAAGGAACTCCGAGGACACTCCTTCCCTTTGCTCCTAGAAAAATTTCAAACTGCTTGGCTTATCAGCTCCTCTGAAGAATGGCCTCTTTTCCTTTTTCTTTTTTCCTTTTTCCTTTCTTTTTTTAGTGTGGGGAGGGGCAGAGGGAGAAAGAATCTTAGGCAGGCTCCATGCCCAGCACGGAGTCAGACATGGGGCTCAATCTCCCAACCCTGAGATCATGACCTGAGCCGAAATAAGAGTTCGACACTTCACCGGCAGAGCCACCCAGGTGCTCCAAGAATGCCCCTTTCTGTGCCCTGCCCTTGCTCCTGCCTCTCCCCCCTTGCTCACCACTCCAGTTGCTCAGATATTCTCTTTGACCCCAGGGACCAACAAACTCATTCTTGGGTTTTGGTACTTAGAACATTGTTCATCACATAATCTATCCACAAGGCTGGATCTTTCTTATCCCTGAATCTCAGCTTACATGGGACTTCTCTTTATTTTTTCTCCACTTTAATGAAGTGTAATTAAAAAACAAACACTAATATTCGAGGTATACAATGTGATGTTTTGAGGTACGTATACATTGTGGCAATGAGCACCTCAGTCAAGGCGATTTAACATATCCAACACCTTATGTAGTTACCATTGTGTATGTGTGTATGCGTGTGTGTGGTGAGAACACTGAAGATCAACCATCTTAGCAAATTTCAGGTATACAACAGAGTATTGTTAGCTACAGTCTCCATGCTGTACATTAGACCCCCAGCAGTTACTCATTCCCCCATAACTGGAAATTTGTACTCTGACTGACATCTCATTTCCACCACCTCCTAGCCCTTGGCAGCCACCATTCCACTCTGAGTTTGACTTTTTTTTAGCTTTCACATAGAAGTGAGATCATGAAGTATTTGCCTTTCTGTGTCTGGCTTATTTCACTTAGCATAATGTCTTCCAGGTTCATCTGTTGCTGCAAATGGTAGGAGTGTGTGTGTGTGTGTGTGTGAGTGAAACCTCCGAAATCCCCTTGTGTTACTGTCCCTCTTTCTTCCAGTTATTTTTTATGATGTTACCTGTATGATTACATGTATTGTTATGTTTATGAAACTCTTAAGTCTTCCTTAATTTGTTGACTTGCTTGCATATTTTCTTCTATTGAACTAGAGCAGGGTTGTGTGTTGGCCAACTCCAGGGGGTCCCGTTGCATTGTGGTTTTACGTCAGCTGCGCCCCACAGAGCAGGGCTGGATAAATCTGCACAGCCTCCCACAGTGGGCCTCAGTAACAGCTAGAGATCTTGGTAAAAGCTGTTACTCTTAGTCCCTAAAACAGTGCCTGGCACACAGCAAGTGCTCCAAAAATATTTGTTGAGAAATGAACTCCTGAATTTATGCTTTCAAGGGGCTGAGGGAGTTAGTGAATTTTTTTTCAGCCATAATCTTTTCCATTTGTGGTCATGTGCTGATTTCTTTCAAAAAACAAAAACAAAAAAACGCACCACCACCATCAATAAAAAAAACCCCCACATCCTACATTGACTACCCAGTGAAAATAACCAAACTTCTAATAAAAATCACATAGAATCAGTGACCTAACTGAATTGCTTAGGAATGATGTGCTCATGTTACTGATACTTGAGTTTAATGTTAATGATTATGGGCAGAATGTATTTCTTTATCTTTGTCATTCACATTTGGATATGTATTTGTGTTTAACCATTAATAACTAACGTGCTGCCAGTACGGCTTATTACCCATCTTTATAAATCTTTTGGGATAAGACCACTTTGCTAGGTAGATTGGATTTCAAAATAATCTATGTGAGTCTTTGAAATGAGAAATATTCCTCTTTCTCAAACACTACATATGTTAATGAAAAACAATACATTTTATTTAAAAGGAAGTAGAACGTTTTCTCCCAAAATTCCGAGTGCATACAACCATGTAGATGCATGTGGTATCTCTGGATTGGCGAACTTGGTGTTAACGGGACCAGGATGATAAAATTTAAATTAGATTCTCTGTCACATAATGTCTGTTGAATCACGTGTAACGTAAAGATCAGGCACGAAATCTTTTCCACTGTCAGTTTTCCGAGCAGCTTTTAAACACGGCAGGGTTGGATTTTTTTCATCCTCTCCCGTCTTTGGATCCGGGGCTTGAAGGCACATGAGCCCTTGGGGCCAGGGAGGGGAGGCTGCCCCATCTGATGGGTAATTGAGCCTGGGGACATGTATTTCATTCCCTGGAATTGATAACCACCACGAAAAGCCAACCCCTTCGCCTTCCAAGCTCCTTTACAAAATACAAATAAATGCTGCAGCTCGTGTATTTAAAAAAAAAAAAAAAAAAGGAAAAAAGAAAAGAAATCGATGTTTTATTACACTTCGGCATTTCCGCCTTTTTCTCTGCGGTATCATTTGAAGTCTGCTTTTTAAAACAGAAGTTGAACAAATGAATCCTTCTGTCCTCACTTCCAGTTGTCAGCAGTGTTCAGTGTGAGATGAAATAAATTGCCAAGCCCTTTCATCTTCTATAATCAGCTCGGCACAGCTGAGTACACCCCCAGCCCCGCGTGCCGCCCCTGCCAGCGCTCGCTCCGCCCAACAGGAAGTCGAGTGGACTTACTTGGCTTCTCTCCTAGCTTGCTTGCTTCCTTGCCTCTTCCGCCTCCTTTCTTCCTGCCTGCACGACTACTGTGCCAGCCATGCCTTTTCTGGAGGAAAGAAGTTGTAGGGCGTGGCATCATTTTTTTTTCAAGGCATGTCTGACCTAGAGGTGGTTGGTTGGTTTTGGGTTTTTTTCACCCTCCAGCTCGCTCAAGTGTAGTGTGACTGCTGTCGTCCTACACCTGTCCACCCAATGTACAGATGGGAAGATGCCTGGGGGAGCCTTGAACTATACTTTGACCATGCCAGAGTGCTTTGTTGTTAAAAGCAGAGAAGCTCCACACTTACATGGATGTCAGCCAGGCAGGACATCCACCTCTTTCTAGCCCCCTGACTAGCTGGGAGTCTATTAGGGAACAAAGCAGAGGGTAGAGCTTGACGGAGGGGCCGGCGATAAGTACCTGCTAGTCTGGGGAGCTGTTTTGTTGGTTTATGTATTTTCCCTGGAACTGATTCCTTTGTCAGACTCTCCCTCCTCTCCTCCGTGTGCTTTTCGTGGGGCTGGCAGTCTCTGATTCCTACTCCTCCCCCTTGCCCTCCTTGTGCTCTAGGAGAGGCAGTGCTGATGTAATGAGCCAGTCTTAACTAGGCATCTGGCTCTGTTGTAAATGCCTTCCGTGTATTAGCTCAGTTACTTGTGCAACAAAATGATGAGATAGGTACAACTGATTGCCTCCATTCTTCAGATGAGGATACTGAGGCACCATCAGCTGAACAATTCACCTTATGTGCAGGCAGATGACCTGTATGGCAGCCTCCTAGGGCAAGAGGTGAGTTCAGGGTCGGGCCTGTGGCCCAGGGGGAGATGGATGGTGCAGGTGGAAAGGTGCTCATGTTGGCTTCCTACATGGATTAGCCAGCGGGGTTGGGGAGGGGAGGGTGGCTGGACTCTAGGGTTGCTAGGGAGCAGCATGCCCATCACATGTGAAGATGAAACTCTAATGATATTTATTGAATTGTGGTCTAGCTGTCCCTAAATTCAATTTACAACAGGATGTTTTTGTTTTTTGCTTTAATGTGAGACAATAGGTTCCTTTTGTTTGCTTAAGCCAATTACACTGGGATTTCTCTTACCGAGGGAAGAAATGTTATTGAGTGATAGAGGGAAGAAAGCGGTATTTCTAAAGATTCTCAAGTAATTCTGGATGCTCCCCCTCTTTCTGGGCCTACTGTAGCCTCCCCCCGACCCCATGACTCTCTTGAAATCCACATTATCCCTCTGAAAATGATAGGGTCCACTCACCTAAGCTGTCGGCTTCTTAAAAACTAAAAAGAGTCTTTTTGAAATGAGAGGGTATGCTGGCCTGGAATTGTGTATTGATCTTTTAAATTTCAACTTAGAAATTTAAATTTCATCTCAAAGGGAAAGGAACTAGAAATGAATTCATGTTTTCCAGCCACTTTCTTGTGAGGGATCAACAACACTTGGAAACCAATTATAACAACAGACCAGAAAAGACATTGCCCAGGGAACTTCTCTGTCTGGAGAGCTGGTAGGCTCCCACAGAAGGGAAATTATTTCTCCTTGGGCTTTCATTCAAATTAGCTCTTTTCTCAAGACCAAACTCACTCTCTTTTTGAGTAACTCTGGCACTGTGCAGATGAGCTATGTGGGAAGTATACAGTGAACATCTCTGATTGTGACCTCTTACTTGGCCACAACAGAGTGCTCCCAGTTGGGATTACAGAAAAGGGCAAAATGATGGTTATTCATCCAAGGTTTGCAGAGCTGCCTTGTTTCATGGGAGGGAGTTGTGTCGTAATCACTCTGTATCCTAGCTCCCAACACAGTGCCTTGCATACAGCCCCTGACTTTCCTGTGATGGTTAATTTTGCATGTCATCTTGACTAGCCACAGGGTGCCCAGATTAAACGTGATTTCTGGATGTGTCTGTGAAGATGTTTCTGGATGAGATTAGCATTTGAATGATGGGCTCTGCAAAATAGATTATCCTCCTCTGTGTGTGCCTCGCTGAGTCTCTTGAGAGGCTCCATGGAACAAAAAGCAGAAGAAGAGGAATTTGCCCCCCCTTTTTCCTGCCTTCCTCCTGGACATCTTATCTTCTCTTATCTTCAGGCTGGGTTTTATACCATTGGCTCCCGTGGTTCTCAGGCCTTTGGACTTGGGCCGAATTACGCTACTGGCTTTGTTGGGTTTCTGGCTTGTTGATGGCACTTCATGTGACTCAGGCTCCATAATACTATAAGCCAATTCTTCATAATAAATCACCATATGTAGAAAATAGATATTATATATAAAATATGTACATATGTTATATATATTAACGTATTTAATGGACATATGTAATATATACACATCTACCTAGATGTGTATGTAATAGGTATATCTTATGTATAATATGTAATAGGGATGTATATATATAATATACATTTTATGTATAATTCATGTATCTTCTTGGTTCTGTTTTTGTGGAGAATCTTGACGAGTACAATTGATTAAGCACTTCCAGCATCAATATTTTTTAAAGAACTTCATGCCCATGATTTTGTTTAAACTTTGTTTGTTCTATGAGATAGTTAGTATTACCATCATGCCCATTTTACAGATGTGGAAACCAAGGCACGGAAGTATGAAGTAACATTAGCACTTAGCAGTCCCCCAGGTATGAAGTGGTAAAACAAGGATTTGGCTCAGCATTTAGCTCCCGGTAACCACTGTGTGATGCTGACTCCTTTTGCATAAGGTACCTCACGCATATTTGTTGAACTGAACTGAAATTTTTGAATTTACATGTGGCTTGGCTAGCAAGAAAACAGGCCTTTTGTGTTATGAAAAATAAATTCACCCCCAGGTTATGAGAAGTAGCCACAGTCAAAATTCCTCCATTCTCCTGAGGCTTTGATGACCTTAAGATAGCTCTAGTCTGCAGAATTACTTTACTGTCATTAGCATACATAATTAAATATTTGTTAGGAAAATTAATATATTTAAATTTGTTTAAAATTAAGCTGACCACTAATAGCTCTGCTCATCAGTAGAGACTTTATGTTATTTTACAGCTTAAGAACATTTTAATGGCCAATAAAATTGCTCCCTAGATCCTAGCAGTGCTCAGATTTTGAAATTATAGCCGAAGATACTGTTAATCATTCCTAAATTACCCACCGCTCACTATTAACCTCTAAATTATCTAGCTGATCTGTACATTTGAGGAAAGTAATAAATATGACTTCCCCAGAGGTAGATTATAGGCAGGACAGGTGAGCTTTATACACTTGTATATACGGTTAATGCACAGATGGCCAAAGCATGGAGACCAACTGTGATGTATCTATATGGGTATCTTCGAATATAAGTTTGTGTATTTAGCTAACTTGGAGGGAGGGCATCAAAAGATTAGACCATTATAAAGTCGACTCCAGTAATGGTATTATTCAAATGTTTCCCTGTATAAATAGAGTTTTATCAAGTTTCCAAAATATATCTATTTCTATTTCCCTTACTTAGCGTGTCTGTTTATGGACAGATGTTTAGTGATGCGTTTCCACCATAAAATATGGCAGAACAGTAGGCCTTTGAATAGATCTCTGATCATTTCGAGATTAAACATCAATTAAGACTGTTCATCTAAGCTTAAATTATTCCATCAGACACTTTCTAGCTATAAGTCAAAATGGGAGAAGGGTAAAAAAAGACCGTGATTGTATGGCCTCTGTATATGAATATAAAGTAATTTATTCTGAGCTCTCAGGATGGAGAGGATGATACTGTTGAATCATGCTTTGCAAACGCATTTAAATACACTAGCAGCACTGTGTCATCAGTTCCAGTCTAGCTAGATCCCTGTTGAGATTGGGGTAAATCTATCCACTTAGGGGGATATTTTCTATGATGGTAAAAAATCAGACTAAAGATCCATTGTTTTCTCTGACTAACTGTGTTGACTCTGAAAATTCCGTGATCGTTTTAGAACTCCTTTAAATTCACTTGACTCAACATTATAAAATGTCGGTCCTGGGCGAGATACTGTGCTTGATGCTACAGATAGTACAAAGGCCATCAAACATAGATGTTATCTTGAGGAGTTTACTGAAGTGGGGTAGACAGGCACAAGTTAATCAAGAAATGGACGTGTGCTACAAAAGTGTGCCCAATCTACGAGAAACAAAGCAGAGGCTGAGAGTGATTTTTTCCACTGGAGTGAAGGCAGAATGGCTACAAGGAAATAACGGCAATTGAGGTAGACAAACGTTTTGACATGGGAGGAGGTGGTGGTGAGGAGGTCCTGTGAATGCGGGATCTTTTCACATCGACTCCACAAACATCTTGGCGATGAGGAAGGAGGCACTGAGTGTCAAGATCAGGAAGAGGACAGACTCATGTAGGAGGCTCACGTGCCAGCAGTTTCTATCTATGTTACTTGAATCCTCACATCTCCTCTTTGCCTTCTCTCTGTGACTTCTTTAAATCACAGTAAATATGCTCTATTTTACTTGGCTTACTAATGTCTCTAAGCCTCCTGTTCTCATTTAAAAAATAGCGGTGAAGCCCTTAGTAAGTGTCACACGGAAACATACAACCCTTAGCAACTCCCAGTCTAGGCCTTACTCTCTTCCTCTCAGGGGCTGGCTGTTCCCGGCAGACATGACTCATTAAGGCAGGGGCAATGTGTAGTTCAGATGTTAGCGCCACAAGAGTGGCCGGAACCGGAAGCTCACACCTTGAGACCCTCTCACATTGAGACCGGGGCTGGATCCAGTCGAGGCTTCCAAATCCAGGGTTCTTCCTTTCAAACAGGCCAGCTCCTCTCCCCTCACTGGTTGTGTTATGCTAGTGAGTCTGTAGTTGAAGATATGTTCCTGGAGGTAGAACCCATGTGGACCCATCACTTTCTCCTGGTACGGAGGATGTGCTCCATTTATAACCACATTTTCATTCAGCTGTTGTGTATACATGCCCTTTGTCTAGTTGTAGTAACCACGTCATCTCTTATTTATCCCAAGGAATATAACATTTGTAGTTAACCTACAACTATCAATACCCAGTAGGTTATTACCATGCTAATTGAATTTAATTTGTTATGAACGAGAAACTCTAGCTATCCAAATTGAAGTAATTTCTAGAAAGCTGGCTAACTGCAGCCAGATTCTTTATCTGTGGCCAGTGTCCTCTCCTGGCCCTGTATCTCTCACTGTTTTAAGTCCATAAAGGCTCAAGAATCTTTGAGAACTACCTTTCCATACAATCTATTCTGTTAGAGTTGTTATTAAATTTCTCCGGATAAACATTGCATTACAAAAACGATTGTTTCAGTGACGAAATAGGGGGTTTCAGGCTTATAATCATTGCTTTTTTCCCCCACTGTAATGCCTTCATAACTATTTTTTACCACCAGAAGCGAATTTTGTTATTGTCATCTAAAAATAATACTTTGGTTCATCAAAACTGACAAAAAAAACAAACTCGAATGCTTCATCTTCATCCTTCATACCACTTCTCAGAAGTTTCTTAGCTTTCTTGGTCATCTTAAAATTTGATCTTCCAATTGAACTTACAGCTCAATTCACCAATGACAGAGATAAACAGAAGGATAAAATAAGTCGTTGTCAAGAAAGCAGTCCACAAACAGTGCAGTAGCGTATTCTTAGTTTCATGGAATATGTTTTGTGACTCAGGTGGGGCTAAATCCAGACACAGAAAACTTACGGACACCATAAGAATCATTAGGACGTTAGTCAAGCATAGAGATTCCTGGCCTCATCCCAAATGTATCCAATATGGTAGATTTGGGTGGGAAGCAGGAATCTGTGTTTTAAGTTTTTACTTCATCAGATGGTTTTGGTACAGTTTGTTTGCAGAATATTTTGAAGGAAAAAATGCCAAAGTGGCTACTCATAATTAATCAGCCTCTTTATGTCCAATTTGAGTTTTTTCATTATTAAACTAAGACTATAGGGGAATGGCATGTTTACTTCTGTGACTTGTAATGCAGATCTAAATCTGCAATTGAGAAAAACACTAAAGTGCCCATAGTTTCCTGTGATTTGTCCTTTCATTGACTTTACGAACCAACCAGAAGCCCTTTGAAGATTTCCAATAGGCTGTGGACCACACTTTAAAAATCACTTTTCTCAGCTGTCTCAAAATTATGGCAGAATGCCCAGAAACTGATATTTAACAACCATGGAGATCTATCTGCTTGAAATCTTACAAGTAAAAACAACTTTGGGAAGCCAGTTTCCACTTCATTATTTGGCACTGGATGAAAGTTTCACATCCCCATTGGAGATCCACATTCAAAGACAGAGACACTTCAATATTCACGTTAATTTTATTTACTTAAAAATAACAGCCAAAGAATGTGCAGCTGACGTTGATCCCTGTTGGCATTTGGTTTGTTTATGCCCTGTCTTGGCTGTGCCCATTATCATGTCTGCATCCTTGGGACGTACTTAGAGGAGCCACGCAGACTACAGTCTAATTATAGAGAAGTAGAAAAGCATAAATTTCGGCCTGCAAATGCTGAAATCTTTTCAAAAGTGAACAAAAGTTACAGTTGCTCAAATTTAAAAGCAGTAAGTGAATAAGCAAATACATATGAAAAGATCAAATGATGTAACCTCAGGTGATTTCTATATTTTAATATTCTTAAAATTTTTATTGGAGTGTAACTGACATGCAATAAACTACACAAAATTAAATTATATAATCGTGTAAGTTTTGACATAGGTGTACACTTGTGCGTTACCACTGCAGTGAAAGTAATGAACATACCCATCAATTTCATCAGTTTCTTTGTGCCCTTTTGTTATCTCACCACCGCCTCTGTTCATGGTCACATAACCACTGATTTATCTTCCGTCTTTACACAATAGTTTGTTTCCTAAAATGTTACATAAATGGAGTCATGTACTTTTTTTTGTCTGACTTCCATTATTCTGCAGAGTTCCAAATTCATCCATATTGGTGGCTATATCATCTGTATGCAGTAGTATACTTGGATTTCTCTTATCCCAACCGTTGTGTTGTTTTTGTCAAGTAGCTTATTTTTACATATGTTAAAAGACCTGCTACCATATTTTTGTTTTCCTTTAAACACTTGTCTGCTACAAAGATTTAAATGACAAGAACAAGGTATAATTTACCTATTTCCAGGTTTTTAAACTTTTCCTTGAGTCTTCCTACTTGACCCATAGATTATACAGAAATTCGTTGTTTAGCGTACAAGTGTTGGGAGAGTTTTCTGTTATTTTTCTGGCGAGGATTTCTAGTTTTGTTCCATTGTGGTTGGATAATGCACTTGGCATTTTCAATTCTTTGACATTTGTGGGCCAAGATACAGTCTATCTTGGTGTATATTCCATGGACACTTGAAAAACATGTGTAATCTGATCTTCTTAGGTGCAGTGTTCTATAATACTGATTTGATCCTGTTGGTGTTGAGTTCTTCTGTAATCTTGCTAATTTTCTGTGTAGCTGCTCTATCCATTGAGAGTCCAGTGTTGATGTATTCATTGTGGGTTTGTCTAATTTTTTAGTTTGATCAGTTTTGCTACTTGTATTTTGCAGCTCTCTTGTTTGGTACATAAGTCGTCTTTGTACTTTGACCCTTTTATCATAATGTAATGCTTCTCCTTGGGGCTGGTGATTTTTTTTTTTTTTCCCCTCTGAAATGTGCTTTATTTGATATTAAGGTAGCCACTTTTTCTTTCTTTATTTGTGTGACGTATTTTTAATAGCCTTTTACTTCCAGCCTGACTATGTCATTATATTTGGAGTGACTTTCTTATAGACAGCATAGTTGGTTGATATTTTTTTTTAAATCTACTCTGTCGGTCTCTGTCTTTTAAGTAATAAGTTTAAACCACTTGAATTTAATGTAATTATTGATATGTCAGAGTTGAAGTCTCCCATTTTGTACTTTGTTTTTTGTTCTCTCTGTTTTAGCTTTCCACCTCATCTCTGGTGATACCATGGGGGGTAGACTTGTTACTGGTTGTTCGGGATGAAAAACCTGGTTCCCTCCTTGGCCTTCTCTGATCTTGCCCCCAAGAAGGGTGTTGTAGCGCCTCACAATGTTGGAAACCTAAGCTTTCCACTGGGCCCTTGCTAGTGTAGATTCAGTGGGGCTGTAGTTTTTGTCCGTGATGTCTGGCTGGAGTAGAGAGGATGTTCTCCAAGGTTTTCTGTCTGCCCCTTTCTGATCTTTTGGCTAGAAAGAAGAGACTTTTGTTGGACAATTTTTTTTTTTTTTTTTTGCACACATTGGTATGTTGGGCTTGTTGCTCTTCAGCAACAAGTCCAGGATATACGAGGCACAGTTGTTCCTTGGGTTGTCAGTTCTGTAGCTGGTCTGCTTTCTTGTTTTTGCTTTTCAGAGTCTTAGGTTTGTTTTATGTTTACTGTCCAGGGTTTGTAGTTGAAGGCAGCAGGAGAAATGGGGAAAAGTCTGCATCTGTTTTGATGGAGTGCTTTTTATTATTACCAGGGGTCATATTTTTCTGCTTCTTTGTATACCTGGTAATTTTTTATGGGATGTCAGACTTTATTTTCATCTTGTTGGTTGCTGGATATTATGTATTCCTGTAGATATTCTTGAACTTTGTTCTGGGACTCATTTAAGCTACTTGGAAACAGCTTCAGCTATTTGGATCTTACTTTTAAGAGATTGTAGACAGGACTAGAGCACTGCTAGGTCTAGAGCTAATTATCCCCCAGTGTTGCTGAAAGACCCTTCTGTGTACCCTGTGCCCCATAAATCTTGATTTTTTTCCATTCTGGCTCATGGGAACAGGCACCATTCCCAGTCCCGTGTAAGTGCTGGGTACTAATCTCTGTTACTCTTGTGGGTGTTCCTTTCCCTAGCGTTGGACAATTTCTTCACATGCATGCATAGATAGTACTCCTTTGAATACTCCAGGGGACCCTCTGTTGTTCTCCAAAGTTCTAAGTCTACACACCTTTCTTTTGTCTGGCATTCTGACTTGCAAACTAGTCATCTTGATCTTTCTGACCACTCAGCTCTGGATCCACAATTCAGAGGTTTCGCTGGGCTCTCCCTTGGTTTTCTCTCACTGCACCGAAGCCTGGAAACACTCTTCGAGGCAATAGGCTATGGCAATCATAGGGCTCATCTTCTATTTTTCCCCATCTGTATGGGATCACTATTTTTCATTGACTAATGTCCTAGTGAAAACTTGTTTTCTATGGGATTTTTTTTTTTTTTTCATTATTTCAGGCGGGAAGGTAAATCTGGTCCCTGTTACTCCTTTATGGCCAGAAGCTCAATATCTGTTTATGACATCCACTAAGTGTGTGACTGGAATAAATTATCTCTCAGCCTGCCTCTAGCTCTTTTATCCTATGATTCTATAGTTTGAAGTTTAAGTCTATGGAGTAGATGAAGTCATTGCTCTCACTTCTTATGTGTGGAACACTTAATCATAGGACAGCCTTTTAAAAACTAACTTAAATAGATTTGCTAAGTGCTGGTTACTGTTCTAAGGCCACAATCCCTTATCTGCACCCCCTGGGAGTCAATTTTATAATATTCTATTTTAAAAAGGTGCATGTACCAAATATAACTTGATACCCCAAGTTGAGTCTGAGGCAGCGCTCCGTAATCAAATGCATTCATATTTCTGTAGCAAAACCATGAATATTAGCATTCAGGATAAATAAGGATTATACATAGCCTAATTTCAGTTTAGATCAAGATTTGCTGCCAACTGAGTTTGCCTTTTTTTTTTCTTTTTTAAGTTTTTAGCTATTTGGTTTGAGAATTTTGGATGAGGAATTACATACAACTCATGTAATTCTCAAAATCATCCTTTGAAATAGGCAGTACACTAATGGCCACTTTACAAATGAAGGGAATGAAGCATAGGGAATTAAGTAACTTGCCCAAGCTCACAGAGCCAGCAAAGGATAGACCCGGGATTCAAATCTAGTATCCTGGCCTCAGAATCCGAGGTCTTACCTGTTAAGCATTACTGCCCTTCCTCAAGGAGCATCCCCTTAGGGCATTCCAGGAAGTCAAGCCTGACTTTGAATACTCTTTGTGGCAGGGGGCTTCTTGGTGCCTAGGTCACCTGAACTAGGAAGCACTCTCTGTGCCACCATGGTCTAAGGATATGTTTGTACTTGGCTCAGATCCCGGGTAGACTCTTGCCTGTGTTAATGGAAGCTCTTGCATATCCTTCAGGTATACGTCAGGATGTTTGGGTGCCTCCTCTGATCTGAACCTGAGACTGATGTACCTGAGTTCTGTGTTTGGGATGCCACGTTATCTAGTAGTTGTCTAACATGGAAGGTAAATATTTTAGGATGGGTTTTCCTTGTATACAGCCTTAAAAGTTGGCTTCTGATTGTCTTTGCTGAAGGCCCAGTTTGTTATAACTCATGTTCCAAGGTGCCCCAGGCTCCTCTTCAAACCCATTTTGCCTGACCAAGTTCTATCCTGCAAAGAACTCATGCCTAGGAGGGTAATTGGGTGCCAGAATGGAGTCTGTGTCCCATATCACAGATCTTGAGCTGCCCACCCTGATGTGCTGCATTAGGGCCACATCTGCGGAGAGAAACAGGTGCCTTCTTCTCGTACATGCGCAGGTATTCCATGGGCTACATGTGATCCTGCCCCAAGGCTTTCCTAACCATGCGGTAGGGCCTTTGTGAAGGTAGTCAACTGAAGTCATAAATGTGGGGCCTTTACAACAAGAGGATGGGACATCTGACCTTGCTCTCTCTCTCCAAGGAAAGGTGATGTGAGGACACAGCAAGAGGGTAGCCACCTACAAACCAGACACAAAGTCCTGACCAGAAATGTAATTTGCTGGCACCCTGGTCATAGACTCCAAGCATCCAGAGCTTTGTGAAAATACACAACTGTCATTTAAGTCACCCAGTGTGTGGTATTTTGTTATTGTAGTCTAAGGAGAATAATATACCCGCCTATCATACGGAGGCAAGGTGGAATGACCCTGGAAGGGACTTCCCCAAAATCTGTAGACTAAGTACCTACCATACATAAATCTGGCAATTGAGTAGCTCTTAAAAATTACCCTGACTTAACGATTAACAACACCATTAACCATGCAACTCAACACCAAAAAAATAAAAATAATAGTAATGTAGTTAAAAATGAGTAGAGGACCTGAATGGACATTTTTTTTCTAAAGAAGACCTACTGATGGCCAACAGACATATGAAGAGATGCTCAACATCACTCATCAGCAGGGAACTGCAAATTAAAACCACAAGGAGATAACACTTCACATGTGTCAGAGTGATTGAACCAAAAAACAGAAGAAACAACAGGTATTGGTGAGGATATGTAGAAAAAGGTACCTTCATGCATTTTTGGTAGGAATGCAAACTGGTGTAACTACTGTGGAAAACAGTAGGGAGGTTCCTCAAAAAATTAAAAATAGAATTACTGAATGATCCAGTAATTCCATTTCTGTCTATTTACCCAAAGAAAATGAAAACACTAATTTGGAAAGATAAATGCAGTATGCACTTTTATGTTTATTGCAGCATTATTTGCAGTAGCCAGGCTATAGAAGCAGCCCAAGTGTGCATCCATAGATGAATGGATAAAAAAGATGTTTATGGATAAACACTGACCCCCAATGGAATTTACCCAGCCACAAAAAATGAAATCTTGCCACCTGCAACAACGTGGATGGATGTAGAGGGTATATTGCTAAGTGAAATATCAGAAAAAGATAAATACTGTGTCATTTCACTCACATGCAGAATTTAAGAAACAAAACAAACAAAAAAAAAGAGACAAAAAACCAGACTCTTCGCTATAGAGAACAAACAGATGTTTACCAGAGGGGAGATGGGTAGAGGATCGATGAAATAGATGAAGGGGATTAAGAGTACACTTACCATGCTGAGAACTGAAAAATGTATAGTACACTATATGGTACGCCTGAAACTAACAAAACGCTGTATGTTAATTACATCAGAATAACAAAATTACGCTGAGTTTTCCTTACTAATACATTGTACTAATTATTTAAACTCAACTTTGTACCACCTCCTTTTATTCTAGCTTGCCCCAAAAGCTAGATAAATATCAAGTGGGCTCTTCCATGTCCTCTTCCTAAGGTCTGACTTCTGCACAAAAGCTCTAGTATGATGCCTAATGCACATGCAATATTACACATAATTAGTTACTGTGGAGAGAAATAGAGCAAACGTGGACACAGTTAAAATCAGTTCACCTTTGGAGGACTACTTGGACTTGGATTTAATATGTTGGAGGGAAAAAGGGTCCATACTCATCTTCCAACATTCTAAATCAGAACACGGGGCATATTGTCCTTTTGTCATCATCTCTGCTAGGAAAATATTAGGTTGGACTCAGTTTTGTATTAACTCTTTTGTCTTAACTTTATCTTTACAACTTACTTTCTTCCCTTAGATTCTGGTTCTTTTAAAATTTATAAAGCAAACATTTATTTTCTTTTGGTTCCTTCTCTCTATATTACGGGGAAAAAATACTTTTTTGTATAACTTATGTTAGGAAAAGGTTAACCCTGTATTCTCTCCCGAAAGAACACATCACCGTATCATACAAACACTGAGGTTTCCCTCCACCTGTGGGTTTGTATGGAAGGTTAGACCTATCAGAAAGGTTGGGCAGGGATGGCATATGGAATATGTTGTTGGTGTTAAGCTGCGGCCATCTTTTTCAGGTAGAACTGTGATTCCTACCAAGTGTTCATTTTAAAATCATCTGATAGGTTCTTGATAAACATACATATTTGGCCCATTCAGAAGCCTGCCCCATCACATGAGCTGAAGAAGCACTGATTTAAAACTCAGATTCTGGGGGCACCAGGGTGGCTCAGTGAGTCGGGTGTCTGACTCTTGACTTTTGGCACAGGCCATGATCTCTGGGTCATGAGATGGAGCCCCACATGGGACTCCTCACTCAGTATAGAGTCCGCTTGAGATTTTCTCTGTCCCTCTGCCCCTCCCCTGCTCGTGCTCTAAATCAATCAATCAAATCTTAAACACAGAATAAAACTCAGATTCTGAGAAGGCAGGTGCCATTTCTGTACTGTGCCTTACAGCACCTTCATACAGGAAGCAGTGGTATGCATGCAATAGTTGTGAAAAATGTTTCTGTTTAAATTTTCTTTTATTACATAAAGGTTAGGTAAGGTGGAACTATTTTTGTTTTGTGAACGAACACTTTCCTTTGGTTTCAGACTGACTTGTACAGGTCTCCTAACTTCCTCCTGCATAATTAGTGCTGGAAAATATCCTTTGCCAGCTTTCCATTACTGACAATGAGAAAGAAATTTGCTCTTGAATACTGCATTATCACGGTATGTGGAAGTGTGTGGAGGGTGGGGAGCGACTGGTTTCTCTGCTAGATAACAGTGCCTCACCATAACCTTGACATGATGCACATTAATTTTGTATAATACCCAGGAGCTGGGGGGAAAATTAAAGCTCCTGCTATTATCTCCTCCAGAGGGCTGATAACCTTTTGGCAGGAGGCTCCAGGCATGCCAAGACCACGCCTGTGTCATCCATCATGTAATGATCTGTTAACCAGAATGCCAACCCTTGAACTGAACATCCCTAACACATTCACCTCTCTGGCTTCCGTTTTAATGAGCATTTATTTAGCCTTTGGTTAGAAACATTTCAGTAAGGTCAGAGCTATGTAATTGGATTGTAACCTACACTCTCTGATTTTTTTTTTTTTTAAAGATTTATTTGATAGAGAGAGAGAGAGAGAGAGATCACAAGTAGGCAGAGAGGCAGGCGCAGAGAGGGGGAAGCAGGCTCCCTGCTGAGCAGAGAGCCTGATGTGGGGCTCGATCCCAGGACCCTGAGATCATGATCTGAGCCGAAGGCAGAGGCTTTAACCCACTGAGCCACCCAGGAGCCCCTGATTTTTCTTTTTATACACTTCCACTTATGTCTAGGTGTAATTTTAACCTAAGAATCCTATAGTATTGGGAGATTGAAAAATCATGACCGAATTTCTAAGACAAAGACTAAATAAAGCAGCTTCATGAAGTAGAAAAATGGAGTAGCTTCTGGTTCACCAATTCACCCACCAAAATGTCCATAGTTCAAAACGGAGTGAAATAGGCAATTTGGATGTTCAAATCCAAGTCCAGATATTTGCTGAAAAATAGTAACAGATATATGGTAAGGGGAAAAATAGTTAATATTTTATAGGCACTCACCCAAAATATTAGCAGTTCCACCAGTTACTCAAATAACAAAGCTTTCTTTAAATATCTCTTAGCAAAAGTGCAGCGTGAAGTGTCTAAGATTTCTGGACAGACCACGACACTTGATATGAAGAACCTCATAACAATTTCTCAGAGTAAAAAGGAAGTTAAAAAATAGAGGTATATAAAAAGACATGTTTATCTCCTCATCCCAGTGTCCAGTGTTAACATGTTTTAACAGCATTCCTTTTGTCTCGTTTTTTGGGGACTGGATGCTTCTGTTATAAACATGTACTGAATTCTTCTATAATCCATCCAGAGGCAAGCCATTATCAACATGGCAAAAATTCGGGCCAAGTGTGTATGCCCTTAGCCTGGGAGCAGACAGAATGGTTCCACCAAGGGAAACAGAGACAGTCATCCCCTCAAAATGCATTTTAGCTTTTGTGTAGTTCTGAGAGATGCTTCTTAAAATAGAATTCTTCTTCCTGAAGTAGAGTTCTACTTTCCTTTTTTTTTTTTTTTTTAAACTGATGAGGTTGTTTGTGTCTCTATTGGATGTGCCAGATGGAAAGGTTTTCTCATTAGAGGCAGCTGTTTTAGCAAATTACCTCACTACAGCATAATGACAGAGTTACACCAGACTATTGAAGAAAATCCTTTCTCTTCCCAGTGAGATCATGAGACCTAGAAACAATTTCAGTGAGATTTTTGATTTACTTTGGAAATGGCTCAGTTGGACGCAGGGGTGATAAAATGATGTATTTTTTTGTTCATATTTCATTCAATATTTAGGTATAGCCATGTAAATATAAGATATAGATTTACAGTTTGATTTCTTTTTCAGCTAATGGATTCATTATCTTTGGCAGATGATCTCATTAGTTCCTTAAGTATGAAAGATTCTACTGGGGGAGATTTCTCCCTTTACAATATCCCATTTAAAATACATGTATGCCTCACACATGATCATAGATCTCCCTTTTGCATTGGAGCCTCATGGTTATAGTGTTACTTTTGAGATTCTTCTAAGGAAGAGCTCTCCCACTCAGGATTTTTTTTTTTTCCTAGCAAAATCCCTTCAGTTCTTCAGATAAAATTTCCACAATAGGATGTGACATTTAGGGGCGCCTGGGTGGCTCAGTAGGTTAAGCGGCTGCCTTCAGCTCAACTCATGATCTTCGAGTCCCAGGATGGAGCCCTGCATTGAGCTCCCTGCCTAGTGGGGAGTCTACTTCTCCCTTTGCCCCTTACCCTGCTCTTATGCTCATTTGCTCACTCTCTATCAAATAAATCAGGTCTTAAAAAAAAAAAATGCAACATTTATACAGAATCTCCACTGTGGCATGTAGATTTTTCATGAGGATGCAGAAATAGTATTTATATGTATATGTCGGATATTAGTATTTATAAAGTATTTGTTATTTTAGTCTCATAATTATTCTCATTTAACAGAGGTAGAAATTTCAAGTTCATTTAGGTTGGAGGACTTGTTATGTGCAAGAAGTTGTTAGGTGGTAAAGCTACTCTTGGTAATATTCAACACTGGTCAGTAGTTGCCTCTATCTGGAGGCATCCAGTTAGGATCCTGTCAGGAAACTTCTGAGGTGTGAAGATACTTCATTTTTTAAAAAAATGACAGACATGTGTATACATATGGCTATGGGCACCATGGTGTGAAGTTGGAGAGTCTCTTTGTGTGTGTGTAAATTTTCAGGATTGTGGTCTATTTGGTTTTCCATAACACCATGTACGTATCTGTGACTAATATCACGTTGTTGATTTGATTTGATTTCTTTAAACTATCACCCAGTTTAGTGGAAGAGTTGGCACCTGAGTGATAAACTCAACATCATGCAAAGCAGGGTTTTTTCCGCATGGCCTTTAGTGCTGAGTCTTGGCCATGAGTTTTCTATATTGTCATTCGGGGTTCATTATTATTCCTGTAAGCTCAATTATTATTGTAATAATTTAGACTCCAACTCTAATTACTTTCTCTGATGGCGTTTAGGAGAACTAAATTTTATAAGTTTTACTTTATGAGGAGTTAAGTTTACACGATCCTCTGCATACGCAGAAGTTTGCTTCTTAACATGTTTCTCAGCAGAGTGGTCTCACCTCCTGCATGCATGCGTGCACTTGTGCGCATACACACACACACACACACACACACACACACACACACACAGATTTGTCATGGCCAGAAGATTAGTACCTGAGGGTATTAAAATTCTATTATCATTTGACTCCTTCTTAATTAGGACCTTAATCTTTTGGGCTCCTATCCAAAGAAATGAAGAGATTTCTGAAGAAATCTCCAGAAAATGTGGAAACCCTCCCTCAGCAGACTCTCTGGGGCATCAGCCCATCAGGAGGGAGCCCTGGCCCACTGTATTGGAGGAAGCAAGGGAGGTGGCGCAGAATCAAATGAATCTTCCATGAGGCACAACGGTTTCTGGAAATCAGGACACGTTAGCTGGGGAAATTCTCATTCACTCCTGAATGACTGTTATTGCTGTCTCTCTCCTCAAGTTGTCACATGTTCTTATAAGAGAGCTGTGAGCGGCCACAGTGTGATGTTAGGAGCCATCCTTGGGGTCATGGTTACCAGTGACTGCAGTCGTCTGGGACAAAGATAGAAAGATGGCTTGCATACCCGGTGGTCAACAAGGTTAAAAGAAAGAAGGGCTCCACTCCACTAGCAAACTCTACTGCTGGAACTCTGAGCAATTAAGGAGGCTCCATATTCATTCACAACTTCAAGTTTCTAAGGAAACTTTCACAGTGCAAGGTAGATGCGCTTCACCAAATATTTCATGCATGCTTTCCTGTCTGGATTATTCAGAAAGCACAGGGTCTCATCTCTTGGTTCCAAATTTCTCTGAAGTGTCTTACATATGAATTGCATGCCTGGGGCACCCCTCTGAAGATTGTTTCGTTCTGGGTGGCATATCTGGACAAAAATGAACAAAGCTGGAGGGGTAATATGTCTGATAGGGCGGTCAAGTTAAGGAAGAGCTTTCAAAGACTGGAGGCAACAGGGAGCTAAAAAAGAGTCACGGTATGGGTGAAGTTGACTTACTTTCATCTTCTCCAGAGTGAATGTCTACCAGTTTGCTTTTTGCTTACATTTTAACAGAATTATTCGCAGCAATTATCTGAGTCCTTAATCAGAGTTAGTCTGCTCTTGCATATTTAGAAGAGATTCTTCCTGAATAATGCATGGTTTCTCTCATCCTTTTTTTTTTTTTTTTTTCTGAGAGACTTCAACACATCCAAGCTTCTCCTTGTTTTTTACCCTTTGCTTGTTCGTTTTAGTTTAATATGTGGTTTCCTTACATTTTTTTCTATAGTAGTTCACTATCTTCCTTAATCTTTCACTTTAGTCATCAATAAATTCAACTACTTTTCTTCTCATCCATCTTCCAGGTTGTTAATAAATATACCAGATGATCATGGTCCTAGTATTGATGGATCCCAAGGGAGATTTTCTATTAATCACTTCAATCTTAAGGTTACCCATCTATTCTTACTCTTGTGTTCTCTCAGTAACTACTGTTTATTCTGCATACAGGTTTTAAATATTCACACCATAACCACTGATTTTTACCATGTTGTGAGTATTTCTCATAAACAACTGTCCATCATTTCCACAATTTTCAGAGATCTTCGAGTGTGCGACAATGCCTATAGTGTATAATGCAGAGGTTGGGCTGATGACTTCATTACTCTAACATTCGATGATCTATCTTTGTCCCAAGTAGAAACCAAACAAGTGCCAGTGTCTGTCACGGAGAAGAATAATTAGCACACCCATTAACTTGGGTCCCATTAACATCTAGAGTTAACTCTAATTACTGGTAGATTTCAACTGAGCTCTTCTGTCTATAAATGACTGTTGGCAAATGATAGTATATTTGGTTTGACATACATCAGACATACTGAGGGCTAATCCACAGTCAGCTTTCACATAACTCCTGACAAAAAGCTGAAGATTGTAAGCTAATGGATTAAAAAATATGTACGGATGTTACTGATACAAGAACATGGAATTGAAGCATTGGTTGTTGCTGTTTTTGATAAGTCAAAATGTGGGACTTATACATAATACTTTTAACAATGTTTATTAAAATGGTTCAATTTGTCATTGTTTAGGAAGCCTGCACCCTAGAGTTAGACTGGCCAAATGTATATATTAATAAAATTTTAAATCACTTTTCCCTTATCAATTCCCAAGATAACATACACATTTCTGCCATCACACGAAATTATGTGGTCATCAGAAAGCACGGTTGGGTTCCTATCATGGCAATGCTGTGTATTTCCCTGCAGAGAGGCTCCTGCTTGCCGAGAGTCCTTGTGTGAGAAGGGATGTAAATCACAGACTGTGTCACCCTGGCCAAGAAACAAAGGGTCTCTTAGTGCCGCCTCCTCAAGCAGATGTCAGACACTGCCAAATTCAAGGTCCCTCTTGCCTCCCTTTCTGAAGCACAGTGTCCCTTAAAGGAAGATCGCTGTCCTGTGTGTGCTTGCAGCTCTGACCTATTTATAGTCTTCAGATGATTCTAGCTACTAGCATGATCAATTTTGGTAGTTATGAGGAGTAATAAAGCACTCTCTCTCTTCTTATCCGCTCATTTTATGACACCAGTTGGTCCGGGCCTTACAGTTACACTGCTATAAAGACAGGAGTGTTTGCTCTTCTGTGAATAACGAGAAGGGGAAGCAGCTGCCACAAAGTATTGTTACTCCTTTTACTTGAACCTGAGTACCGTGAGGCCCAGGAAGGCTTCATAACTTGCCCGACGTCTGCACGTTAGCCCTCCGTGGGGCTGGGCCTGGAGCTCCAGCCAGTCTGCTTTTAAGTCTAGATATGTGACATTCAGCCAAACCATGTGGGGCTTTTCAAAGAAAATCCCTATGAGAATAGACGAGCTACAATTAGTAAGACTGCAGGTGATAGTACGACAAGTAATAATCTCCTTCCTTCTTAAAATTATCATTAGAAAGAGAAAAAATATTTCTGCGAAATTGTACTCAAAGGTAGGACATACCATCCCCGTGCAGAGACTTCTCAGGGTCACCCCCAGGGAAAGCATCTTGCTCACGGTGGGTTTGAAGCAGAGCTTACTGACTTCCTAGTCATGTGACCCTGAGCAAGGATTTCATCTCCTGGAACTTCAGTTGACTTATCTGTGGAAACTGGAAATACCACCAGTCACTGGGCTGCAGTCTTCTGACAAGTTAGTGAGGTGATGAGTGTCAAGCACCTAGACGAAAATAACAAAGACTCTGCGTTATTTTAAGTCTGAGCTACAGTGATTGTTTCCGTTTGCCTTATGGATCCTTTTGTTCTCAGAAGACAATACAAAGGATGAATTTAGGTGTTCCGGTGGCAGGTCTGGTGAGGTCGAAATACACAGCGGGACTGCTGGATGTCGGTCACCTGCAGAGTTGTATAGCACCCAGCAGAAAATGGGTGGGACCCACTAGAGCACCCACCACCCCTTCAGCCTGGATAGTCTGCTCTGCCTAGAGCCAGCCGAGATGTTTGTGGTGTCAGAGTCCCCCAGCTCATAAACCCCAGGACCGTCTCGGTGGAAGTGTGTCCATGTTGGAGTGAGGGGCAGGGGATTTGGAGGATCTGATCAGAGGTCTTCGCAGCAATCCAGCTCAAGTTTGTGATGCACTTCTGGGTCCACAAGGTCAGTCACAACTAATCCTGCTCCCTACAGAGGGGGTGCTGGTCACTGATCACTTTAATAGCCAAGGAAGTATACCAGAGTGGGGAGGCCTGGGTCCAGTCTCAGTATTTCTGCGATCTAGCTGTGCAACCTGGGTAGATACCAGTGCCTTAGCCTTTCTTCTCTGTAAAATGGGTGCAGTGAGACTCACGTCACTTTGTTGTGAGGAGAGTTTGAATGGCCCCATAAAGCATAAGTTGCTGTAACAATGAACCCTTTCCATCATTCTTACTCCTCCTGACCCCCTAAATATCTTGTGAGGTAATGAGTTGTTACTATTATGACATCACCAGCTATTTTACAGGCTAAGAAATAGAGACTAAAGGAAATTGAGCAGTTGCTTGTGGTTATAAGGCACATTATGCATGGTTGCTTCAACTATAGCCCATTTTCTGACCCTGGAGGTGTGGCGTGTGCTCATGTCAGAGCAGGGAGACCCTCTTGATGCTGACCTTGCACACTTCGTTGTCTGGCATGCTCCACGTGCACTTTCCCAGAGCATTCGGTGGCTCTGTGCTGCTAATGGAAGCCATTCCCTTGCACAGATGCCTGTGATCGCTCACCCCGGATCCGGTACAGTCATCTTCCCGACCGCTCTCATAAACAGTGGTCAACCTGGAATAATCACCAGACCCAGATCTTCTCTTCAACTGCACGGTCTCCCCCACTGACCCTCTGTTCCCCATCAGGCACATGTTGTGCCCAGTTCGAACTGACCCACGTTTGAGACCCTGGCTCGCTCAGTCCTTCTGCACTAAGTTCTCTTTGTGCCCCTACCACACCCACAACTTCTTGGTGGGTGTGTGTGTTCATTTAATAAATAAACTTCATTTTTTAGAGCAGTTACATGTTCACAGCAAAACGGAGCAGAAAGTACAGAGAGTTCCCATATACCCTTTGTCCCCGCATAGCACCTTCTTTTTTTTTTTTTTTTTTTTTTTTGAAGCTGATAACAATGCAACTTTGCTAACAGGCTCACTGTCCATGAGATGCTACTTCTCAATGGAAGCACCATCACACAATGCAATAAAGAGTCCACGACAAAGGCTGTCGTACTGTACGTCACTGTGCTAATTCTATATTTTATTGGAAGCCATATCTTGGAGCTGGCATTTCTTTTGCCTCCTCTGCCTGATAGAAACTCTGCTGCTGTGACAGCGGGTAGTAGTGAAGCTAATGGTCTTTTCCAAATTCCTTCGTAGATTCAGAGCAAGAATGAGAGTGTGCGTGAGAGAGAAAGAGAAATCACACTGTCATTTCCTACCATTTGTGTTAAAATATAAAGAAAACAAGGCACATTCAAAAATGGTGTGCCAGGCAGCCTCCATTAATATTTATTTTGCCGTTAATATTGATAAGAAAGTACTTTGTAGCTGGGCTTTGTTGCCTCCCCCGATGTCCTCAGGCTTCCTGTTCTTCAAGCTGGTGGCCATTAGCTCGCATCTTCCTCTCTACCCGGAGCCTCCGAGAGCCTTGGCGGGCCTCCAGCTCACTTATGCTTAAATGGACACTCAAGCTCCAACGGACACACAGCTAAATAGAGGCCAATAATTCAATACAGTATGACTGTACTGGGGCTGCTAGTAAATCCATCAAGCAGTAAATATCATCTGAAGCCAATGCAAGCTTTTATCTTTCCAATTTTTTTGTATGTCTGAGCGAAGCCCCGGCATTCAGCGAATCATGTAATTTATTCTGCAGTGCCGAGCCTGGGCTGTCTCAGACATCATATTGACTTTTTTTTCCCCCCCATCTGTCAGGGGCAGTCAGCAGCTCTGCTATTGTGAGAGCGCATCACATTACATGTATTTATTTATTTATTTCTGCGGCTTCTTTGTAGCACGATTGGGCAAGAACACATTATCTCAGATCAACGAATACTAAGAAAAGCATCTGAACATCATTACGACAGCATGTTAAACATTTGTCCTACCCAGTTTGTTAAATCAGCAAATGTATTTCCAGCAAATGCTTGTAATTGTTCATAAAGGGCTCCCTACTGCAGGATTTTATTAAGCTGAAAATATGGCCTGTTATTTTCTTCAGCTCTTGAGGTCAGCAGCGATGCCAGTGTATGGTAAATAACGCTGAGCAGCTGTTGTATTGACTTGCTTGGTATCGGCGCTCGCGCACACACACAGGCACACACACACGCTCACACAGCCTTAGCTTCATCTCCGAATGTTGCGCACATATTTTATGCACGTGTGTAGGTCCCTCTGATGTCAAGTACTGCATATTTACTTAGCAAAATTAATGCAATGAATAGGTTATGGTTCAGAATGGTTAGAAAATCCCTTGACTCCTAATGAGCCCAAATTTGGACTGAGAACAGACCTCTCGTGCTTACTGTGGCTGTCTTACTGAAAATTTAAAAATGTAGACCCGAAATTGGAATGTTAGCTACAACTGTCTCGGTCTTCCTTCTGTGTATCATACCTCACTGGAAAGAGAGGCAAGAGGAAGATGGAGGAGTGCAGAGTGCTTGCTTCACAATGGGATCATGGGATCGGGGACTGCTGAGGACACATGTAGTTAGTTGTCCATCGAATGACTGGATAAGGACATCCCACGTAGAGCCTGCCTCCCCCTGAAGCTATCCAAAGCCACCAGCCCTTTCTCAAAAAGCCACTAGTTCCTGTTCTAAGTTTCAGCTTGACTCTGAGTTAATTCACTTGAGGTTTGATTAGTGTTGCATTCTGGAAGCACACATCACAGAAGGGTCTTTTAAGACTTAGTTTCATGGACCTCTCTAAGTAAATAAATATGCATTATATGTTTAGCTCCTCTGGGGTGCTTGGGTGGTTCTGTAGGTTAAGCATCCGAATCTTGATTTGGGCTCAGTTCACAATCTCAGGGTCATGAGATCAAGCCCTTCGACGGACGGACTCCCTGCTCACAGGGGAGTCTGCTTGAGATTCTCCCACTCCCTTTCTTCCTCCCTCCCCAACAAGCATGAGGGCTCTCTCTAAAATAAATAAATACATCTTTAAAAAAATAAAATTAATTTACTTCCTCCGATTATCACCACAGAATATACAAGAGGAGCAGCCCCTTAGAATGAGCTGTGCTATTTGCCCAACTTATGTGTAAAAATAACATCTAAAACAGAAGAACAGACCTTTTTATATACGGCTGTCAGTGAGGCGATTCATATTTTTTTAAAAGTGGCGGCATCACCACTGTTTCAAGAACCCAGCTTCTTTATATGTATGCTGAGATTTTTACAAAATAACGTCTCATTCCTTTGAAAGGCTTTGCAGTGTTTGAAAAAAATAGTCGTGCCTTGTACTTGAGAGAAAACCTCTCCCTGTGGACTGATGGTGAAAAATGACTCCGTATTTCATACTCCATTATTGCTGTCACTACCTCAGAAAATACCGATGGGGTTTCTCCTACCCTATCGGACCGGGAGGATCTGGGTAAACGTGAGTCCGGTTCCGAAACGGGATAAAGAGCTCACATCCTGGGGTGTATAGTTAAAACCACCCTTCGCTGCCACACAGCAGAGAGTGTGAGTGCCTATGTTCAGCTCCCTTTTATTAACCTCCACTTAGAAAGCCCTGCACCATACATGAGGCTTTTAGTATTCCGAAGAGCAGCCACACTGTCTTTCTAAAGAAACACATTAAAAGGCAACTTGCTGAGCCATTTTCTAACACCTGAGAGCAATTAATGTAAGCAGAGACAGGAAACATCATCAATTATTTAAAATAAAATGAATATGTAATGCTGACCTTCTCCAACTGCCATCAGTTTTCTACTTACACCTGAATCAACTCCAGGGAACACAAAACCCACAAGGCCCTTCACACTGGAGCGTGCGGCAAGCCAGCCGCTGGTCGGTCACAGGCAGAGCTGCCTGGGGGGCTGTGTTCAGCCCGGGGAGGGGGATGCGGGAGCCCTACCGCCCCACGAGAGCTGGCGGGACCCCCAGCTCCATGCATGCACGGCCACCTGGGACCAGCAGCCTTGTGTCTGAACTTTCCATGCCCGTCAGCTTTCCCGGGTAGTTTCTCTTGTTTCTGAGTCTTTTATTTTATGTTCCCACCATCTAAAGGGGAAGGGCTAACGTTCCTATGATTACGTATTTCTGAATATGTGTGTGTGTGTGTGTGTGTGTACATACGTTCTGTTACATCTTTTTTTTTTTTTTAAGATTTTATTTATTTATTTGAGAGAGAGAGAGATCACAAGTAGGCAGAGAGGCAGGCAGAGAGAGAGGGGGAAGCAGGCTCCCCGCTGAGCGGAGAGCCCGATGCGGGGCTCGATCCCAGGACCCTGAGATCATGACCTGAGCCGAAAGCAGAGGCTTTAACCCACTGAGCCTCCCAGGTGCCCCTGTTACATCTCTTTATTTGCTCATAGAAAGTCGTTAGCCTTTTCCTTTTCTGTTTCTGCATCTAGCCTGTCTGCCCTGGGAAAATGGAAGACGTGGTCGATGTGGGCCACGCGTATTTGGGAAACCCAGAGTTTATATAGCTGCAGTCGTGAGTTGCTGGAATTAAATGACTCATCTGCTTTCTGAACAGAGGGTCTTTCTACAAATAGGAGAGCCCAGACATTCTCTCAGGGTCGTGTCACCGGCTGGGGATAGAGGAGGGTCCACCGAGTGGCTGTGGAGTTTATTACCTAACGTCATGGCTTCGCGGGACGTATGGCATGAGCCAGGATTTGGCAGAGTAATAGCCGGAGATTTTCAGAGCAAAGCCTGTTGGACACCAAGTACAAAAAGTCTTCTGTGACCGTTCAGGCCAAATAAGGCTTGAAGTGCTGGCGTCTATTTTTCCCCTGACTGGAATTAGTGATTCCAAGAAAACACACAGAGGGCCTCCTGCAGGATGACCCGTGCTTCTGCCTTGGCCATCAGCTTAGGATCCTCATACAGACATCCTGAGACTTGGTCTAATAGTCTTGGTGGCAAGTTGCACTCATGACTCCAGAGACAAAGTTGATTACTGGTTTCTGGGACCGGATTTATCAGAGTGACTCCTTGGGCTGTTATTAGGAATCTTCCTGACTTGCTCTTCTAAAGCTTTAATTTTTTTTTTTTTTTTTTTAGGGAATGGTCATTCACATTGGCACAGAGCCTAATTACAGAGTTTCAGTTGAGAAGCTTAAAAAGAGAGGGGGAACCATTTGCTAATGCTAATTATGGATGAACAGCAGTTAAGTTTTTTAGTGCTATCTTTAGAATCCTACTGCCCAAACTGGCTTTGTTTCTTTGAACATGGCGTCGTCCTTCTTAAACTTGAATGCGAGCAAATGGCTTTAGAGGGAGAGCTGCCATGAAGCGTGTTTTACCGCTTGATTTCTTTATCACCACCGTATCAGATGTCCCCTCTCCTACAAAGAAAGGATGCTAGGTGTGGGCGCTTGGGTGGCTCAGTCTCTTAAGCGTCTGCCCTCGACTCAGGTCATGATCCCAGGGTCCTGGGATTGAGCCCCACATTGGGCTTCCTGCTCAGTGGGGTGTCTGCTTCTCCCTTGGCCCCTCCGCAGTGTTTGTGATCTCTCTTTCAAATAAAAAAAAATCTTTTTTCTTTTTTTTTAAGGATGCTAGGTTTTAGAAATCCATGCTGAGTCGTCGAGCTGGAATAGGTAAACAAAATTCACAGACAGTGCAAAACTACCTTTTTACCCAGAAATTCCTGACTAATTAGCCATCTGTGCAAACAAGGAGACAGGGATGCTGACCACTGCTGTATTATGAATTGCTATGGCCACAGGTGGAAACTCAGCTTTGGGCCAAGTGGTGGACTCTTGATTATCATAAATCTGGTTATTTCACTGACCTAAATGTGGCAGTGTTGATATCTGGCATGAATAGTTTAAAAAAAAATAAAAATAAACACTCAAGGTTGTTAGGAGAATAAATAGAAAAGGAAATGTTTAAGTATATAAGAAACAACATGTTCAGTATTCTGGAATATTGGGGAGTTTTATTAAGGATAAATAATCACGAAGTTCATACCCCTATCTAAAAGCCAGAATTTAATATAATTCTCTTACAGATCTGTGTCACTCAGAGCTCCTGGGCCCAGAAGACCTCAAACTGCAGAGAGGGACATTTCACAGGGCATGGAGTCTCAGTGAGAATTTTAAGGGGCATAAATGAAAACTCAGCTTTTTACCTGCTCTCATTGCAGAAATTTGTGCAAGAACCATTACTTAAAAGCATAGCCCCTGCGACTGTGGCCTTGAGTCAATTTAGAGCAAATGTACCTAGAGAGATGGGGAATTCTTTGTCATCAAGGTCTTTGCAATGCAGAACAGGTACATGGAAGTCCGTAGGTGTAGACGGTGTAGGCCAGCGTCTCACAATGAATGGATGAATAGGGTGAAGGACAGAGACATTGTCCAAAGTCAAAGTAGGAAGAGCCTTTTCTCTAATGAGAAAGCGTTACCAGAAGTCTCTTGCCAACCAGAGAAGATACTTAGCTTGGTCTTCAAATCAGGGAGAATAAGACGGGGCAGTGGGGAGATGGAGCGACAGGACTCTAAGGGACAGGGGCTAGTGTCATTTGCTTAACATTAATGGAGGAGCCAACACATTGAAAGACACACCCTCCTTTGTACTGTCATCTTAGATTTGAACTTTCAATGGTGTATTTCATTGTTTCATGTAATAATGTTTGTCGTCATAGTCTTAACATCACATCCGTATGTTTTTGTTTTGTTACTTGGTTTGTTTGTTTGTTTTTTTAAGTGCTGTTAGGTTTGGAAAAGGTGTCCCAGCCCCTCCAGCTATCCATCTGTTCAAGAAGTTACATCTCTGAAAGGTATTCTGGTTGGCCAAGTCACCTTGACAAGATCAAGGTCTTCTAGAGAATTAGGAGATAAAGGGAAAAATGAAAACGTGTAAGGTCCTGGAAGTCATCCAGTTCAAAAACTAAATGGCTTTAAGCACTGTGAATCTTCTTTGCTTTTCCATTCTCCTTCAGCTTTCCAGGAACTATGGCACAGTTTTTTGATCAGATTTCCCTCAAGCTTTAGATTCTACGTGGGCTAAAACATTTTTAATGTGTTTGCAAATATGACAAATCACACCTTTAAAATTTTTGGTACAAAATGTAAAAGTACATGTTCTCAAAACCTACACTAGTAACACTTTGAGCAGATAGAAGGCGACTATGCATCGTTGGTAAATGTGCCATAAATGCCTGCTCTCTGCCATATACACTATAGACTATATTCGCGATTATATAACTATTAAACTGATGTAGTTAGCTGTCTTTTCAAGATACAGTTTAATCACTATCAATTAATGATGCTGTCTTTACAAAGTCCTCAGTCAGAGGCTCCTTCTGGGTATTGCTATAAATTTGAACGTCCATCCTTATGTAGAAGTATTTCCAAGACCCTGAAGAGCCTATGTGGAAAACTGTGGAGGAAAGAATGGTGTATTGACAGGACTGAACGAAAGCCGAGTGGACTGAGGGTCTCAGGTAGAGTGAGGAGAGGTAAGGCCTGACCAGAAGGCAGGGTGGAGATCCTGGCAAGTCCAAACCAGACTTTTAACAGCGACGAGTGAGTGTTAGAAGAATTTCAGCCTAGGCTGGGAAGGAGGCACGTATTTTGGTAGGACTGGGTGGTAGATTGAATATGGGAAGGAAGGAGAGATCAACCTCAGGGAGAAGTGCTCAGATTTCTGGTTGATTAGGTTTATGGGAGACAATAGAAAACCAAAAATAGGCTTTCAAAGAAAGGTCCTGACTTTGATATTGGATGTGGTTGGATAGCTCTAGAGTATCCAAGTGGAGATGCCAAGGGGGCAGTTGGAAAATACGGAAGTATGGCGGTCCCAATTAAACACAGAGCTATATACATCATATAATCTGCTGGACTGATGAAGAAAAATTTTCCGGTAGACAAAAGCCTTAATATTTGACTAATAATATGGATGCTTTCAGAAGCATATCAGCTTCCTTTTCACATAGCTCTTTGGAAATTTGCTAAAATACAGGTCTGTCCTTTCCTTCATACCTGAATTATTACCAGACTCTGGTTCTCAACTTGAGTTTCTCAACTCTGTCCTTCCTTGCTGACCTCAAGCATTTCTCGGAGGTAGTAATGATTTTACTTCATGGAAGAGAGGCGGTCATTTTGAAGAAAGTGAGGTATGATACTCATAGAACGTTTGGCTGGTGGCAATGTCCCTTCATGTAAATTGAGATTTAAATTCTAAATCTAGCCTGATTTTCCTAACAAGAAGCAAATCATACGTGCATTTCAGAAGAGACAAAAATTTTAATCAACTATAAGTAGGTGGTAATTCTTACTGTGGCATGGCAGAAATTGCCTATGGAAAGGGACTAGCATGGTGAGGAAGACTGTTCTCTTCGAGTTTATTACCACCAACTTTTAACCCTTACTATTTAAATGTATTGGTCCTTGCATAGGTTTGACACGTTTCCATGCTGAATTTTAATGTTTGCTCTAGTTATTTGTGCGACAGGATGACAGCTTAATGGACTTAACTTCTTTTTTTATGAAGAGTATCAAAATGCTTATGTATTTTATCAAATTTCCTATACTTTGGTCTCCCATTTCACAGAACAAGAGGAAGCATATAGATGCCACAGCTGACATTAGATTTTTTTTTTTTAATGAGTTTGAACACTAGTTAGATGCTGGGATCCTGTTTCATACATACACCAACTGTTAGCAAATTGAAGAATTGACTGCAAAGATGTATCTCTTTTGCTCTCTGCTGAAACCTTCTTCTGAAAAACAGAGACAGAGAGCATGAATAACATGGAAATTAGATCATCCACTACAGGATAATCAAGAGGTGACGATATAAGCAAATACTAAGGATTTTCTACATCATTACTCATCAAAACTCAGACTTTAAGCTTTTCAATGCATGCATTCTTCTGTACACATACACAGGAAGTGAATGAGAATCGTCTCAGCTCTTTTTTTGCAGGAGGAAATAATGAAAGCCTCCTTGGTCACAGGAAGTTGCCTATGAGTAGAGGCCAAAGGCAGTAAAAGAACCATTGCTGTGAAGAGTACTTTAGTGATCAGATCTATGTAAAGCGAACCCAGTCTATAATAAAATTATTATTGGACCTGGATTTTAGAACTGAGTCTGCTAAAGTCTGAATGAACTGGTCCTTATATAAGCATTTCTGCACTTGCATTTTCATCACATGATGGGTTTTTGTTCAAAAGATCTCTAAAGACCCTTAGTCTGGGTGTTGTCCAGTTCAAATCCTGTAATACGGAGGTTATTTGAAACATGGTAGTGGGCTCATGAATATTGTAGACCACCTTACCTGCCCTTCTTTACCCTCATGTCTGATCACCTGAGTCCTCAAACATTGGTGCAGCTGGTCCTTGGGTCAACCTTTTATGTCCCTTTCTTTCCATGTTCATGGCCTTTTTGGTTGATATTAATTTCTGTCCCAGAAGATAATTCATGATTTTAGGATTACTGGTCCAGATAACTAGAGTTCTTGTATTTACTGTGATTTCTTGATCTAGCCTGGAGTCATCATTTTAAATTTTTTCTGGCCCCATTCTTTCCATATTGCCTCAATTTTCTCTCTAACCCAAATATTACTATGCTGCTCAAAAATTTTAATCAGCATCTCAACTTGGGAAAAGAAAAGGAAAAATTCCCTGGCATACCATTTAGGCCCTTCACTCGGAAATTCCAAAGTACTTTGAATGTTTCTGACACTCTTGTCCTTAGGAAGCCTTACAGAAAAACTATCCAGGGCTCCTCCCAATTCCTAAACTAAGGCCTTCAGCTGTATATCCATTCTGTCAGCTCTGCCTGGAGTGTTCTTCTCCTTTCTTCCTAAAGCAAAACTCTGTTTATTCTTCCAGTTCACGTCAAACACGGAGTCTTCTGTGACCCTTCCCTTACTCAGCCTGCAGAATTAATTTCCCCTATTGTGGTTGGATGCCACTTAGTTCTCACATATATCCTTCTGGATCGTTACTCATTACAGTCTGAGGTGTCCTACATTTACTGTGCCGTAACTCTCTCTTCCAGAGGAGTGTGTGTTCTTTGGAGACAGGATTGATGTCTTACTCATCTTTGAACCCTCAGCACCTAAAACAGGGTTCACAAAAAGCGAATATATTGAATTCATTCAGGGTCCTAAGGGAGTCCTTAGAGATGGGCTGGACTTTTAGTTTCGTTTGTAATGGATGCTACAGGAAACACTGGAGAATGAATCTTTCTCAAGAGTATTTACTGACTCTTACTCTGAGGAAGCGATTTATTGCTAAAGCTCAATTTTGTCATGGCCAAGATGATTTCAAGATGATGCTGTTCATGGACTTCCCGGTTCTTGTCTAATTCTGTGGATATGATTGAATTTATCAGCCCCTACGTAGGTAAGAGGAGTCACATACCCAATACTGGATGGGCATTTGTTAAAGGAAGGGTCACACATTGTTTCCTACCCACACCTTTAGTTGTTGGTGCAAAGCCCTCAGAGCTTTCTCTACTTTTTGTCACAGCAGCTGCCAGCATTCAAGGTGGTGACCTTCAGAAGTCAGAAGCCCTGAGTCACAAAGACAAAAATCACTTTCCGCTCTTCTGTCTTGGTTGTTTTTAAACCACTGATGTGTAATTCTTGGAGAGCAGTCTCACACTGATCCCTTAGTCATGGCATGGTCTCCTCCCATGTCATCCTGAATTCCTCCCATGATGAGACTCATCCTGCTTCGTCAGGACTTGTTCTCACACATGTGGCTACATGTGCTTGGTTGGCTCTTCTCTGTGCTTTTCCCGGACTGCACGTATTTGTATCATCTGGTGAAGTTTCAATGCTTCAGATTCCAGGGCTCCAGCTTAATACAAATGAATCTAATTCTTAGGCAGTCTGGCCAAAGAATCTGTATTTTCAATAAACCCTTTCACTGCTATTACAGATTTCATGAGGAACTATGTGTCTCATTGGTTGAGTTGAGTTAAAAGAGAATGTCAGCTCCTGGAGGGTAGGGCCGCCTTTATCTCGTTCACATCCTATCCCAGCCCCTAGCACACAGCTGGGCACATGGTGGCTGGGAAACGCATAAATATTTTTTGGATATAGGTGGAAAGAAGACTATAATTCCTGCGTTTCCTATCTCAAGAGCATAAATGAGGGTAAAATGACATAATGTATGTGAAATCACTGTGTACAGAAAAGAAATATGTCATCGCACTAATCTACACAAAGTAATCACTTAAAAACATTGTTATCTTTAAACCCATAATGGCTTATCTAGAGCTAAAACTCATTGACCTCTTACCGTTAGAGAAGGGAAGGAAAGAGAGAGAGAGAAAGAGAATGTTATGTACTGCTCCCCCTCCACTTTTATAAATGAGAAAACCAAGGTTCAAAATTATTATCATGGTCAGAAGCATGGATACCTGGTAAGTACTAGATCAGTGCTTTTTAAACCTAACAAGGACCAGAATCACGCAAAGAGTTTGCTAAAACAGGTTTCTGATCACCATCTCTAGAGTTTCTGGTTAAGTAGGTTTGGAGTTGGGCCTAAGAATTTACATTTTACTTAAGTGCCCATGTGTTGCTTAGGCTCTTGATCTTGATCATGGTTGATAACCATTATATTAGAGCTAAATTTGGATCCAGGAATTTTACTTCTGGGCCTCTGCGCTTGATACTTTCTTGTTTTACTACCATTCTTGTCTTTATGAATGTACTTCTTCCCCCCCCCCCACCCCCATATGGTAGTCTTTTCCTAACTTATCTTTGATTAGGGATACTAAGTTTGTAGAGAAGCTCAGAAGTCAATAGCAACTACATTTGGACACTTCCTAATACTGTTTTACAGCTGGTAAGTGGATTTCTTTCTCATGGAATCCCTGTAGGTGAACTACCTTGGAAGATTTAAGAATAGATAAGTTTTTGGAATTTGAAAGCCAGTGTCAGTTATGGGAACAAACTCCTAACTAGGATTTTCAGCTCTTTGTTGCACTCGGTCTGACAGATACATCTGTGCTGTTCGTATAAGGCCTTCAGCCTCGCTGTGTTTCTTTCCCTTTGTTTCCTCCATGTGTTCTAAACATGAGAAGGCTTTGTCTTCTGTAAGATGAAGGAGACATTAATAATGTGGAGCTAATTTTATAAAATTTGGAAATTGCACCTGAACCCTAAAACCTGAAATAAAGTGGGATGTATTTCCTGTTTTCTCTTTTCCTCATTGAAACAAATAAAGCACTGTTAAATGAATAATTTGTATATCAGCGCAGTTGGAGATAAAAATTCAGGATGACCCTTTTAAATTTAATACTAAACAGCGGGCCTTTGTCGATTGCAAATGTTAGCAGATGTAGCTGCCAAATTCAACTTCCAAACAGAGACTCTAGTCTTCTTTGCAGTGAGGGTCTAAGAAATTTCAACTTAGAAGGGAATTATACGGATCTCCTACTATATATCCATGTTGGGCTTGGCCTCGATTATTTACAAGCTGTAATGAATTAAGGCACACACAAAATTGAGTTTTTGCCCCTCTGTTTAATGAAGTCAGATTGTTCTAAAATAACAACTACATCATTAAAAATAAAAATGAAAGCAAAAAACCAAGGATAATTAATTCCTTTAAGGTTTTCTCACTGTCTACTCTTAGCATTGAACAGCAGTCTTCTGATACTGAAGCCATTCTGCCCTTAGGTCTCTAGACTGACATTCAGAAGTCTTGTGTGGTTCCAAGAGAAGACCACAGAATTTTCCCATTTAAAAGCACTGCAAACAGGCATTAAGACTACAAGGTGTTATAAAGGGAAACATTTTGATCAAAAAGTAGAAGTACAGGAATTGAAAAGCATGTTTTAAAAACACATTCATTTTTTTCTAAATGACAAAGCTTGATTCATATTTTCAGTACCTCAGTCGTTGGAAAAAATGCATTTTTAAAGTTAAAACCAATTTCTGCAATAGTTTTGATCATACCTTTAGACCAAGTTCAGGGAGAAAATGAAGTCTTAAGAGGGTATAATATGAAAAGAATGAAATTACTGATTTATAGTAATGTGTTGCAGTCTGAAAGTGTGATTAATATTAAGAAGAAAAACAATTTGAAAAATTTTCACTGTCAGTGGAACTAAATTTATTATCACTATATTTTGTTTAATTGTATAGTTTGTGTAGTTAAAAATAATTTGTATAAATACAAAAAACTGAAAGAAAAAGTTATCTCTCCCTCCTTTTTTTTTTTATGAGGAGAGAGAGAAAGAGAGTGCCTATGTGCGGGGTTGGGGAGGGGCAGAGAAGAGAATCTTAAGCAGGCTCCACACCAGCGTAGAGCCCAATGTGGGGCTCGATCTCCTGACCTTGAGATCATGACCTGAGCTGAAATCAAGTAATGGACACCTAACCAACTGAGCCACCCAGCCACCCCATTAGCTTTTACTTTCTTTCTCCTTGTTTTCAAGTTTACAACTGGGAGCAGCTCAAAACAAACCAGATGAAACAAAACAAGGGGCGCTCAGCAGGGAGTCTGCTTGAAGATTCTCTCCCTCTGCTCCTCCCTTTACTCATGCACATGCGCTCTCTCTCAAAAATAAATATGCTACCGAGCTGTTGCCAGGGACATTACTGTCATAGGAATTACCC
Organism: Potos flavus; assembly: GCA_028534135.1. Classification (NCBI taxonomy): domain Eukaryota; kingdom Metazoa; phylum Chordata; class Mammalia; order Carnivora; family Procyonidae; genus Potos; species Potos flavus. The sequence continues at coordinate 12,645,034 of CM052895.1, read as the reverse complement.
GTGTTAGAAAAACCTAGAAATGCTGCACAGTTAGGATTGCATTTTGTTGCAAGTAACAAAATCCCCTACTCGGAGACTTAAATGCGTCAGGGTCAATATGCTTCATGCAACATGACACCTAAGGGTAAATAGCCCAGGAGTGGGTCGGTCGCCCAATGGTGCAGTCCGTGCATGGGTCTTATTAGACTTCTACTCAGTCACCCACACCTTGTGACTCTTGTTCCCAAATATGTAAGATGGTGCTGTGATTAAAGGTATTGAGTCCTTGCTCCAGGCAGGAAGAGCGAGAATGGGTGAGAGAAGTGATGTCATCGAGCACACATTTTCATTTTATTTGATAAGGAATGTTCGTCCCAGGGCGTGGCAGGTACAGCCAGGACTGTGATTCATGGCCACCCCCGGCCACACTGGCAACTGGGAAGGTAATGTGTCCATCCTTGAGCCCGTTCAGTAAAGGAAGGCAAAGACAAGGGAGTTCTGAGCAGCTTTGGATGGATCCACAGCGCCCATAAGGACAGTGGCGCCGTTAGGGCACCCTAACTAGAGCCCTTGTTACTGGAGATAGTTCTGTTTCCTGAAAACTTGGGCCAGTGGCACCCCTGTATGGGAACCTTTTGTTAAGAGTGCATGCGTTGGAGATTCCTTGGTGAATGACAAGTCTTGCGAGCTCTCTGCAAGAGACAGAAGTTTTAAGGATACTCCTGCTTAGCTGTCTCTGCTGTGGTTACACCAGGCACCATTAGGGAAGTTAAGCTTAACACACATACACACCCCTGGAGCTCCCCAGGACACACGTGAATTCCCAGAGACATTGCAGCCTGAACTCCATTCGTGGAGAAGGTGGTTTTCCGTATGTTGGAGCTGGCACTTTGCGTAATTATGGAGAGCAATATTATTTCTCTTTTCTCCCTTCCCTTCCTTTCAAATTGTGAAACTAAAAGCCTGCCAGGCACAGGAAAGGCCTGCTAAGCCACCCACTCATTAATGACCTCTTATTCAAATACACGGAGCCTCAGTCGAAGCTTTGAGATGACGGTTAATAAGAAGTATTTGACGGAATCTTTAGCCATGGGCCCTCCAACTCCTTGGTTCCTATCCAGTGGAGGTGTGTTTTTATTCCCCAAATTACATTGTATTCCCCCCCAGTAAAGTGCATAACTGTCCATCCTGCTTAGATACCTATGAGCTAAGAGCACTCTTTGGCTGATCTCATTCAAGTCTGGTAGTGAGATTGATCACCTTTCTGGCTGCCCAGCATCTTCCTGTTCACAAGAATGTCAGAAGGTGTGACTCTTGATGGAATTCGGAAGTCTGCCTCCAGCCGGACGAAGCTGCGATTCTGCAGTAATATTCAAAATGCTAACCCACTCATAGAGCCCTGGCACCCCCCAAATGGAGTGAACGCTGGTGGCAGCAGCGTTCATTAGCAGCAGTCCCCACTTGGGGCGGGGGGTACCCATTTCTCCCACCTAAGGCAACTGGAAGGTGAGTACATGGCATTGGTCTTACCTAGGACGTCCTGTTTTGAGTCAATCCCAAAAAAGGCACAGGCCTGATTTGAATTCATGCAGTCAGTAGTGTCAGTGTCCAGGGGGGACAGTGTTCCGTGGCAGCAGGTATCCTGCAGCCACCCTTCCATGTCGACGTCTGTTTGTCCTGGCCAGACTATTCTTGTTGGAAAGATCATTTCACTGCCTCCTGCCTCTTTGTTCTCCACAGCTGCCTTAGTTCCTGGCCTTTTCCAAGCCTGCTTCTCCCCTCCCCTTATGTCACTCATAGTAAGTAATTCGGCTTTTAAAGAATGACTGGTTAGAAAATACTTACTGAAAATTTAGCCATAGTATCTTATTTACTGTGGCACCCAAGTAGATAATCTATGTAAATAATATTTTATTCCCATATACTCTCCTTGCAACAGAAAGGATGCATACACTCCATAAAAAGAAAATTAATCTGAAATAAGGAAAATGGGGGCGCCTGGGTGGCTCAGTCAGTTAAGTGTCTGCCTTCGGCTCGGGTCAGGATCCCAGGGTTCTGGGATCGAGTCCCGCATTGGGCTCCTTGCTCAGCAGGGAATCTTCTTCTCCCTCTGCCCCTCCCCCAACTCATGCACACTACTCTGTCCATCTTTTTTTTTCTCTCTCTCCCTCAAATAAATAAAATCTTTAAAAAAAAAAATAAGGAAAATGAGGTTAAGGAAAAATGTACACAGCAATGAAATTGGCACACAAGTGATAAACTAAAAAACCCTGCATTTACTAGAAGTGAGCCATGAGTCCTGCAAGTCGTTTGTAGAACAAAGCATAGTGTGATAGGCATATTAACTTAACAAAATCAATTTAAAGATTTATGTAATAGATATTTCTTAAATAGACTAGGCAATTGGTTTGCCTTTCCCCTACTACTAGATAGGTGATAACTATTGTCCCTCAACATTGTCTGAACATTTTCAAGCTCTGTCCTATAATCTTAAGCTGTCCGAAACATTTTATGTGATTTAATGGTAGTACTTAAGAATAGCTTTAAGCATCATGAATTAAAACTTGTTGTTGCAGTGTCCATTCATGTGATTCAGATATTTGGGTCTCTCGTATGAGATTTCTTTGAGAGTTCAGAAAGTATAATAGGTTAATGTCACCTTACGTCACCTTTCCCCCATGAGAATCCCATAAGTTAAACAAAGATGACAATTGTTTCCAAATTTTAGGCATGTGTTCCCTCGTGTTTAAAGAGCTGTCAGCTAAAAGTTACATGAACTGATGAAAAAGTGGCTTTATTAAGCAGCAAAGTTGGTTTTTGAGAAGGTTGTCATTTCGTCTGAATTCCATCTGTCTGCAGTGGTGACAGCGCCCCCATCCGAGGGCCCACCCCGCTGTGCCCACCCCGACCAGGGCACACAGTGTGGGCTATGGCCGCAGGCAGCCCTGCGCACGAGTGTGACCCAGGGCAAGTCATTTGACTCTCCGAGCCTTGGTTTCTTTATCTGCAAGCGGGAATGATAATGTATATTTTAGAGTTGGAGGACTGAATTCAGTCACGTTTTAAAAATGACCCTCCACAGTTCCTGGCATATAGTAGGTGCTCTTGGGCTGTTTCATTCTTCTCTCACCTGAGGGAACAAAGCAGCTCCTTCAGAACTTCCCTTACACCTAACGCTGTGATTTTTTTGTGAAGAGACTTTAATGAAAATAATAGTAATCTTTACTATAAAACCAGCAAAACTCCAAACCTCTCTTGTGAGTAGTATCATGAAATCTATGCTGAAAATGTTGAGGTTTGGTAGTACAATCTCTTCAAGGAGGAATTGAAACTGACCGTGATGGTGGAGTAAAATCTTAAATGCATCCTGAAGAAAAGATGCATTATTTCATTAAAACAGTGCCATTTGTGTGTGTGTGTGTGTGTGTGTGTGCGCGCGTGCGCGTATGTGTGTGTGAGTGAACTTTAAATCTGTTGGTCAACATAAGGTAGAGTCCTGGGCTTGTGTTGCCTCTCTCCTTTTGTGTTGCTTTTACATGTTGGCGTGTTCATTTTATTTTTTTATTTTATTTTTAAAATTTTTTTTAAAGATTTTATTTATTTATTTGACAGAATCACAAGTAGGCAGAGAGGCAGGCAGAGAGAGAAGGGGGAAGCAGGCTCCCCGCTGAGCAGAGAGCCCGAATCGGGGCTCGATCCCAGGACCTCAGAGATCATGACCTGAGCCGAAGGCAGAGGCTTTAACCCACTGAGCCACCCAGGCACCCCAGCGCATTCATTTTAAATGTCTTAGGGATTTAAAACTTCTAGAGAATTCTAGTACTGTTCTGAGGAGAAAAATTAATGCCAAGAGTGAGTGACCGGAAATACTTTATTTAGAAATTCTTCTTTGCCTTTGCCTCAGTCTGTCTGTCTGTCTGCATAGTAGCACTGCCGAAGGAGTTTTTGAAGCACACCCATGCTTGTGTCCCATCTCCAGGGATTCTGATAGAAATGGCACGGGACCCGGGCATTTTAAAATTGTCAAGTTCTTCAAAAGGTTTCTGCTGTGGTGCAGAGTGGGAATCCACCACCACATATCTTTGTGATTGTTCTCTTTTATGTCTTGCTTTCCAGATAATTGAAGGAACACTGTCCCTTTCAGAAGTTTCTCGTGCATACATGCCCACACCCCTCCCAATAGGACTGGGCTAGGCACCTGTGCTGCGGGCTTTCCCAGCACCCTGCACTCCTCCTTTCATAGCATTTAGTACATTTACTTTGATTGGTTTTTCCCTCATTAGACTAGAAGCTCTCTGAAGGCAGGGTCCTGAGTGGATTTTTCATCATCTTCCTGGCATGGAGCGGAAACTCAGTGACTACTTACTGATGTTTGTTGTTGAATAATGATGCAAATGCTATTTTCTCAGAGGGGTTAGGGTACTTTCCTGTGTCCCTATTTTACAGACTGGATGCCAAAGAGAATAAAGAGGAGTTGGAGACGTGGATGGGATGGGGAAGAGGAAGAGGAGATTGGGGAAGCGAAATTGGAGGGTGGGGGGGGGGGGCGTTTACTACTGACCTGTCTGGCTTGGAAAATAGAGACACGGAGAGAAATTCTTTATTCAGTAACGTACTGTGCTGGAAACTATGCTTTATATTCAGCAGAACCCTATGGAGAGTGTCAAGATTTTTTTGAGTCCATATCTATGTTTGTGGTGAATTAGGATAGAATGAAGTAGTGAATTTTTTATTACCTACCTAGGTGTGCCTCTCAATATGTTGATTTAGAGCTTAATTAAATCTGTTCCACTTTACAAAGGAGTCACCAGGGACGACATCAGCTTGGTTTATTAGGGACCTTGGTGGTCTATTTGATAGTCACCTATTGACTCTCTCTCATCAAGGGATTGAATTTTTCAGTGTCTCAGTTTACCTGTTTATTAAACAGTCGTATGTGCACTTAAACTGTGTCAATTCAATTCACCGTTGGCAGGTTACCCATAGAACTTCTGACAGATTGGTTCAAAATTGAATAACATTTTACTGATTTGATTGCAATTTAGCAGATACACATTTAACACTTCAATTATATTAATCAGAATGAAAGTTTGCACATGACACTTGTAAGCCAACAGACTGAGGATTTTGAACCTATTTCACCCTCTTCATTAGAGTGTAGAGTTTAAAACTACATGGTTATAAAATAAAATGAGGGAACCCTGTTTCAGGGTTTTTTCTTTTTGCCTTTTTGCTTTTATTCAGCTCTTCTGAGCAAATGCAAGTGTATTTCTATTTTTTCTGTGAAGAAAAATGATTCTCTTCCTCACTTTTGTCATGTTCGTCCTGTGGTGCCCTGCTTTGTGTTCTTTCTATGCACATTTGTCTTGCTGACTCACTTAGAAGTTTTTCTAGGCAGTGTTTCATATTTATTTGCTTGAATCAAACGTGGACGTCTTCTGGGACTCCTCTTTGCTTCCCAGTTTCTACATCCAATCAGTCATAAAGTCCTGCCTCCCACCCGCCATTTTTATTTGGTGACCTCCCCTCTCTCCTGGCCTTCTTACAACTCTTTTAGTTAAGAACTCCATCCTTTGTCTCCAGGAACGTTTCAACAGCCTAATTGATTCCCCTGCTTCTGTTCTTGCCCCTTCAAGTTCATCTTCCACAGATACCTCAGAAATTGACCAATCATGCAAATTATAACATTGTGCTATGGGTGTGTTAACATGAAGGTTCTGTCTTCCCTTCACTTAACGGGTTTCTGCATTAGATTTTGTGGGAACAAGGGTACCAAGATTGAGACATTTGATAATCCCAGCTTCTTGGGCTAATACCTCAAATGTTCCAGTGGAATATTTCTCGGTCAGCCAAGTGAGCCTCCCATTGATACCAGACTGCCTTTCATTCCACGCATAGCCCTCAATGCTCCTCTCATTCCCACTGCCTAGAAGACCCTTGCCCTCTTTCCCTTGCCTTATTCCATCTCCTCCAATCACTCAGCTCAGGTATAATGTCTTCCAGAAAGCTTTTGATGTTTGCCCCTGCCAGAAATTCAGACAAGGTCAGGTGAGGCCAGGCAGCTGTCATCACACAAGTGCATGTTATTGCTGTATTTGACATATTGTATGGAAGGCTCTTGGTGATCCCCCACTAGGTTATGCACTCCTTAAGGATCTGGAACCCAGTTTCACTCTTCTTGATATCCCTAATGCCTAGTACATAGAGTTATTAGATGAGTGTTGAAACGAGCCAGGCTTGTCATCCAGTGTCTCGTTCGTATGTCCATTAGTGTTCAATAACTATTACTATTTTTAGGTTTGTAGATTTTTGCATACTATAAAAGACCTCTTTTGTAAGGAAATGGCATGTCATCAATAATGTTAAATTGGGATCTGACATCGATTTGTAAGGAACAGTATGGAGGGTATATTGGGGAAATTCACAGTTGGTCAGTCTCCAGTCTTTACTATAAAATTCTATGGGTCTTAGAGTATTCCAGATTGGAGGATATTATAATCAGCTAATTAGGCTATATCTCTCATATTAAGAGCAATATTAAGAAAGCATGTAACAAAGAAAGCCCTTGTACACATGGAGTAAAGCGGACCCTCTCTCCCTCTTCGTTCTTGGCTCATGTTCCATCACGACCCCCTTGCTGCTCTTCACCCCATGGACCTTTCTCCTTTAGCCTTTGGTGGGCTTCCTTCAGCCTCCGAAATGCTGGTGTCTCCCTCTGTTGAGCATACCTGCTCCCTCAAAAGATTCTCAGTAATTCCTCTGGTGTCAGCCAACATTTATGCATTGGCAACTCCTTAATCTAATTCCAACACCAAATCTCCAGCAAAGCACAAAGGGGATATTTAACTGTTTCAAGTACCACAAGCACCTCAGACTCAACATGCCCTAAACTGGACTTCAGTCTCCCCTCCAACCTTTTCCTTCCTTGTTGTGGTCCCTACTTTTGTGACTGGAAGCACCATTCATTTAACTCATTGCCCTTCTTTCCTCTGCTACTCTAGGTAACTTTCAAAGTCCATTAATGCTGTCTTCTTAACCTTTTAATTTCTTTATTGCATTATTATGCCAGGGGTTGTACATTGGTGATCCTCTGGCTAGATCTGGCTCATAGACAAATTGAGTTTCAAATGTGTGCCTTGATGTGTTCCAGTGGCCATAGGCTCTTCAGCTTGCCCCGGCCCCCGCTCGCTCCTTGTGGAGTGACCCCAGCCCACTCTCTTGCAGTTACGCCATCTACCTAGTCACTTTAGGTTTGCCCTGGCTTAGACCCACACTGTCTCTCCTGAGTGACTTCAGGACACCAACAGAATGTTCAGATCACCCTGTTCTCTTACGTAATACCTGTCACAGTCTTCCCAATGCCCTAAAGAGTGGTCCAAACATACTCTGCACATCTGAATTATCTGAGAGACTTAAAAAAATTTTTTTCACCCCGGGCCAAATAAATCAGAGTCTGGAAGGGTGGTATCTGTGATTTTAGTGTTTCCAAAGAGATTCTCATTTGCAGTTAGGAGTAAGCCATGGGCCCAAAGAATAGATTCCCAGTTCCCAAGTGATCCAGTGGTTGCCCAAACTATTACCCACATACACATTCCCGTATTGTCTTGGGATTTCTCTTATCCACCATGACTTCCCTGTGGTTTCCAAGAGCACTGAGTTGTTTGAGGACTGCAAAATTCCCAGGACAGTGATACTGCTTCAGGTGATCTAGCTATCCAAAAGCCTTGGAATTCTGCATGGGAGCTCGACCCAGCTGTAGAGACCCTGATTTTCAACCTTTCTCAGAATTCTTCACATACAGACATATGACATCAAGATACAGAGATAAACAAAAAATACACAAAAGGCTACTAACCTTTTATGCTGCCGGTGAGAGAGAAGAGAATTCAGGAAAGGTATTACCTAGCGAAGAAGTTTCTATGAACTTTCCAATTGTTTCCCGATTGATCCATTTAGAAGGTAGGAATCTTCCTCCCCTCCCCACCCCTGCCTTGGGTACCAGATTTCCTTTTATGGCTAATTCATATTAAACTGAGATCTGTCCATAAATAAACTTCAAAAAATTAAGATCCTAAAATTGCTACTCCTGTCACTTAGTAGTGACTTCTTTCTTTGTGAATAGATGTTCATCATCACTTAATGATCAGGGAAAAAATGTAAGTTTAAATCAAGAGACTCCTTTACCCACACAGTGGGCAAAATTAAAATATCTTACAGATAGCAAGTATTGGGGGGCTTAGAACAACGGGATCTTTCATGCGTTATGAGTGGGTGTAGAGGTTGACACAATCACTTGGGAAAGTGAACATTCCTGAAGTTGAACTCTCATGACTTGTGAGCTGGCAATACCACACCTAGGAATCCACACATACTCCAGAGAAACACTTGCATATACAGAGCAAAGTAAGATTTGTGGCATCGGTGTTCACAGCAGGGATTAAAAACAGCCTGGAAGCAACGTACTGTCCTTAGGGGAAGAGTAGATGGACAAACTTTGGACATAGAACTTGATAGCAACTCAAAATAAATGCAGTGCAGTGTCATACAACAAATACAGGCATATCTTAGCAATATATGGAGTAGAAGGTGTTCCAGAAGATGATGTATGCCATGATACCTTCTCATAAGGTGAAGAGCAGTAATATGAAAATGTTCATTTTTAAGGAGTAAATGTAGAAATAAAAAAATCACACAAAGAGAAAGTTAGGGGCTGGTGATCAGGGACTTCAAGGTGATGTTTAGTTTCGGGGAACTAGGGGGTGGAAGGGGAGCTGGTTTTTGGTTCTTGCCAAGAACTTTGCCTTTTTCCCCCTTGAATAGTGGAGTTATAGATACTTCTTTTATTTAAAAATAAATGACCAACTAAATAAGTCCAAAGCAGCACACCTGGACAGTAAGAACATACTGTGAATCAGGAATGATAATTATCCATTCTGTGCACTTGAATTAAAACACCCGTACAATGGTTAGAGCGTCATCCAGTTGAGGTGCTGACTTTGAACTCCATGAGCAGCAGGTTGGCACTTTGCAAGCTAAAGACTGCTTTAAAATATAAAGTATTTTATACCTGAATTTGGAATTGGATTTCCTACCCCTACCCCCACTATTCTTTCTATCTTCTGACAAAAGACAATAAAATATTTGCCTCACAAAAGGCAATAAAATATGAAGTCAAGGGGATTCAGACAAACCATGTTAATTCTTTTGATTATGTCTGAAACTATCTCCATGAACCTGAGTTAATGATGACCTAAGGTAAAATTTGTCTGCACTCCTGACCTCTTTCAGATGCATTTCCCAGAGCAATCAGAATAATGTCATTTTAACATCTGTCATTTCAATCAAGTGCAAGGCTAGGGTACATCATGTGGTTTTCTAACCATCACTCAGCCATGTCACTCCTTAGCCAGTAATGACTTCCACTGGCATTCTGTCAATAAGGACACAGACAGTTCAACTGTGAGACATTCATAAATACTTCCGACGTTAGTCATATCAATTAAAGACTAAAAAAAGTCCCACCTTTTTTATGGAATTAGGTATTCCGAATGTTCTCAGCTGGAGCTGAACAGAAAGCTGTATACAGCTCATTGGAAAGGCGCTTGAAAGTTTTTGGTACTTAAGTTTCTGGCTTCCCTTTCTATCACATGGCATCACGGTATCTTAGGTGTAATAATGTTACGGCTTTTAAAATCATACCAAACGTTATCACCAAGACAATGGATTCAAAAACAGTGAGTAGTGGCTACTAGTTTGGACTTAACAGCAAGCCTGATAGAGTTCAAATCCTGGACCTGCTTCTCACCAGCTTTGGGTTAGGAGCCCGTCCCTTAGTTCTCTCTCCCTGGGTTCTTCATCTGTAAAATTGGATAACAACATCTACTTCATCCGGCTACTCTGAGAATTAGGTGAATATTTATGTACATTATTATATGTGTCTGCACATATGTATATATTACATGTTATACAACAGTCTATATTCGATGTTTACATATGTATATTTGTTTATAGATATCTAAATTTGTTTTCTATATGTCATAGAGCAGTGCCTAGTGCTCTATCAATGTTATATAAATAATTATTATTATTAAATACCAGGTTTCTTTTTTTTTTAATTTTTAAAAATATTTTATTTATTAGAGATCACAAGCAGCTGGGAGTAGAGGCAGAGGGAGAAGCTGGCTCCCCACTGAGCAAGGAGCCCCATGCGGGGCTCGATCCCAGGACCCTGAGATCATGACCTGAGCCAAAGGCGGACGCTTAACCGACTGAGCCCCTCAGGTGCCCCAAATATAAGCTTTCTGTTAGCTTCTAAAATACAGCTAAAAACAAACATAAGGATGGAAAAATATCACTGTTTCTAGCCATATCAGTAAGGCAATGAAAACATGGGGCTACGGGGAAGAAGCGAATGTGTGTTGAGTACCTGCCGTGTACCGGGTGTTGCGTTAGGTCACTTAGGTTGTCTTATGTAACCCTCCTCACTGTTCTCTAGAATCGGAAGGGTCACTCCCATTGACCAATGAAAAACGAGAGAGCTGTAGAGGCATCGTGCCTTCTATGGCGTCACATAGTGAGTTGGCGGTGGCACTGAAAGTTAATGACCCTAGGTAGCCAGATTGTTAAAGCAATCATCAATCTTTTGGTTCTTTAAAACGTGGTTTCAAGCGCATTGTTATTATCATGAGTAAGGATCATAACCAAGTGGCATTTTAGCACATGGTCTCTGAAGTCAGATAGAGATCAGTGCTGGAACTGTGGAGGTGACGGGCGCTATGAATGGGGCCCATGACTTATTTTTCTCAGCCTGGTTCCTCACTTTTAAACTACTAAACCTAAGTTGCAGGGCTATTGTGAGCATGAAATGAGCTAATACACGTAAAGTTTTCAGCATAGAACTTCATATATGAATAACGCCAAGTACTTGGTAGCCAGTTGTCTCAGTTTTAGGATCACCATTGTTCCTGCAGTTTTGTCTCTGAAGAGGTATCCGCAGAACCACTCAGACATGCATATGTGAATACGCACACACCCACAGCCTCTTCCATCAATGTGGAAAACTCAAGCCTCATAGGCGCAAAATAAATAAATAATGCACTCCCAGGCTCTTGATGGGGGAGGACGTAGAATGATGCATGGTAGAGATACTGACGCTGAAACTCTTTTCAGTTCTATTTAGCTTAAAAGTTGTTTTCTTATCAAAATCTGTGGCTAGAACTATGTAAATATTTTGGAAAAATCTTTAGGTTATGGAAAACTTGCACAAAGATTCCCTTATATCCTTCTCCCACTTGCCATAGTGTTAACACCTGTATGACCATGGTATATTTGTTAAGACTAAGAAATTAATATTAGTACAATACTCTTAACTAAACTGTGGACTTCATTTGGATTTCGCCTGTTTTTTTCCACTAGTTTCCTTTTTCTCTTCCTGGATTCAATCCAGTGTACCACATTGCATTTAGTGTGGTTGATTTTGAATCATCCTTTTCCTTCTATCTCTTTCTTCCTCCTCCAACCCACTTCCTGGCTTTTCAGAACAGAGAGTACCCAGTGAAGAGACAGGGAGCGGTACACTCGCATTGAAGGGTCCTTCCAGAGAAGATGATAGCTAGAACTAGTGCTTTGGGTTGTCTTTATGTTGTGGCTTTTGTACACATTTTTTTTTTTTCAATGCAGTGTTAGGAAGAAGTCTAGTTGGACTAAAGAGATGTGGTTGAAATAAGAGAGATGGGAGGAAAAGAATATAAATATGAGTAACCCTAGCTAGTATTTGTGAAGTTTGTTTGAACATGTAAGTTACAGAAGTCTGTAGGTTAGTTAATAGTTAAGCTTTGAGTTTCAACAAATATACCATGTCTATATAGATACTAATGCTAGGAAAGATATCAAACTCACATGGTGATATACACGAGTTATATTTCACAACTAAGTCTCTGAATGTTTCTCTGTTAAATAAAATCTTCTGTGGCATGGAAGCTGAAATAAAACTTCTCAGCCCTTTTCTGTGAGGGTCATGGTACATGCACACTAGGGAAATCTCACTTAAGAAAGATGCAAATACCTAAATAAATTACTATCAAATTGAAGAATCACATTGTAACCACATCATGTGTTTTTCAGGAATATAAGGATGTTTTAACATCAGGAAACTGATATATGCAGTTCCTTAATTCGTAGATAAAGTATAATATTAACTGGAAAAATCCATTTGATTAAATAGATACCTAAAAAACTTCATTTAATAAAATTTATTTCTCATTCTTAATTTAAAAAATTCTCATTAATTAATTTGATAAAATTTATTTCTCATTCGTAATTAAAAAATACTAAGGAGTAAAACAAACCCATTCCCAAAAAGTGACAAGTGTCTACCAGAAACCTATAGAAAACAAAATATTTGATGGTAAGTCATTAATACCTTTCCCAGTAGTCAAGATGTACAGAAAATATTTGTTCGCACCACTAGTCTTGAACACCGTACTCAGGGGCACCTGCGTGGTGCAGTTGGTTGAACATCTAACTCTTGGTTTCATCTCAGGTCATGATCTCAGGGTAAGGAGATCGAGCCCTGTTATGGGCTCCGTGCTCAGTGTGGAGTCTGACATTCTCTGCTCCTCCTCCAGCACTCTCTCTCTAAAATAAATAAATAAAATCTTAAACAAAACAAAACTGCACTTGAGGCCCTAGCTATAAGGTACAAAAGTAATTATACCAGAAATGAAGAGAATAAACTCTCAGTATTTGCAGACATAAATTTTTTGAAGCCAGTAAGTTGCTGGATATAAGATGCATATACATATGCAACAGTTTTCTTGCATATCAAAAATAGTCAACTTAAATATGTACTGAAAAAAAGAGCCTATTTATAATAACCACCCCTTAAATTCCATTAAAATATGTGAAAATAAACCTACCAAGGAGGGTGTAACATACATAAGGAAAATTGTAATATTTTACCAAAGAGCCTAAAAGAAAACTTGAACAAATGGAAACGTTTTTCCTTTTCAATATTCATTCTCACAAAATTTATATGTATATTTAATGCAAACCTAATCCAAGTCCCAACAACTATCTACAATGAATATTGGCAAATGGGTAAATTTAGATGTTTGAGAAAATATATAGTCAATAATATATTTTTACATTGAGATACAGTTGTCATGTAACACTAGCTTTTGGTGTACAACGTAATGATCAATATTCATATATATTGCAAAATGATCACCACAGTAGTCTAGTTAACATTCATTACCATACACAGTAGATTTTTTTTCTTGTGATTAAAACTTTTACGGTTTACTATCTTAGCAACTTTCAAATATACAGTATTTTTAAGTAAAGTCACCATTCTGTACATTACATAGCTATGACTCATCAGTGAAACTTTGTACCTTTTGACCACTTTTGTCCATTTCATCCACACCCTGTAGTCAGTGATATTTAGAAAAATAAAGGGAGGAATTATCCTTGCAATGTTCAAAACATACTTTAAAATTACAGTTATTATAACTGTGATCTTCGTACATGAACAAAAACATAGATCATACTAGAAAAAACATCCTGGAAGCACATTGTATTCAAATAAATTTTTTTATAAAAGTAGCATTTCATATCAATGGGGACAAGATAAAACATTCAATAAGTAATTTCTGGCAAATGGATGATAAAATTAGAGCTTTAGTTAAGCTTCACACAAACAAATATCTGACGAATAGAAGAGCAAAGCATAAAAAAAAAGAAAAATACAGGAATATCAAGAATTAAAAAAAATCATCTTGAGATGTATATCATCTTGAGATGATAAAAGATGGTAAAAAACTTCCTTAGTAAGGCAGAAGATCAGAAAATGAGGTAGATTTGACCTGATAGAAATTAAGAATTTCTTTACCACAGGTAATATCAACTTAAAAGGCAAGTGAGAGATGGACAGAGAAATAACTTCAGCATACTTAATGGGCCCTGGGTGAATTTATGGAGTATGATAGAACTCCAAAATTATCAACTACAAAAACACAAAAAATTTTTTTAATGGAAAAATGTTTCAAAGTGCAATTTGAGGAAGAATTAAAAAGGAATGGCAAACATATAAAAATTTTTCTCAACTACCTTCGTAGTCACAGAAATGCAAATTAATAATGAGTTAATGACCCCATCATATTGATTGATAGTATCATGAGCTGGTGATAATGTGAGGCAACAGCACTTCACAACACCATTGATCTAAGAAGCAGAGCCATTTGGGAAAAAGTCAGCAGTATCTATCAACAGTTGGAGACTGTGACTCAGAATTCTCCTAACGAGCTCTTCTGTGGAAAACAGTGCACTAAAATGCATTCCCAAAGCTCCTCAGATGATGTCATTTGTAAATTCAGAACCATCGCTTGCATTGGCAAAGAATTAAGAAAATTGTAAAAATATATCAATAGGGATTAAATATATTCTTATATTTCTATATTTGAAATAATATTTCATCATTAAAATAATGAGATTGATCTCTATGTGCTGATATGAAAAGACATCAAAGGCATTAACATTTAATTGACAAAATGTCTACAACAGGATTCTATTTAAGTTTCTTAAAAAAAAATCCCATTGCTTTTGTACAAAAGAGACTTCTAAAAAGAGGTGCCAATTGAAAGCAGGAGGGTGATGGGCAGAGGTGTGAAGGGAGCCATGGTGTTCAAAACTCCCATGGTGAGAGGGTATTTCTGTAATTTATTCCTCATATACCTTTCTAAATGTTCTCCACAAAGCCCTTTATACTTTAAAGCTAGCATAAAAGACTTTTTTCCCATGGTGTCTAGTCAGCCTGAGACCTTTCCAGCAAGGTGGTGGAGGGGAGGGAGTGAGAAGGTTGTCTGTTTCTAACTCCTCCCTAGGTGCAGAAATGATGAAATTTGTGTTACCATCCATTGATAACTTTCTTTTGCCTTACTGGCTACCAAGTAAAACTTTTCTACCTGGTGCGGTTATAAAGACATGCACACCACAATATCAAGCACAGATGTCTAAACAGAGGGGCTATTTTTCAGGTGTTTGGAAGTTTTCCTAAGTGTGAAGATGCAGCTTCTCTATTAGCAAGGACAGATTACTTAGGTATGTTGTAATTAAGAATTGTGATCCCCAGGGCGCCTGGGTGGCTCAGTCAATGAAGTGTCTACCTTCGCCTCAGGTCATGATCCCAGGGTCCTGGGATCGAGCCCACATGGGGGCTCTCTACTCAGCGGGGAGTCTACTTTTCCCTCTTCCTCTGCTTGTGCTCCCTCTCTCTCTCTGAAATAAAATCTTTAAAAAAATTAAAGATTAAAAAAAATTGTGAATCCCCTTCTGTAGTCTGATCTATTTCCAACTGTCTCAAGATTTTACCTGTTGGTACTACTTATTCCAAAAATCCTCTGTAATAATAGATTTTTAGTAAATTCAGAGCACATGTCTTATTCACCCTCTATCTCTAGTGCCTGGTAGATGCGCAACAAATATTTATTGAATATGTGTTAGTGAAAAACTGGATAAATGAGGAGTGGTGGATGATGGAACCTTAGAAAATGTATTTGTGGAATATAGTTGTATAAACATACGTATTCATATATCACTATAGACATAGTGTACTTTGTTAGGTGAGCTGTATACAGTTTATTCCATATTGTCTTCCAAAATCACATGCCAAAGAGCTCCTTCGGGGATTATTAAAGACTGCTTTCTCACTCAGGCGTACCAAAGGGAGAAGTAAGGCAAATTCTCATACCTAGAGTAAGCAGGTGAGATGAGCAGTACTCCTCACCTCCAGGAATGGTTAAACCTTCCAAGTGACCTCAGTCTGGTGACTTTACGCTTCATAGAGTTCACATTTTCATGATAAGAATGTCTCCCACATTAATCTAATATACCAGATATTTTTCTGTTTTCTTTGTTTTCTTATTCACTTGAAAAATTTTAACAAGACCCTATTTTCCTTGCTTAAAGCAGCACTGGCAAAGGGAAACATGGGAAAAACAAACAAACATGATTTCTCACAGTTGTATTTTACGATACCTGTGGGAAACATTGAGCCAAAAGGGTGAGTTTCATTATATCCCTAACCGCCTCTGGGTTTACCATTTTATCACCATGTGACTACTTCCGCTCATGGCCAGTACAACCAGGAGGCCAATTACTGCTTATTAGATTAACAACTGCATAAAATGCTTTTTAAAATCAGATTCTTTTGCCCCCAAGGGACCATGTTTGGGTGTTCATTGTGCTGGGAGGCCAACAGAGAAACGCTCATGAACTTAGACTCCCGCCTGAAAACTGTGGATTGCTTTCTCTGGGAAGATGAAGCTCTCTGTAGCAGATAGACCAAAAGCTCTGTTACTTATTCAGAGCACTCTGGATTCCAATTCAAGGCTTACTTCTTAGTAGGTGCATGGCTTCTGAGCGTCACCATCCTGTCCTATATAATGTAGACGGTAGCACAGATCTCCTAGGACTACTGGAAGCATTCACATAACTCCAAGGAATTTTGAAGATCTTGGGGCTCTCAGTGTGGGTTTTATGACTTGTGCTCTTGTTCTCAGCGCTGCTTTGGCAGCAAGGAGGCACAGTGGCCCAACAGCCCTCCCACAGACCCATCCCAAGCCCACCCCATTATGGGAATCATGGGAAGGGCCAGCCTGAACTCCTTGCATTGTAAGTTTATCTTGGCACCCACCGGCCCATAACAAAACCCATTTATCTCTGCAGCACTGAGATTCATCTGAAAACATTAATGACGTATCAGCCATAGATGTTAGTTCTGAGAACTCAGTAAACACCTATTTAGCTCAATGAAACAGTCTAGGAAGCTTGAAGAGAGAGGTTTGACAAGGACAAGAATCCGGGCGTTGGACTTGGTGTAACAGTGGTGCCGTTTGTGTCTCGATTAATTCTTTTAAAAACATCCATCAAGTTGTTTTGATCTATCTGGATAGATTTTTTTTAAATAGGTCCCAAGCTAAATCTTAAGATGAAGAAAGAAATAAGCTTGAATTAAACTGATTTCAGAAGTCATGTCGCTGAGGAGCACAGAGAACTGAGTATTAAAAATGAGTATGCATTGAGACTTAATAATAATGGACATGGTCAAGGGGTCTAATGATGGCTTCAGTAGCATTGATTAATAAGGATATTTATTGAACCTTAAGTAATATATATGCGGTTATTCCTTAATAAAGTACAATTATACAAGCAATAAATGTATGATTAAATTTCTATAACAAGCACATGTTTTAGGCATCTTTTATCTAATAAGAAAGAGGCAAATTAATATCATGGGGCAATATTCCTAACACAATAGATATTCACTGTTATATGTTGTTATAGTGTTAATGAGACTTGGACTAAATATATCGTGATGACATACTAATTTGGGATTGGCTACAAATAATGAGATTGGCCTTTATACCAATAATATCAGAGCATTTAAATTTGCTGGATGTAACCTACAGCTTGTCTGCTTTTCACCTAATGCTTTAGGAGTCTGATCTCATAGTTGAGCCTTTTTTTTTATTAAAGATTTTTATTTTTATTTATTTGACAGAGAGAGAGATCACAAGTAGGCAGAGAGGCAGGCAGAGAGAGAGGGGGAAGCAGGCTCCTTGCTGAGCAGAGAGCCCGATGCGGGGCTCAGTCCCAGGACCCCGAGATCATGACCCAAACCGAAGGCAGAGACTTAACACACTGAGCCACCCAGGCGCACCTCACAGTTGAGCCTTAAAAATGTACCATACCTTCCTTCTCTTAGCCAGTAAGCCCTTGTTGATCTAGTAACTGCTAATCCTTGCACAGCGATACAGAATATATAAAGTACTTAAAAAAAATTCTTAATTAAAATCTTGTCATGTAAACTTTAATCAACACATAGCGTTATATATAATGGGTATAACATAGCAAAAACGAATGCCTCCAATAAAATATACCATGCTCCAGTAATTCAAAAGTATTTTTATATTACTTTTATGAAATTTGTTTTTGGTTTGTTTATGCATATATATGTATATGTACATAATAACATATTTCTTGTACTGCTTGTATTCTTAACCTCTTTTAACCCTAAGGTTATTTAAGGATTATGACTGACTCAGCCTGGCAACTGTGTGGTTTCTCGAACAGTATCTTCCAAATAACTGGAGTTCAGTAAATGTCTTTGGATTTGAATAAATGATCCAAAGTATTTAAGAGATGAAGCTGTACGGTGGGACAAAGCACTGGCTGTTTTTTAATCAATGACTGAATACTTGGGTCTTGCATGGGTAGATTGTATCTTTATTCCTTTAGCATAATTATATCATCTGAGGCAGATCTGAAGGCGTGCTTTCCAATGGCAGCCCTTATTCATTTCCAACTGAGTGTGTGTGTGTGTTCATGCACGCGCGTTACAGTGTGCCTGTGCATGTCTATAAAATCTGCTGGTTTCTGCTAATGAGGACTCCGAACACAGAAGAAATGTTTCTATAAATCCAACCGGAGAGTGATTTATTTGGAATTGATGCCTGTCTTGAGTCTCTCCTCTGATGTGTAAGGCATTACCTGGTTTAAGATGCTGTTTCCTCCTATTGGTTGTCAGACATTCTCAGGAGACTGAACTCTGATAACTGCTGGAAAAAAAGTTTCTCAAAAGTAGAGCAGTGTGTCTGTAAAAGAGAGTGGGGAGAGGGTGGAGAGGAAGAGGGAGCTCACGTAGTACATAGAATTTCTCCAATTAAATGGAAGACTCTCTTCCTCGTTGTAAAAATATACAATTAGATAAGACCTCTGAGCCACGTGTGCACTTGCCTATTACTACGGGTGGGTTTCTGACAAGAAACACAGTCTGACCCAAGGATGACTTAGGTCAAGATCATAAATAATGAAGTTGAGATTAAAAAAACCTTTCTTTCTTCTTACTCTCTGAAACTTACCAGCATTTGGTAATTGACGGCTCATTTCAGGCCAGGAATTGGAATGCACACAGGTTTTCGTGTGATGTGCCCAGAGGAAGGTGATTACAGTAGTTTTACTGTACAGTAGTTTTACTGAAGAAGCAGCAGATAGAGTGATTATAAAATGTATCACGTTCTGTACAAGATGAAGAATAATCGACACAGAGAGAGTCACCCAAAAGGAGAGGGTAATGGTAGCACTAGGCTTGGTGGACAGATTCGATGATTTGCCAAAGAGTGAACATGACCCTTAATGCTCTTAACGTGATACGCTCACATCCTCTTCACAGACAACATTTAAGTGTCATTACTAGACACCTGCTGGCTTCTATTTTGCCACCTTTTTATCTGGTTACATACGGTTCTAGTTGTCTTAGCCACCGAAGAGTACAAAGCTTTCAGAAAAATGCCCTTAAAAAAAAGGCATAAGCCAGCGTAGACTGGGTACAACATCGCTGCTGTATGTTTCAATTCCCGTGGACGAACACTGAGGCCCCAAAATAGGACAAGCCCCTTTAATGCTCAAAATGAACAGAGATGAGAATCTTTTCCTAATAAAAGTTGTGATTCAGCTGCACTTGCTGAAACCAAATAAACAATCTCGAATTGACACTCCTATGGAAATGTGTATAAATTATTCAGAATGAAATGTTCAAGTAATATTAACCTAAAGGTATAGTCATCAATTTCACTCTGACGGATGGCATTGGGTAGTTAGTATTCAAGTGTTACTACATAAATAAAATTGATTTATGCTAACTGAGAAGATGGAGAAAAATTTTTATCAGGATGCCCAAATTCTCTTCCTTCTGGCTTGATCAATCACCTCCCTACTGAACTGTGTATCGTTTTCTTGCAAAAGTCTTAGCCGAGAAATTGGGCTCAGGCAAAATGAATAATACATTTGCCGCAGTGTTAGACTAATGACCCTTAAGTGCTTTAAAAAAAATGAGCAGTGATGACTGCTTCCCTTATGAACAGATTCTGGCTTTTTTCTCCCTCTCACGCTCTCCTTTTCTTAGAAAGAAAATAATTAAGTCTGGAGTTGGCTGCCTGTTTTGGAGGTAGAAGTGATGAGCGGGTGAAGGAATCAATAAAGCCAATCAAAGCCCATATGGAGTTAAAGCCACTCGGTTTCCTTTCTTACTCTCCCCCCCCCCCCCACGTCACCCCCATCATCCTCTCCCCACCACTCGGCAAGCCCATTTCGGGTTGCAGAGTTGGCATTTGTGTTAATCATCTTCATGTTTCCTTTTACTGTTTTCATAATGCTATTGTGTTATCATAAAGACATTGATCAAACGGTGACAGGCAAGACAGAAATCTATTTACTTTGCAAAAGTAGAAGGGCTCTCTGACAGGGCTGCGTGGTTAAAATCCGTGTCGGTGGGCGTTGGTGATGCATGAAGGATCTTTGTCTCTCCCTGCGTGGGTCCCTAAAGAGACACAACCAGGGCTCAAGTTTCTGTACCCGAGTGTCTTTTAAAAATTTACATAAGGCTGCAAAGGAAAGACAAATGCCTACATAAAACATGCTTTAAAAAAAAAAAAGCTTGCACAAGGATAATTAAAGGGAAAGGCAAAACCTCTGAGTAATGTTGGATTATTTTGAATGAACATATTCTAAACCCATGGGAACAGCACTGGAGGTGGAAATGGAGTATTTTGCGATGTAGAAAGGAGGAGGCACGGCCCCCATGTTCTGGGTGTGTGTGTGTGTGTTGAGAATGCCATTGGTAGGCAGCTAGCTGCTGAAGTGGAATTGTTTGCTAAGAAAGTAGTCATTTACAAACTAGTATGGGGTCAGGTAACCTCATTATTCTCTTTGAATAGGTCAACACAGCCACCTTCCCTCCACCCCTTGCCTCTTAAGAAGCATGGGCTAGTTTTGCCCTTTTAACTTGAGCTCTTTATTCTAAGGAAGGCTT
Source organism: Potos flavus (assembly GCA_028534135.1). Classification (NCBI taxonomy): domain Eukaryota; kingdom Metazoa; phylum Chordata; class Mammalia; order Carnivora; family Procyonidae; genus Potos; species Potos flavus. The sequence continues at coordinate 12,624,186 of CM052895.1, read as the reverse complement.
GGACTCTACATCTCCACTCTTTCTCTTTCATTTTATTGCCATTCTGTCTTGAGGGGAAATCAGCCGCACATTATGTGATTCTTATGTTCCTAAGTAATGTTTCTTTAAAAAAAAAAAAAAAAGATGAATCCTTTTCAATAAAGTAGCCCCAGTTTGATGGACCTACCAAAATAAAAAGAAGGCACAAAAAAATGTCATTGTTTGAAAAGGGACACATGGCATGATGACTGTCACGTCTCTCAAGTCTCATAGTGAAGTCACTGGTCCATTATTATTCTTAGGCTCCTCTTCTCTCAAATAAAAATGTAAAGGGAATGATTTAAAGCCTCAGTGACATCACCGGACAGGAGCTAAAGTACATGTCTTGCATGCACTAAGGCTGCAGCTCAGAAAACATATAGCCTAAGGTACATGTAGCCGTCAAGCCTCCAAGTCCTATTTGTCCAAACCGGAAGCGCACATATGTGCACACTCACCCAACCAGTCAAATGCACCTTCTGTGCCTTCCAGATGGACTGACTTCCTCATCGTCCCAGGTTCCACTGCCCCACGATGTGCCTGTGCACGAGGGAGAGAAACCGATCAATACGGAGGCATAGTAAGACCCTCCAGCTACTACTAACACAGCAACTGCCGCCAGCCTTTCCACAGAGCTATGTAAATGCCTTCCACAAACCTGTTTCCTTCTGCCGCTTTCTCATTTTCATCTGTCATTACGGTCTAATGATTATATTATAAGGATGAGCCTTCCTGCAGAGGTTAAGTGGCTCTAATTTACATATAATGATATCACAGGGGGTGGGGGTTAGACGGAAGTGATGCCATGAGTAATTGATGTCCTAAAACCCCCTCCAGAATGCCAAATAATAAACAGCTCCTTTGCAAAAGTGATGACTGACCAAAAAATATCTTACTTATTTACTGAAATAACTAAAGTATTATCTGACTTGGATGATAATTGTCTCTTATGATGTATTAGAAAATGTCAGTTGTGTTTTGGTCTCTGGACACAGTTCTCTTTGGAAAAGATAGATTGAACCAGATAACAAAATGTTTAGTTGTTGGTTACAGCTGGCGATGGGAAGACTGAGCTTTCCAAGTGTGTGGGGGGAGACATAAAAATCTGGCGTAACTCGGCATTTCTAAGTTTTGTTTTGTGGCTGAGTTCACCCAAGGAGGAGGAAGGTCAGTGCATCTTCTGTGAGTGTGGGAGGGATGGATGGTTTCACTCAAGGTTTTAATGTTTAATTAAAAGAACACACGATTAAGTATAAATCAATAACATCCCAAGAGAAGGCTAAATACCTTTTATTATTATCATTGTTCTTGTACTTTTGTCAAGGGAGTGTCCTAAATGAGTATCTCGCGTGGTAGTGACTGGAATAGTGTTCTTTGTTTTTAGAGAATACGATTTTAGCCCCTAACATGTAAGAAGAAGGAGTACTTGCTTCCCTCACATGGGATTTTTTTAATTGAAATATATTTGACATAAACCTTGTGTACATTTAAGGTGTACAACATGAGAATTCGATCCATTTAGGTATTGTAATGTGATTTCCCTTTGGAAGAATGATATCCTACCATTTGTGCAAACATGGATGGACCGTGAGCATATTATGCTAAGCAAGATAAATCAGACAAAAAAAGAGAAGTACTGTGGGATCTCAGATGGGATTTTGCAGGTAGGAGGGGTGTGGTGGAGAGAGTGGCTCCTGGTAATGTGATCAGTGTCCGTTTCAGAGGAAAGTTGACATAGTCACGTGTGTCCCCTCCACCACCACCCCCCACCCCCTCCGCTTCATGCAGAAACTTTCTGGCCTGGATTTATCCTCTTGGTAGACATTACATGGGTTTGGTTACATTTTATTTATTTATTTATTTTTAAGATTTTATTTATTTATTTGACAGAGAGAGAGAACACAAGTAGGCAGAGAGGCAGGCAGAGAGAGAGAGGGAAGCAGGCTCCCTGCTGAGCAGAGAGCCCGATGCGGGGCTCGATCCCAGGACCCTGAGATCATGACCTGAGCCGAAGGCAGAGGCTTTAACCCACTGAGCCACCCAGGCGCCCCGGTTACATCTTATTTTAGCTTAATATTTCCCAGAGGGAAATTACAAAACCTGGCAGTGTTGATAAAATAATTGGGAGTGCCTTGGTCCTAGGAGCAAAAACATTCACAAAGTCCCTCCAGGAGCCTCAGTTCCTTTGCCTAAGGCTCATCTTTGCCCCTACGAGTTGATGTCCAATGGCTTCAGTTTTAGAGGAGTCTTAAAATCTTGTTTCCACTTAGAAGGGCACCCACTGTTGTGCCTTCTATTTTCCACTTTATAGACACACACACGCGCGCGCGCACACACACACACATGCACACACGCACAGAGCTGTTTCAATAAATGAAATAATAAATGGAATACTTTATGAAGCTTGGCGGCAGAAAGAAAAACATGGAAAGCATTGTCGGTGTTCTTTGTGGATCAGGATTCAGTGTAATTTTTTAATCTCCATGTGGCTTCTCCAGTTGTGATAGCTTCAGCCTCCCACTGCTCTTTTCTGCATACCCAATTTTGCTGTTAATGGTCTCCAGCTGTAGTTGGCTTACTTTAATGGTTTAGTCTTATGCTCTCATCTCCCATCTCTGAAGTAACTGCAAAGACAGTGGAACTTGAGACAGTGCTTGAGAGAGGAATCATGCTAAGTTTGTCCCCTGGCTAAGTCGCAGGCCACCCTCCAGCTCTACCTGTTTTCATAAATTACACAAGAAATCAGAAACATCCAAGCAACAATTCTCTAGCTCTTTCCTGACCACAAAATGCATATGAAAATAGAATATCTAGCACTTTATTATTTAGAACAAACTTGATTTATGTGTTCCTTGGACAGGTATAAGTTGAACCTGATCAATGAGTGAGGATGGACACTTACCCAGTTGAAGCAGAAATGGGCTCAGATCTTTCTCTCCATGTTTTAAGACTGTACACCATTGAACATCAAGTTTTCCGGACTTCTTTTTCTCCTCTAACATCTGGAAAATCATTGACTCTGTGACTTGTGAGTTTATGTATTAGCCATTTATTGATACCCTATCAGGGGCCAGGGACTATTTTCTGTATACATGGTCCAGAAGTGAACCAGTACCCTCCCCTGAGGTGGCTCACTACATAGGGCATGCAGTGATCTAATAAAGGTAGAAATGGATACAGTGATATCAGATACTGTTAAGTGCCAGGGAAGAAATAAAATAGACTGATGTCTCAGAAAGGGACTTGCAGGGATGGGGAGTGGCTCCTTCCGACTGGAAGGTCACATTGTGCTAAGGAAGTGATACTTCTCTTTGAAAAAATGACAACTTAATGACGAGAAGAAGGGAACCAAGTGAAGATCAAAAGAAAGAGTCTAGGTGTAGGAAATGTCTATGTGCACCAAGTCTAAAGCAAGAAAAATTGGAGGTAAAAAAAATGATAGATGGCTTTTGAGGCAGGATTTTAAGTGGAGAGTAATAGAAAAATGAGGTGGAAGAAATAGTCAGGAACCAGATGATGTCAGTCCTTGAAGTCTTGTTCAGGAGTTTTGAGTTCTCTTTCAGTGGAAATGAAAAGCCATTGGAGCATTTTAAGTAAAGATGTGCTATGATCTGAATTAATTTGGAAAATGCAGTGGCTAGCAAGAGATTGCAGGTTGATGACAGGCCACTGAAGTAGTCTGGGCATGAAATGATGGTGGCTTGGACAGCAAGTGGTAGGAGCATAGAGGGACAGAAAGTGAATGGATCTGGACATATTTTGGAGTCACATTTCAGAGGGCTTCTGTTTGGTTGGAAGGCAATACTATTTGCTGAGGGGAAGATGGGGGGAGTAACAGATTAGGGGAGGGAGGGGGTGATCAAGACTTTTATTCCAAACATGCACATTTGAGAGCACTCTTAGACATCTAAGTGGAGAGGCCAAGTAAACAAGTGTGTACACAAATCAGGAATATGGAAGATGAGATCCTTTTTAAGATTTCTCTTTACTAATTCTGTGTATTTTTTCCTCACCCCATGCCTAGCTTCCTCCATTTATACTCAGGATCCTCTTGAAAATTCCTTTTGTCAATAAAGCTTTGCCTAGATGTAAATGGGAGCAAAGTGCAAGTGGTAACTCCCATTGAAATCTTGATGACAGTGTGGCCTCTAGTCATCCATCAAATACCAAGACAGTAAGGTCTAGATACATGATACTCAGTACTTATCCATATACCAGGTCTTAAGATGCTCTAGTTGAGTATTTATATCCCACTCTGGGCATATTTTCTTTTGTAGTATTGTGTGATCCTAGTAGGCAGACACCTGTTTACTTTCCTTTGTGGGGACTGGCACAGTCTTGTGTTTGAGAAAGTGTAATAAATATCATTTAATAGAGACAATGATAAATGAATCTAAATAAATAGCTTACATTTTTCAAAAGGACCTTCAAAATATTGCCTTTATCAGATGTAAAATCCAGTTTGTTTTCAATATGGTCTTACTTTGAGTTGTTGAGAGTTTCTATTAAAATTTTGTAAAATAAGAAGTCTTTTATTCCCACATTTGGAGGAACAGAATTGTTTTTAGGTTACTTACTAAAACAGTCACTTGCGTACTTTATCGAGCAATGACTTGCTCCAAATCAGCAGGAGAATAAAAAGTATTGTAACACCTGTGTCTTTTTATGAAGTTAAGCAAACTGATAGGCTTTTCTCCCATTTTAAATGTATTAAATGCCATTCATTTCTCCTTGTTCTACCACCCCACCTCATCTTCGCTGAGTATTTCTTATGAACATCCTATGGATTATAATTTTGTCATGAAGAAATTAACAGACATTTCAACATAATACAAAGCACTCATCATTTTTAAGCTGTCTCCTTGCCCACCTACTTATTTGCAAGGCTAATCTAATATAGTATCCATGACGAATGATCAGGAAGTAAAGAATTTAGTATAAATTTCAGCTGAGGTTGTTGATGTAGGAAGAATTAGGTGAGGCAAATACAAACAAATAACAAGCTTCATGTGCAAGAACATCCATCTCAACCATGGCAGAAGGTAATGCCCCTCCAGAGACGATGCTGGAAGAGGTAAAATTCAATGGAGCCAAACCACTTGGTGAAACAAACCATTTGACTTACAAATAAACAGTCTGATCTGGAGACTTCCAAAGAGTTGATGAATCTTGGGAAGTTTATGGGACATACAGTTTGTAAAACCATCATATCTGTGACACTTGCAGCTCTCATGAGAACACTGGAAATGTTACAGTTTGGCGGTAGAAGGAACTAAATGTCAGGGTGGACGTTCTGAGAAAGATTTGGGGATCTCTGACCTGAGGCAGCAAAGCATTTGGGTTAAGAGCCTGTCATTGGAAATCTGCTGTTTCACTTACATGCAAATAGTCTTTCTGTTTTAGAACCTTTAAAACCTTAATGACTCTCTCACATGCAAGGTGGAGGGAGGCAGTGCTAGTCCTTAGTTCACAGATTAGTGTGATGGTTAAATTAGACATTGCAATGAGTTGCCTACCACTGCATCACACATGTAGTAGTCACTTATAAATGTTATTACCGTCATCATTAATTATGTTGGCAGGGTAATAAAAGAGGCATGATTTTCAAAATGACCTTAAAGCTATCGGGCTGTGAGAAAATATTAAAAACTCTAGGTAGGTGGCATTTTAAAAAAATATATTGTGGAAATGTTTTTGTTTCATTGTTTATTGCAGATTTCCCACTTGAAGGTGTTCTTGACTGCCACCAAAATACACCATTTGTTCAATTAGAATTTATCCATCTGCTCTGTTTATTAAGAAAGATCAAGTGTTTATTCCATGCCCAACCTGTGACAGACCATGATAATCCAAAAAACGAAACATAGTTTCTATCATTGAGCAACTCAGAGACATGGAAGGAAATTATTTGAGTAATTTGGTAAATGCCAATAAATTGAATAAATTCAATACACAGTGGTTAGGAAGCACAGAAAAGCAGGTACTTAATTCGGCAAAGGGAAGTCAAGAGAACCTTCTAAGGGAAGTGATATTTAAGCTGAAGTTTGGAGGTTTGCCAGGTAGACAAGAAGAAAAGGCCATTTCTGATAAATATCACCTACAAAGGTGAAAAACAGGAGAAGGTTATTGGTTTGACGTAGCTAGTCAGGTGGAGAAGGAAGAAGGAAAACCGAAAAGATGAGCAAGGGCAGATCTGTGTTTTGCTTGGGAGTTTCAACTCTGTCCTGTAGCCGCTGAAGGACTTGAGCACGGGAGAGATGTGACCAGTCCTGAGTTCTGGAGGGAGCACCGCAGCCACCGAGTAAAGCTGTCATTGGAGAGAAAATGCTAATGAGCATCAGGAGAATAACAGGGGAGTCCAGATGAAAGTTCATGAGATTCTAACTGAAGGCTTGGTGGGGATGGAAAAGGAATGGTAATTGAGGTAAATTTAGAGAGCAAATGGACAGGATTTAGTCATCGTTCATATAAGATATTTGACAGAATATGGAGAGCCCAAAACCATTGCCTTCTTTGTTGGTACAAGTGCAGCAGGTTACCGGGAAAATAATTTCATTAAAAATTGTTTTAACATCGTTTCTTTTTGATTTTGCCTTTGGTGCTTGATTATGCATGTGGTAGAGAAAAGCAACACATGTGAAGAATCCATATTAACATGTGTTTCCTGGGACTGTATGTTAAAAAAATTTTTACTAATAACGATGCACAATTAAGAAGGTTTAGAGATCACTGCTGTAGTAAAACTTCTGTGTTTGATTCAGTTCGGTGCCATTAAGGGAAACATGTTTCCAATTATCATTGTGAAAGCTACGCAATATATTTTGAACATTTACTCTCCATTCCCTCAAAAGCTCATAGCATAAAATAGGCATCTCTAACTTCTCGCTGTCCTATTTATCTTACGCTTTAATGTAGACGGTAAGTAGAGCAGACGGATGCTGTTTCCCTTTGCCCAGAGCCTGGCTCTGCTCCTCATTGTAAACATCAACCTGAACTATTGAAACTGGAGTGTTGCTTACTTCTCCGCACCGCCCCCCCCTCCTTTCCTCGGTAGTTTCAGTAGAAACGTGAACTGTTCATTTGGGCCATGCATAAAGAACTGAATCAACACACAAATGAAATGAATAGAATATAAACTTACGTACACATCATTAGCTATTGGAGTGGGAGAAAGTGACAGGCCTTAACATCATCGTTGATTCAGGAAGGTGGGATAGATACTAGTGCTGGGATTCAAGTTGGTCAGTTTAAAAGGAAGGGGGGATATCACTGGGGAAGAAGAGTCAGAGAGAGATGAGTCTTTGATGGCCTGCTGAATGAGATTCTGCAGAAAGAGGGAGGAGACTCGCTGAGGCTTGCCTGTCATTTAGATTTAATTTCCCAGCCTGTGCTCCGTATTTTTCTTTGCCTTGCCTCTTCTCACCCTGACACAACAGTCAACTTTTGACTTTCCCACTTTAAAAAGAGTCCTATTAGAGGTTTTCCAAGCCCCTGGGAATTCCTGGGCTCAGCTTGCTAATAAAAGTAATAATAAACATTAAATACATCGGCGACAGAGAAAAGTTCTAAATAATAGAGAAAGGTGGTTGGTATTGCCAGAAGATAAATGGAGAAGCACTTTTCCAGTAGGTATTGAGAAAAAAGAATGGGTTAGGCCAAATGATTCAAGAAACTTGAACTCTAGTTCAGGACCATAAGGAGAGAGTGAATGAATTAGTCAGGAGTTGACAGAGTAAATGGTGCAGGGAAAAAAATACAAAGGAACTTTGTCTAAATGACTACATATATGAAAATCTTGATTGAGGAATTCATCAAGGTAATAGACCAGAAATACAGATGGGGAACATCCACTCTACAAACCTTTCAAGGTATAGGGATCCATTTCCATCAGTCTTCTTTCAAAAAACAGTCCCTGAGCAAAACCGTCCGAGCTACTGGGACATCGAGTGAGATTTGCTAAATGGATTCAGTGTGAAGAAAATTCAAGCATCTCTTGACTGAATCAACTAAAGTGAGACCGTCAGAAGTAAATAACTCCATTTATGTATAAATAGACATTTAAGTTCTTAATACTCAAACAAGTGAGAACATTACCAGAGAGTTGAGAGAAAAAAAGTCCGAAGTATTAGGAGCTTGTTAGTTTTCAGAGTAAATACATGGCTTCTGGGAATTGAAGTTTGTAGAATTCCACCACAAATAGTACAGTGCTTGGTAAATTTTAACTTTGACACAGATATGCACCTGGCAAAATGAAAAAAAAAAGAAAAAGGAAAATCTTAATTTTTTGAAAGATTTTATTTATTTGACAGAGAGAGGGGGAGAAAGAGAGAGCACAAGCAGGGGGAGCTGGAGACAGAGGGAGAAACAGGCTTCCCCCTGAGCAGGGAGCTGGATGTTGGGTCCCATCCCAGGACCCTGAGGTCATCGCCTGAGCTGAAGGCAGATGCCGACTGAGCCACCCAGGGGCTCCAGGAAAATCTTATTTTAAAAGGTCGTTAGGTATAAACCGTACTGTGGGGGGAGACATTCAGCATAGCTCTGTATCCTCTGGCAAAGGAGGCAACAGATAGTGATTTGACAATCAAAATGTTTTTAAACATTGAACAGGGGCAAGACAAATGCCCAAGAAGTGCTTCTCTGCCTCATACAGTCTCGCCGTAAGTGTCGACATTGCTGATGGCGCCAAAAGGCTAGGAACAACAGAAACAAGAGCTTAAGGTGGATGGAACGAACTCTTAATTCATTCACCCGTATGGAGTTACTTTCATCTAAAGAAATAAACAAAGCCAACGTCTCTTCTGATGCTTTGAAGGAAAGCCTTTAAGATCATATGTCTTAAGGTGAAGAAGCTGTTGGTTGCCCCTATCAAAGGCTCCAGAAAGAGTCATTATGAACTCAGAGAGGTGCATCCTCCAGACAGAGAGTAGGCATTCTGTGACCATGAGATCATTCACAATTAAATGAGTGAACTGCCTGATTTTTAAATAGAGGTAGACCTACCCCTCCCAGGATAGTGACATCAGCCCCAAAGTAAATGTCGTATTTCCGTGAACACACAGACTGATTTTTAAATTGCTGTCTGTATGAGATCCGATTAGCATTTCTTTGCAAGCTGAAAGGCACCAACTCAGGTGCAAATTCGAGTGGAAAATGCTGTGCCATTATAGTAAGTGTTGATTCATGTCAGATTAGTGATTACGGTGCCACTCGTCCCACCTAATACCACCTACTATAAATACGGGGGAGCGAATTGTCATGGGCTTCTGGGCAGGGCTCGAGTCTGAAACACGCAGGTGGTGCACGACGTCTGTTCCATCACCGGCAGGAAATGCTGGGGTACTAGGTATCAGACGGGAAATAAGCCAAGTGCTCTCAGTGACTCAGTAACTCCCTTGCTACTAGTAGACAATACAGGGAAACAGGTCTTAGTTATCCAGTTTACCCTGCCAGTATTTAGAGAGGTTTTCATTTGCACAAATTGCCTTTTTGGTGAACTGCATTGTACCTGGGAGATTGGAAATACTGAAGAGCGCTTCCTCAAAATGTCTCATTGATAATCGGGTAGGAACCGGGACATGTAAGCATGTGAATCTGTTGCAGAGCGACAAAACCAGGTTGTCAGAAGGACTTATCCACTTGCCCTGTTTCAATCCCCCTCTGGGGGACAAGAAGGAGGCTCCCTCTTTCTTCGCTCGTTTCTTCACTTCCTCCAAGTGTAGCGCCAAAGCGTATGGCTCTATAGCTAAACGCTCCCGCTTTGCGTCCTGGCACCATTTGGAGCCAAGGCAAGTATTTATCCTATCTGTGTTGCAGTTTCCAACTGTAAATAGAAATCAAAAGTACATTCCTGAAAAAGTTACAGTTGAAATTAAACTGGTTAACATATGTATGGCTCTTTGAGCGTCGTGTTTGGTGTTGCCTATTATTATTCATCGACGAGGATTTACTCTGTACGGATGACGTGCATTTCCTGACAAATAAAATAGAGTCTTTAGAAATCACGGTGGGTCTCCCTTCAGTCATAGTAACCGTGCCTGGTCTCATGTAAGTGTTGTAATGTTTTAAGTAAATTTTTAAAATACGTAGAACAAATGAGGTAGCCTGTCCTCGAAATAGTATTCTATCTAATAATAGTTTGGGAGGGAAAGAGAACTAAACATAGAATTTTATAGCCGAACGAAAACTTGTCATCCTCATTTAAATTCCCCTCCCTCATATATATAACTTATATCATCCTTTCGTTATTTCTGTTTTGACATCTTTGGCCAAGTGCATATCTTTGTGAATTCACAATCAAGCAAGATTCTTTGTGTTGCAAAGGGCAGGAAATTCAACTTAAGGAAAGAGCATTTCCTGACAGGTGCACACCTGAAGTTCAAGGGCAGCTCACATAATGTCACCAGGACCCAGGCTCTCTGTCTTTGTCAACGCTATATTCTCTATGTTGGCTTCATTCTCAGGCTTCCTATGGTAGCAAAAATAGCTGTCAGCAAATCTAGGTGCACATCCTCCTAGATCTGGGTCTAACAAGAGACATGGTTTACCTTTCTCTCAACAGTATAAGCAAAAGTCCCATTGATCCTCATTGGCTGTTGGGACCACATCCATATTCTGAACCAGTCTTGGTGGCTGGGGAGAGTCATCCTTTGGGTGTCACATCCTAGCCCCTGAATTCCACCTGAAGCATAAAGCCTAGGATAGGGGTGAGTAAAATTTAGGTAGAGGAAAACTAGTGTGTTGTTATTAGCAGATGGCCCAGTGGCAGTGAAAGTCACACTGACTCACTTTACCCATCCTGTAGTTCTAATCCTGCCAAAGCCATTCTTAGATCCCCCGAATGATCCTTTTAACCTCTTGCATAAAATCCAGAGTCTGTGTGTGGCACTCAAAGCTTTTGACAACGTAATTTATTTTTTACCATACCCCCTCTTGCATTCTAGGCTCTAGTTTTTTTTATTTTTATTTTGAATTTTTTCTAGTTTATTTTTTTAAAACATTTCCATCCTTTTTTGACTTTGGATTTCCCATCTATCCCCTCCACTCATCTTGTTGATACCTTTTCTCTTACCTAACAGTCTTGTGAAGTCAAGATCATTAGCGTTCTGATTTTATAGATGAGAACATTGAAATGCAAAGAGAGTTAAGGAACTTGGTCCAAGGTCATGATGTTATTAGTGCCCAAGGTCGGATTCTCTACAGATTCTCTGGATTAACAGTCCTTCTTTCTAACTGCGCTCTCTTGCCTTTGTTAAATAAGGTGGATGCATCAGTGATTCCAAAGCCCACATCATCATCACACATGAAAACATGTGGAAATCAGTGTTATGTTTGGGATCTTGTTTGCCCTGATTTCCTTTATAAGAACATGGGGATTTCTCAGTGGTATGATGTTTTGTTCCTTTCTGGGCTATGCTTTATAAAATGTGACAATCAAGCAAATTAGACTTACACAGGGATTTTGAAAAATTTTTAAATTTTTAATTTAATATTTAAAATTACCAATATTTTTAAATTTCCCCATCTCTCGAGTTTGAGTTTAAAGGTAAGAAACATTGTATAAACTTTATTTGCTATTAAACGTTACGTGTCTACAGAAGAACAAAACACAGTCTGCAGTCTGAAGTTGCTTGTTGTTTAGTTAAGGAGATGGAATCATATACAAATTCAACATCCTTCAGGGTCATTCTTACAATTTGAAGAAGGTAGTTGGTTTAAGCTTTTTTGGGGGAAGGAGGGGTAGGTTTCCAGCAATAACAACCAAGATTTAAGATGGTTTTACCATTTCCAATGAATGAATAATTACTATAAACCTATACTTAACACCAAGTCCTTTTTCCATTCAACAACTATTTCTAGGCCTATGCTAGGCATTGAGTATTAAATGATGAACACAGTTGACATGGTCATTGCCTTCATGGCACTTCTCTTGGAGGAGGAGGCTACCATATGAAAACAGAGCCAAATTTGTAATGGAACATGCTATGGGAACTGCCTAGAGGGAGGAGACCCGAGGGCAGTGACAGAGAACACCAGGCGGCCCATCCATATGTGGGGGTCACCAGTTCTCCAGGAATCTGTGAGCTGAAGACCAAATGGAAAGGAGCCAGTGTAGGACTGGACGGGGGGGCAAGGTAGAAATAGTGTTCCACTTAAAGGGATAAGGGTGTATGGAGAAGGTATTGATGTAGTAAAGAACATTAAAGGATGGCCAGAATTTTCAGAACAAGGTCTGTGTCAGGTGAGTGACTGGAAAAGAGGCTGGAGGAAGAGGCAGAATTTGAAATACACGGTCTTACAGCCACGGGAAGAAGCATGGATTTTAAGTACAGTGGGAAGCCATTGACTTTGTGAAGCAGGAATGCATATCGAGGTTTTAACAAGATGATTCTAGATGCCAGGCGAGAGGTGGCAAGCCTATAATCAAGAGGGAGTTGTCTTGTGGAAGGCTAGAAGGGAGAGGTGGAAATGAAGAGAGGTGGACACATGTGAGAACTATTTGAGAGGTAGCATCAAAAATGATGTCTAAGTTCTTCTGTTTCTAGGAAGTTCAGGAGAGCCTTTACGAAAGTTATTATTAGGAGTAGTCAGATCCCTAAGTAGCAGGGCAGGTAGTCAGATCCAAACCAAAGTTACTTCCGAACAAATGTTCTCTACTGGATTCCCCTTCTGGTTTTGAATACAGATCACACGAAGAAATTCCTGTTGATTCTATGGCTCCTGGAGTGGAATCTAATCTTTCCCAAACTGATCCTTTCCTGCTTCCACATTGTTTCTCTTATAAGTTCAGACTGAGAACCAGCTGGAGAAACAGACGCTCTCTGTACTGAGTGGTTTCTGTTGCAAGTCATGACATTTACTGACAGTCCGCCTGTTAGAGTGGTCTACACGGCACCCATCTGCGGGCTTCCCCCGGAAGAGGCTGTCCCCAGGCTTTCTTCAGAAAGTTCAGTTCTGTGTTCTCAAGCACTCTCTCTTTTATCACCTGGCTTGTCTCTCTCTCGCTGCCCAGTAGGAACAGATAAGTGAAACTCATGGTTCGGCGCTGTTCTGAACTTAAAACCATGCTTTCTTTGCACAAAAGACTGATAACCTTTCCCCATTTCCCTCATTGTAGAGATCAACACTTGTGGATTGATGTTGCTGTGTCTGAGAAACCCCGATTTCATTTTAAGGAGAGATTATTGTGGTTGGTACTTCGAAATAGCATCTGCTTTTTTTATAACTGGTTCTGACTTTACAAGAGTGTAATATGGTCAGAGAACAATGAAAATTCCCAGCATTGTGAAGTTTATAAACCTCTCTCATGTTCTGGTAGGTTATTGATGATCTCCGTAATAATTAGTGGTAGACATTAGTATTTCCAGTTATATGAGGCAGTGGAGACTCAGAGGATCTAAGTGAACTGTCCAACGTTTTGCAGCTAGAAAATCGTCTCAGTTCTTAAATTCGCCAACTCCGATGCCCTTGTTTTGTTTTGTTTTATTTTGTTACAACCACTCATTTACTGTAGGAGGTAAAGGTGTTTTATATTTGAAGATATGCTGCTGCATTCTATTTGGATATAAAGTTGTTTTGTTTTTTTAATCAAGGCCTCCAAGAAGTATTTATAACAAGTGCTCTAATGTTTCCAGCAGAACGTTCAGGGTATTAGAGAAAAGCAAAAGATGCCTAGGAGGGTCAGTTTGTTTTGCACCAAGAAGACCTCTCTTCCCCAAGCAGTAGTCTCGACTCTTCAGGTAATTTATAAATTCGTTTCTTAACTTCTTACAAAAAAGTAGGAAACGAATGTAGGCTGCTTAATCCTGGGAGTAAAATTCAGAGTAGAAGCTTTGCAGCCAGTAGGTCAAACACTTTCAATTAGCAAAGGCAACCATTTCCATACCAAATGTCATGGCTACCACCTCAACTCAAGGGCACACATTACTGTTTAGGACAGCTTCTGCTGTAGAATGCAGAACATGGCTCCGGGGAAATCTCATGAACCCTCTTTCAATGGGAGTATATGTTCTTTGTTGTTACTCATGCTTTCAAAAGCATGTTGTGTGAAAACAAGGAAGCTCTTTGGAAATAAAGCAACATTTTGTTTTGTAGCATCTATATACACTTACGTTGTTATTTCAAGGTTTGAACATTATTTTATGGTTACAGTTGAGTAACAGAGAAATGCAGAGATGAGAGTCTGACTCTGGGGTTGTAGAGATGAAGTAATCTGCCCGCGGAAGAAGATTGTGGTAGAAGGTGAGTCCAAGCATTCTGAGCTCCACTTGACCAGCCTGGAAGGGTTAGGGTGTCCAACAGCGATGACTGTGTTCATGAAGATGCAGTATGTGTTAGCTCCTCACCTAGCAAATGGACAAACCTGGGTGATCTCTTATCTTCATTATTTGCTTTTAAAGATTTTTATATTTATTTCACTTTAGATCTCCCCCTTAAAGTGTCCACAATAGATTGAGATGAAATGTTTTTAGAATAATCAGGACGTGGGGCACCTGGGTGGCTCAGTCGGTTGGGTGTCTGTGTTCTGCTCGAGTTGTGATCCTGGTGTCCTAGGATAGAGTCCCACATCGGGCTCCCTGCTCGGTGGGGGGCTTGCTTTCCCTCTTCCACTCCCCCTGTTTCTGCGAGCTCTCTCTCTTCCTGTCTCTCTCTCTCTCTCTTTCTCTCTGTCAAATAAATGGATAAAATCTTAAAAAAAAAAAAAAAAGAATAATCAGAAGGACTTCAGGAAGGGTCACCGCTGGCCAGACTCTAGCATAATGTTCTCAAAAAGGCTACTGCTGGTTGTCACCTGTTGTGATGGTTACTTTTTATGTGTCAACTTGGCTAGGCTGTAACAGCTAGTTACGTAATCAAACGCTAGGTATTTCTGTGAAGATATTTTGTAGATTTGCTTAATACCTACCTACCTTCCTATGTACCTACCTACATGTCTACCTATCTATCCTATTGGTTCTATTTCTCTGGAAGCATTGACTTAAAAAGATTTTGGTACTAAGAGTGATTCTAGAAGAACAGAATGTTAGAGATGAGTTTTCTGTAGTGGTTCTGCAGGTTCTGGAATTGGTTCCCTAATTTGATTATATTTGAAGACAATAATGACTCTTTCTGGTAAAGAGGTAAAGAGGACAAGTAAAGAGGTGAAGAGGACACTGATGGTGCATGTGTAATATAGAAGTAGAGATACACAAAATATCACCATTAGCCGCTCCTAATCAAACACTCATAAAAGGCAAGGTTCTAGGTGACTGCTGATCTCCTCAGGACCCATCCCCACTGACAATCCCCCCATACTTTTTGACTTAAAATTTGATTCAAGTCTCAGGAAGTCCCAAATGGTGAGATACAAAGAGTAGCCCATGAAGGGGTATGCTATACTCTAGAAGAACTGCATGTTTTTCCAATTTATGCAGACAGAAATCTGGGGAATATATGTGGGAATGGATATGAAGGGTGTGGGATAATGGTGAAAGGAACATGAAGTTGGATCAGGCTGACCCTTGTGCTGTGGGAGCACGAGGCAGAGATTGTAGATTGAATGTTATAGCTTAGGAATTAGGCTTCTAATGGGTTGGTTGGTTGGTTCGTTATTTGGTTGGTGGCTAAAATATGCACCAAAAAGTGGCCTATTGTAAGTGGAGTTGAAAAACTGACCTGCCCTGGTATTCCGTAGAGGAAGGGATCCAAAGGCTTATGAAGATTGAATGTTAGAATGGATTTATTATTTTATTTTATTTTACTATTATTTTATTATTTTTTTAAAGATTTTATTTATTTTTTTGTCAGAGAGAGCACAAGCAGGGGAAATGGCAGGCAGAGGGAGAAGGAGGCTCCCCACTGTGCAAGGAACCCAACACAGGACTCGATTCCAAGACCCTGGGATTATGACCTGAGCCAAGGCAGACGCTTAACTGACTGACCCACCCAGGTGTCCCTGGATTTATTATTTTATAACTGCTCTATCACCATGGGAGGGTCCAGAGGACACATCTTTCACCATGGCTGTGAGAAATAAATTCGTGAGGGGAGCTCAATGTCCTTGAAGTGCTCTGTGATCACTCTTTTCTTTTAGTAGGAGATTATAGTGGGAGTTCCTGCATTTGATTTGGGAAACCTAGATGCAGCAAGTATAATTGTATCCCAGGGTGGCAGGTCCAAGTGGCCGTGTTTGATAGGCAAGGGCCAAAGTCTCTATACTGGACGGCAGAGTCAAGGCAGCAATTAGAATAGTCTGACCAACAAAGACCTATGGCATTGGCTAGTGGATCATGGTAGTCCTAGAAATGAGAGAGATAGCTAGCCTACTCAATTGTTACTTGATCTGTATCAGTAGAGCAGTTCTAGGTCAAGGGAACAAAAGTCTAACTTGAATCATAAAAAGAATCAGGGCTCCTCAACCAATCTCCAGACTGGAGCCAGTTCTCAGACCCCCAGAGCCCCTTGAATGAAGGGCAGCCCAGGTCCCTTTAAGGCTCTTAGTGCACTGGCAAAAATCTTGATCCCACTCTTGCCAAAGGGACCTATAGAATTTTAAGAGTGATTGTGTACTGGGGAAAAGGAAATAATCAGGCCTTTGAGGTATTACTAGATGGTGGCTCTGACTAGATACTAATTCCACAAGGCTGAAATGTCAGTGTGGTCTACCACTCAGAGTAAGGGTTTATGGAGATCAGGTGCTCAGTGGAGTTTTGGCTTAGGTCTGTCTCACAGTGGGTCCTGGGGGTCCATCTTGTTACTTTCTCACTTCTGGAATGCATAATTGGAAAAGACATACTTAGCAGTAGGCAGAATCCCCGCCTTGGCTCCTTAACCTGTCGGATGAAGGCTGTTAGGGTAGCAAAGGCCAAGTGTAAGTCATTAGAATGTTTCATTTCCATTTCCATTTCTGGATTACCTTTATGAAGGTTATAGCAATTTATTGTCCTGCCAACAGAGAATGTAGCCCCATGTCCTCACCAGCACTGGATGTTAGTTTTTAATGTTAGGAGTAAAAAAAAAAAATGAGCTCTTGTTTATATTTCAAATTTCCTTGCTGCTGAAATGACCACATTTACATGTGGTGAAGAGCCAGCCAACATTTCTTTTTGTATCACTTGTTTCTTCATTTCCTGTGCCTTTTTTTTTTTTTTTTTTAATATAGCTTTACTTGGCTTTTCGCACAAACATGATCTCCAAGAGCCTTTGGTCTTTGTTGAATATGGCCTTTCAGTCTACATAACGTGTCCATAAGCATGAAGAAGTCAGGTCAATGTGTCTATAGATCAGTGCCGTTGAATTGCGCTGACACCCTCCTCCCAACCCTCAGGGAGACACCGAAGGACCAACAGCAAGGGGAGGAGGTGGCAGAGCTTGAAATTTCTGTTGGTGGCACAGCCACTAAAGAAATTCAGAAGACAAATCATCCTGTCACCTTCCTGAAACGAGAAAGGCATTTAGGCGGCAATACAGACCTAATATCCAGCTTACAGAAGAGCAGAATTTTCCAATTTGGTGTTGCTCCAGGTTAAAAAACATACCAGCTGAAAAATGTGAATTGGAATCATTTGCCATCCGTCCGTAATGTAATGACTGATTTCCCTCTCCAGATTCAGCGAGCTGCAGGCGGTGGGTTTGAACCGAATCCAGGTGGAAGGGGGCCAGACATATTAAATTTAAGGCCTCTATTGCCCAACTCCCTACAGAAATTGTGCAAATAATGTAGCCGAAGTGCTCTCCGTGTGCTGGGTAACCCGGCTCTTTCGGCAAACTGATTAATTCCTTGCCCTTTTCTATAGGATGCCCATACACAAAAAAGTGACAGAATCCATAATAGAACCTGTCAATGTCCTCCTCTTCATTTTCAGTTGAGAAAAAAAAATTTTTTTTTCCAAAATAGTCCTCGTGAATAACCCGCCAGTGCTATTTTCCTTTTGTTAACCCCACTAATGTCAGTAACACCTAAGTCCTACCCCCTGAGTGGATGGTTAGTCCCTGTTGATGTTGTATCCTATACAGCACGGAAAACAGATACCCAAACTTCTTAAAAACTGGTCTCGTCAGTACAAAACAGCTTTTAATTGTACGTCTTGAAATTGGACCACCACATCAGTGTGGTGGTGACGTGACGTGATGACGTCAGTGGACTCCTCTGTTTTGTTTAAATGTATATACGCAGTATTCCAAGACTGAACTTCTCTGAACACTTACCCTGCTTTTTGTGCCTTTTCTCAAAAGGAGACTGTGAGATAGGGGCAACTCGTGGGCATAAACAGGGGGCTACATTTTATCCAAGATTTGTGGTGACTCCAGTGTTGGTCTTCACAAAGCTGGAGGGGTTGTTGTTGTCACCGCTCCAGGGAGAAGGTCATGCCAGGAACGGCGTACCAAACTACTCAAGCCATCCAAAGCAAAGGCTTGTCAAAAGTATCTCGTGGGTTACCTGGATACTATTTCTTTTTTCCAGGTGGAAACATTTTAGGGGTGACTTCTATACTATTCCTTTTTTACTCGTAAATTCTTTTCTAATTGCATAGCAGGAACCAAGGGATAGTTCAATATTTGGCCTCTGAATTCTAGCATATGACTTGGAAGTCGATTTGGCAAAAACAGGGGTGCAGTGACTTGGTGCGTTGGCCATCAGGGGTAATGAGCGTCTCGGCAGCTTAACTGAGGATTGTGTTACCAGTGCTGGGAGGATTTAGCACCATTGGAAGCTGAAGAAATGAGTCAGGATGGATTTTATTAAGGCAGCATGGAGTCAGAGTCCAATGCTGCCTTTGTTTTCTGGATTTTGATTTCTAAATGTTTCCTTCGAGCAGGTAACTTGGTTTCAACAGGAGTGAACAAACAGCCCCAGGAATTAGTTACCAATTTGCTTTTCAGTGTCATGTTTCCTGTTACACCTAACAGGTATCACATGTTTTTTGCTGGTCTTTTCCGTATGCTAACGTTGCTTTGGGGGGAAAAGAATGCCAAGTAAGAAAGCACAGCGATCCTTTGGGATGGCAGGCGTAAATCGCGCTTTGCTATAACATCAGTGTATGTCTGGGATGTAATCATAGAGCGTGCCATCAAATATTTGTGTGTACATGTGTATTACCTGTACGTGTGTGTACCATTTGTGTCTGAAAGTGTTCTTTTCGTGCAGTCGTCTAGCTGCGGCCTGCTGACCTAAGGAAAAACATCTGGCAATTAAATGGGAAAAATTGAAGGCTTAATTGATAGGGGAAGACTAATAGGATTCTGGCCGTGCTTGGGGTCACAATGTGACCTCTGAGACATCAGGAATTGGAAACCAGAAAACATTTGAGTTCTTGCACTTGAAAAAAATATTTGAAATGGCCCGACACGCCACAGTTAATCAGCATCAAAACGTATTATTCCACATCTTACTCTTAGAGGTAAGAGGTAAAGGAATGAAAATAATCTGGTCTGTTGTTACAGATGGAGTTGTGTCCCCAACATGCCCCCCCAGCATTGCTGAAACCCAAACTGCCAGTATGATACTATTTAGAGATAGGACTTTTAAGGAGGTTATTATGGTTAAATGAGGTCATGAGGGTGGGGCCCTCTTTAAATAAAACTGGTGTCCTCCTTGGAAGAAAAGAGATTCTGGGGACGTACACATAGAGAACAGTCCTTGTGAGGACAGAGGGAGGAGGCAGCCATGTGCCAGCCAAGGGGAGAAGCCTCAGGAGAACCCATCGCAGCCAACACCTGGATCTTGTCCTTCTAGCCTCCTGAACAGTGACTGAGAGCATATATTTCTGTCACTGACGCCACCCAGTCTGTTGTATTTTGTCATGACAGCCCTTAGCAGACTGATCAGACTAATACACCCTTTATCTAATTGCCTGAAAATAAGTGGTCAGGCCCTGTGGGTCAACACAAATGTAGTGAAGGGATATAATCATAGAGTGTGCCATACTGGCCAAAATGAGCCGCCAAAATGGCCGTCTTGTATTGTCGTGAGTTATCTGGGAGCAGACGCAGCTCTAGCACCCACCTGGAAACTCTGCCAAGAGTGTCCGCGTTGTCTGTAGATGTTGTCAGGGTAGGTTCGGTGGACAGCTCTTGTTTTTGCCTTTCTCCCATTTACTCTTCCTGCCCCGATCACATCACCGTGGCTTCCCCGAGGAAGGGTTCCTCCCTTACTCTTACTCCCCACGATGCCATGTGGGTGTGGCTGACCCCACTCCACTTCTCTGAGTTGGGCAGGTGACTCAGACCAGGGCGGGAGCAGAGTAGTGTCCTGCCGGAATGACAATTCGGGAGTGGCTGTGTGACAGTCACAGCCATTTCGCATCACCCCACACACAGTTCTACTGGAACTCCTACGAAAGAGATGTGCACATTCTACTGATGTCCTGGACGCTCTGGGGGCCATTTCTTGGAGACTCAAGTCAGAGGAGAGGAAGCCCACGCCAAGAGGAGGAGAAAGGTCTGTTTCTGGAAGCATTCTTAGAGAAGCAACATCAAGTCATTCCTGGGCTTAAACTTGGATTTTCCCATTACTGGAACGGATAGATCAGTCCATTTGTACTTAACCTGTTTCAGTTAGGTTCCTGGCTCTCACCAGTTTCTCAACCAAAGGAGCACATTCTGGTCCCCATTGTAGCTACAGATTAAAAAGGAGATTTAAAGCTTTTGCCTCACATGTCCTTGCCCTTCATCTACCTCATCCAAATGTCAATTAAGCTCCTTGTAAGGCTGAGTTCAGGTTCCTGGTCTCTACTGGTCTTTCGCCTCCTGGTACAACTCCTGAGGTGTCCCACGTGTGCTCCCCTGCTCGGTTATTTTACGTGTGTATAAATCCTGAAATCTACAACCCAGAGTCTTGGAAGATTAGCATTGAGGCCATTCTCTGAGATGTAGTGAGTCAGTTGAGGACACATGGAAAGGGTAAGCCATCACTAGATGAAGAGGGCATCCTCAGGGCCTATACGAATGAATGATCTGGAAGCAAAGACATGAGAGCCAGGTAACCATAAGCGTTACAGAAAATAAAGGGGGTGGTGGTGGTGGAGGAACATATATAGTTGGTCACCTGGATGTGTGGGGTGGAGGAGACAGCAGGAATTCAAGGACTTCTCTTTAGGAATAGACATGTTTACTAATTATAGTGGGTCGAATGGTGACCCCTCCCAAACTCATGCCACCTTTGGAATCTCAGAATGTGACTTAATTTGGAAATGAGATCTTGGTGGAAGTAATGAAGATGCTCAAGATGAAATCATCCTGGATATCATTGGGCTCTAAATCCAATGACTGCTGTCCTTAGATGAGAGGATGCAGAGACCCAGGGAGAGGGTCACATGAAGACAGAGGCAGAGACTGGAGAGATGCTGCCACAAGCCAAGGACCGCCAAGAGCCACCAGGAGTTGGAAGAGACGACTAAGGATTCTCTCCCACAGCTCCCGGAGGAAGCACGGCCCTACCCACACCTGAATTCCGGACTCGTGGCCTCCAGTGCTCAGGGAATATAAATGGCTAGCTTTTGAAGACCCCAGGTTTTTGGTAATTTGTTATACCATCTATAGGAAGCAGGTGCACTAAAGAACCTGTAAGTATGGGAAAGGGGGAAGAAGGTCGAAAACGCTCAGAGGTGGCTTCGCTAGAGAAGCAGGGGTTCATGTCAAATTTCATTAACGCTGAGATCCCAAAGAACGGTGCTATTCCCCGTGTTCGTTCTACCTCCTGCCTTTCAGCCTCATGAGTCAGATGCTGACAAGTCTCGTCTGTTACCTGCTGGCCGTTCCCTGCCAGGAAAAGCAGAGATTCGCTGAGCTGTTTGCACTTTGCTGAAAAGGGGAAGAGATCCAATACAAGGGAGCATGGCGATTTTACTATGGATAGTCTGCAGTGTGCTTTGGCATTATGACAACTTGGCCATCTGCTTGGTGGAGGTAGCCCAGCTCCATCAAAGAGACAATATCATTTCTGTCAACTTCTTAGAAAAGCATTCTTGTAACACGATAGTCATTTAGCAGGTTCATTGTCTGGCTCTGTAGATGTGCATGACCAGGGTCACCACTCGTCCTGTTTGCCCCGGACCATCCCAGTTTACAGGTGTTGTCTCTGCCTAATTAATTACAGCCCCCTTTTGGGGCGATAAGTCAACCCGACTTAGGGCACAGCCCTTTATTTTTTAAAAAGCTCCAAAACTTGACAAACTGCTTTACTTTGTTGTTATTGGCTTCTTTTTTATTTTTTTATTATTATTTATTTATTTATTTATTTATTTTTTTCCAACCCCACTAGATTACCAAGTTACAGTGGTTGGAAAATAGACTCGGATTTTCTTTTCTTCTTCTTCTTCTTTTTTTTTTTTTTCTTGAGGGAATTTTGCTGGGGAATGAGAAAAGGGAAGGTTGTCACTGATTGGTTTCCTAAAGACTGATGGGCTCCCCCCTTCCCTCAGCCATCCCCAGTCCAGGCTCGGCCCTTACCTGCTGTTGGCTTTGCAAGGCCTCCATCCAGGCAGAGGAAATTTGGCCCCTTCAGCCCTGCGTCCAAGTACACACGCATCCGTGTCTGCCGAGCAGGTGTAAGCTGGCATTCTGCCCAAGCTTGGCCAGACAGCTTCATAAATCCTGCCCTACTGCAGCCCTGAATTACTTTTCATGACACAAAGCCAAGCTGTGTTATTCACCTAATGCCCCGATTTACAGTTCCCAAGACAAAAGAACATCCAGATAGAGTTTCAGGGCTCTGTTTGCCTTCACGTTTATCTAGAGGTTAGCTTCAGGTCAAGCTCAAGAAACCTGACAAATGGTGGTGAATAAACCTAAAAATAAATTAAGTGCAAGTGGGAAACTTACGCATTCCTTGTTCTTGTGCCAAAAGCAAACTCAACCCAATTTACGTTCTTTTAATATCTGAAACAAGCAGCTGTTCTCTTATTTGTGGCGTGCTGGGGAATTATCATGCTCCCTTCAGCTCACACAAATGTGCGTGTGCTTTTGCACCAGGCACACACATGTACACGCACACAGGTCTGCCCCGGGCTCCGGGGGCATTTAGGAGTGTGTGTGTGTGTGTGTGTGTGTGTGTGTCTTCAAGGACCTGAGTGAATTGTAGCCTTAACTAGTTTGTACATCGTGAGAAAAGCATTTCTCTGGAAGGGTGCTTGGGGGCCCTGGAGTGCCGCCCACTGTCCTGCCAGGTTCAGAAATACTAGGACTTCAAGTAAGAAATCTCATCACTAGATATGCAAGTCCTTGGAGAGAGATACCAGCTCATTTATTAGACCCACGAAGGTGAAGGCCAAGGGGTAAACTTGAAGAATTCCTGCAGAGGCTAGGACTGCAGAAAGTGAAAGTGCTGGAGGGAGCTCACAGGGGTGGGGCAGGGAATACCTAGTTTGCAAATTAGTTCCTTTGCTTTTGTTTTTAGAGATGTTTGCATTTCCAGCCCACCGGTTGGCGGTCCCCTGTGTCTTAAGTTAGTCTGTCTCCATCCCCTCCATCCCTGCTCTCAGGATACATTCAGGTGATAAGATAATGAGAAATGGGAAGTAATTAACAATATAGTATTAATTAGTGCCTTCTCTGGGCAGGGCTTATGATTTTATAAAAGTAAATAAACAGAAGCCTGGCAGTGAGTGAGTCTCTTATAATTGGGCTCCCTGCCCAAGAGCAGCCCCAATTGGAAATGTCCCTGCAGGGCGGCTGGGTGGCTCAGTTAGTTAAGCGCCTTCCTTCTGCTCAGGTCATGATCCCGGGGTCCTGGGATCAGTCCCACATCCCGCACCCTGCTCAGCAGGGAGCCTCCTTCTCCCTCTCCCTCTGCCCTGCCACTGCCCCTGCTTGTGTGCTCTGTCAAATAAATAAAATCTAAAAAGAAAAAAGAAAATGTCTCTGCAGAAATCTCGGGATGCCAACAGAATCCATGACCAGGAAGTCCACGCCCAGGGGCTGCTAGGACAGCCCTTAATTCTCTAGGCCTGGGTCAAGGGTATTTCTAAGATAAACAGCAGCCAACCAGAAAAGTCTACCTTCCGTCCTTCTGAAATCTACAACCAACTTCAAGATTTACCCTATTCCTGCTAATGTTTTCTAGATACAAACTTTCTCTAGGATGTAGAATTCCTCTTACCCTACTCCCACTACTCCCACTCTGCTTCATTTTTCTGTTCATGGGATTGGATTAGAAATCTCACTAAGGGAAGTAATATTCCTAGGGGATAAACACATCGATCCCTTCGACATCTCACAGTGGGTTTGTAGAGTCTAGCTTTCTTTATTACTTACAGAATAAGCCCAAGATGTTTTTTAAAGACCGAGTCAAGGGGCACCTGGGTGGCTCAGTCGGTTAAGCATATGCCTTCGGCTCAGGTCATGATCCCAGGGACCTGGGATCAAGTCCCATCATCGGGCTCCCTGCTCAACAGGGCGCCTGCTTCTCCTTCTCTCTCTGCCTGCCACTCCCCCTGCTTGTCCTCTCTCTCTCTCTCTCTGTCAGATAACTAAAATCTTTAAAAAAAAATAATAAAGACCTAGTCAAGTAAAACCCACCATGGTCAAACTTCTGAAGGCCAAGAGGAAATGCAGAAGCTAAAGGTGATTCAGTGACAAGTCTGCCAGATGGCTGGTGGACAGTTGCATTTGGGCAGCTGAGGTAAAAGGAGCTTGTTGAGTGTCCTTTGACACCACTAACAGCCCCATGTGCTCTTCCCGCATCCTGTCAGCTCTCACGTCCTGCACCTGCTGATGGGGTTCTACCACAAGCTCTCCTGTCTGTCCTCCCGACAGCTTCCCTTGATCCATAAGTGGGACGATGGATGAAATCCCAGGGGAGCAGCCTTTGGCCTGTGGCTTGTGGGAGTTGGAGGGTAAGCGCCCCAGCTGCGGATAACTGAGATATGTTTTATACATGCTTCCGATAGACCCCAGTGGGAATGGGTCCCCACTGCCCATGTTAGTAACTTGGTCTGTTGTGTGCCCTTGAATGGCTTCTCTGCCTTCCCTGCCTCATTTCCGCTCCCCACTTCAGGGATCCCCTCACAAATAGAGTTCCGGTACTCAAACCCTTGTCTGTGATCAGCTTCTAGAGCACCCCAAACTATGAAGACCCAGCATGAGGATATTGGTGAAAAGGCGAGGTGGGACCACAGGAACTAGGTGCCTGGCTTGTGTAGAGTGATCCTCCTAGGAGATTTGGAAACGGCACAGAGTGTGGGGCCCAGGAGGTTCCAAACCCATGGGTGGGGGTCGTAGAATGTTCATTTACAAATCCAGACGTGCTAATAAAAAGCACAGTGTGTGTGTGTGTTCATGTGCACACAGGGGCAGGAGCTTCCTGGGGGAGAGACTAGGTAAGGATTTCTAGTCTTCTGCTATTAGCGTCATGACAGGGAGGACAAAGCAACGCTTTGAGGTTTGTCTTTGTGTTGGAAAAGGCAGTTGAACGTTATTAATGTATTCCAGGAAGTAGTGAACACCAACTTGAAGCTTTTATCAGGTTTTCTTTGCTCTAATTTCTAAAGCCAAAATGCCTTCCCTCCAAATAGTCGATTAAAAGAACATATGAAATTAATGAAACATATCATTACTTTTACAATGGCCAAATTGTAGATTTGTCACAGTACAGAGACAGAAACTCATTAAGCCATTGTGCTTCTGCTTCACATTTCATAGTGTATTAAAAGAAAAGGAATTTTCTAAACGCACCAAACCTTCTCTTTTTCCCCCATTGTTTCTCTGAAACTTCTTTTATCGTCTGAGCCTCAAATCATCTGACTCGTGTCTCTCTCTGCCTCTCGTTGTGGAGGAACAGAAATTAAGACTGGCTCTGGCTGAAAATGAGAATCTCAATTTGGAGTTGTGGATTTCACGGTTTATTTGAGAAGGAGGCTGCAGTTGACAATCCTTCGCCTCCTTTGAAAGCAGACGAGGATAAGCAGCATTCTTCTCTATCAGCGTGTGAGAGCCCTTCCCTCCCATCTTTCGGGAAAACTGAATTATTTATCCCATGGGGTTTGAACATTTTAGCAAACGTCAGCACACTGGCAGCGGAATGATCCAGCTGATCGTTCAGTTCCCCTCTACGTTCTATCGAACAATGCTGCATCTTTTGAGTAGATGCTCTGAATACAGGAAGGAATGATAGGAGAAATCGTGTGAATCAAGGTAGAACCAGTCCCTTTTCCTTGGAGACGCCATCACTGCACTTAGCTGCTATGGAGCTCTTGGGAAGACTGTGAAAATCCTCTCATACCTACGCAAATGGGTGCTTCTTCGTTGCCTTTTCTTTGTCAAAGTCAGTCTGTATTTAAAAAAGTCTATCGCAGGGACAGTTGGACACGAATTACTTGTAAATATCCACATGCCCTTTTCACTTTAGGGAAAAAAGAAGCCAACAAAATTTCTCATGAGGCCTCTGACAGAAAAAGTATCTTTATGGACCTTGATCCTAGAGCTTTGTCCTTCTTGACCTATTCGGGAAAGTCACCTAGGAAATGATCTGTTGAAGGGAAGAGAGAAATTGACTTTGGTCCTTTCCCAGGTTCTCTGGGTGGCCTTGAGTTATTTTTGTATCTGTGAAGGTTCTCCAGAGAAACAATATATATGCAGAGATATATAGAGTATTTATAGATATGCAGACTACATCCCTATGTTTCTTTCTCTCTCACACATAGAAAGAGAGACTTGAAGTAATTGGCTCATCTGATTACAGGGACAGGCAAGTCCAAAATCCATAGAGCAGACGAGGAGGTTGAAACGCAGGCAGGATTTCTGTCTTACAGTCTTGACACAAAGTTCCTTCTTCTCTGGGAAACCTCAGTTTTTGGTTTTAAGGCCTTCAACTGATTAGGTGAGGCCCACCATACACGTTATGCAGGATCATTTACTTCAAGTCACCTGACTGTAAATGTTAATCATATCTACCAAATACCTTTACAGCAGCATTTAGACTAGTTCCATAGTAGTCTGAAAGCCCAGCCTCGCCTCACCAAATTGACACAGCCAATTAAAGTCACAGACTTTGTAAAAAAAAAAAAAAAAAAAAAAAAAAAAATCTGTAGCCTTAACACTTCATGTTGTATTGGAAGAATATGGTATTTTGAGTGCAAGAGACTTGGATTCAAAATCCGGGTCTGCCACGCACTGTATGTCCTTGTATGTCTGGCACTTACCGTATGTCCAAGTGTCCAATTACCTTGAGCCTTTGTTTTCTTACTTATAAAATGATGCATTTCAATTAAGATTGTTTCTATTGCCAGTTGCAGAAAACCCAGTCCACTCACACTTAAGAAAGTGAGAATGGATTAGTTCAGGTGACAGCACATTTGAGTTGGCATGAATTTGGGATTCAGGTTGGTCCAGACCTCATGTGATATGTCATGGTGACTCAGGATCCTGTTCATCTCTCTCAGATCTCAGCTCCCTTTGCTCTGTTACTTTCCTTCGCATATAGTTCTCCTGCACTGGTGGCAGTCCATTACTAGAAGCTTCCATATATAATCCGTCAGGTTAAAGGTCATTTAAAGGGCACGCTTCTGCTCTCCCCAGTCCTGCCTGTCCCCAGTCACTTTCTGTGTCCTGTGGCATGAAGTGTTCAGCAGAGCAGGGCTTGGCTACACCATTTCCTGGAGCTGAGCATGGAGCCTTCTCCGAACAGATGGACTGAACATAGGAAATGGAAGGATCCCCAGTGAAATTTTCGCTCCTGTTTGTCCACAAAGGGGGAGTGGTAGCTAGGGAG
This sequence comes from Potos flavus, assembly GCA_028534135.1. Classification (NCBI taxonomy): domain Eukaryota; kingdom Metazoa; phylum Chordata; class Mammalia; order Carnivora; family Procyonidae; genus Potos; species Potos flavus. Next base: position 12,596,486 of record CM052895.1, on the reverse strand, counting down.
GTAAAAGCAAGTGTCCCCTGCATGACGATTTTAGTGCTGAATTCACAGGGTGGTTATCAGAATTTCTTGGGTGCTTGTAAAGTCCGAGGAGCATAATAGGAATTAAGTGAATGGTTGTTGCTTTTGTTGACCTGCTTCTAATAGTACAAGCTTGGCAGAGGTGTGAACTGTACCTCTCAACTCTGACTCTGCCACATCTTTCCCTTCCTTCCTCCTTGAATATCTTTCTGAGAGGTCTAGCCTTGGAAGTTCAGACCCTTTCTGGTCAAATCAGCTGTGATTGGTCTATGTAAATCACTAACTAAATATTCTCAGGCATTGGGGCACACTGTGTTAGGACAGGAATGGATTTGAGGGGAAAAAAATATCTTGGATGCATTTTTAAAATGATGAGCTATTAGAGGATTTGTCTTAGATAGTCTTATCTAAAGATGGCCAACATCGTCTTGGTCTATCATTTGTGTGTAATCAACCTGTCCTAAAGAGAATGAATAGAACTGATTGGAAGTGAAATTTTGGCAAATTGAAGTGACAGTAGAGGATAATTTTTAGTTGAAATTAAAATGAAGAGAGTTCAGAGCAAGGAAAAAATGAACCATAATGGGCGTTCTGAAAGGTTCTGTAATCAGCTTATCTTGAGCAGAAGAATTAAAAGCAATTAATGGAACAGATTGGCTCCTGGGGTAGACTTCATCACAACACCCACTCTCAGCTCTGTCTTTTCTTCTTTTAGTTCGGCGCCCAAAGTTTCTCCCTTCTTCTCTGCAACTTCTTTTTTGGCATTTGTCTTTATATTCCATTTCTAGTCACATTTTCGGGCTTATTACTGGCACTTGTGCCTGTGACCTCATCTCATTTTGCCTCAAGGAGAAACGAAGGGTGTGTGTTGGTGTGTGTTTGATGATGGTGGTGGGCGATATTAGACCTGCTGGTGTTTGAGATTCTGAAAATTAAAAAAAAAAAATTATTCTTGTGACAGTATTATTTTGAGTATTTTGGAGTGGGGTAAGATGGTAGCTAAGAATATTCCTGAAAACCATCTGTTGGCATGGCAGGCACCCAGCAAAACCTTAGACCCTAACTTTGACTGAGACCCAGAAGAAAGTGTCACTGTTAACGGGAACTGAAAGGGATGTCAGTTTTTAACAACCACAGCTAGAGGAAAAGAAGGAGGAAGTCACTTCAACTTTAGAAGACAGGGAAAAAGATGAGGTGGCAAAAGACGATCCATTCTTCAGAAGAGTCTTACGATGGCTACAGAAATTCTTTGCCAGAGTATTTGAGTATTTTTTCAAATCATTCTTTTTTTTTTCCTCATTTTTTTCCCCCCAGTTTATGAGACTTCATGGCATTTGCACAGTGAAATGTTTTTCTCTGCTGTGCCAACAGCCTGGTTAGATAGATAGTCGAGGATTACTCTTGAGTTCCTGGCTGCTGGCATCAGCCCTCAGAGGGTAGGGAGGTGAGTGCACTGAAATTCTGACTTGGAAAAACACTGGAGTTTTATGAAAAAATATTTAAAAGTAGATCATATTTCAGTCTTCCCAACCTTGGCAGAGTTCCTTAGAAATGCAACTAAATTAAAATCGAGAATAAATCAAATGAAGGGAAAAGGAAGAAAAAGCATTCAAGGAAAGAGCTGTGTGGGTATTGGAAGAGTCATACTTAATGTCTCGTGTACATCTTGAATCCTAAGTAAACAGGGATTAGTTTAAATTGCAGTCTTAAAATGTTAATCTGCTAGCAAGCACTTCCAGTATTTTATTTTTTTCTAAATATCTCAGCAGGACTCTTTGTCCATCAATACTGTTACAGGGTGCCATTGCGAGCTCACGCCAACTTGGCCTTGGCACCTTTCGTTGGAACAAGGCAGAGAGGTTGGTGTATTGGCAATAAGTGAATTTTACCATTACCACAGCTGCCATCCATCCAGGTGGAAAGGCAGAGAGATGTTTTATTTATATCAACAATGACAGTATTTATGGTTTGCTTCCTAAGGACTAAGTGTTTTTCGTAAATTATTCCAATCTATATTTATATCAACTGTCTGAAGTTAGTCGAACTTTCCCCATTGCTTCGGATGAAGAACCTGAGGCTCCACTCGGTGAAAGTGACCTGGCTTCTGACAGAATTCCAGCCCATGACCTTGTGACTCCAGAGCTCATCTTTTTAACCGTTCATGTTAGACTCAAGAGTAGAACTTGGCTGATATTTTGATTTTTAAACAACTCAACATAGTTGTGGCCTGATGGGGAGGTGAGACAATTAAGTAGCTTCTTCGAGGTCATCCCACTCTTCTTTAGCCTTGGAGTGAGGAATGGAAGCACCTTTTCCACCTCACTCAAATGCTTTATAAGTTCATTGATTGAATGTTTTCATTGCGTCTTCCCCCACCTTTGCTGTGGTGATGCTTCTGCTTTTTTGTAATGAAATCTTGGTCAGATTTCTTAACCTTCCAGATGTTTTTGGTTTAAGACTCTCCCAATTGCTGTTGAAAATTCAGTCTCGTCCATTTTCTAGGACAAGTCTCGACCTCAATTCCAAGCTTGCCTTCTCCCCCACTGCCCCCCACCCTCTCTCATATCCCACCAGAGCCAACCTTGGCTGTGGACACAGCAGCTGGAATTAGGGTGTAAGGGAGAGGCATGATCTCTTCCTTACCCGATTCCTCTGTACTTTGTCTGGTAGACCTCGTTTCCCTCCTCACTTGAAACTCACTCTTTCTGGTGCCACCTCCTTGTCTCCCATCAGTGAGTAATAGAAGACTCTGCTTATGAAGCCACGGCCTGTCACTTACGAGAAGTATCTCTGGCTGGCTTGAGTTCAGTCTGGTCTGTTGGGTCCTGATGGCCACGGTTGAGTTGTAGTCCTGGTTCAAGGAACGATATCCTTTTCTCTAGGCTGCTCTGTTGCTGAAGAACCTTCCTCACCTCAGAGGGGCAAGGCGCTACCTCTTTTCTCTGCCAAAGCCAGTTACTATATTACACAGTCCATTTCCTGGGTTGGGAGTCCCTTCGCTGGACCCAGTGACCATCTAGATGCTACACACTTCCTGCTCTTTGTCACCCTAAACTCTCCAACGTAAGGACGCCGTGGAGGTACTTGGGTTCCTATCTGTGTTCTTCGGAGCCCAGGGAAAACTGGGAAGATTCCCTCTTTTAATCAGGCACCTAATATTATAGTTCTTTCAAACCCTTAGCGAGTGAGCTACTCCAGCAGGTGTCACACTAGTAGACATTCCTGGGCCTGGTTCTGTGTTCGATAATTCCCCAAAATGTTATGGCGTAATTTCATGCCTCTCTTCTTCTTTCCCCTGGGGTGGAGGGCATGGCAGTTACTTGAAATGACAGCGTGCTAGAAACTAAGGCTTCTAAGTATCTTTCCCAAGATGGTTGTCTTCGCACTCCCGTCTGCTGGCCGCCCCAGGGCGTGGGTTCTGCAGCTCAGCAAGTGCTCATCCAGGGCTTGAGATGCCGGCGTCCCCTCCTTTCAGCATCCTTCCTCTCTTGATGAGTGACTCTTGGGGATGGCCCTCCCCACCCCCACCTGCAACACACACCTGGTTTCACAACTAAAAGCATGTTCACAGACATGCTACTCAAAATCCAGCCACGTGCCTGCCTGCCTTAGATAAACTGAGCCGGGGATGAAGGCCATCGTGCTGGGAGTGGGCGCCTACCACCCCCCTCGCCACGGGACCACGGGTGGATACCTGGTCCTAACTGCTGTGGGCTCTCTGGTGTCCCTCCAACTGAGATTGTGAGATAAGAAACATCTTCTCCTGCACCTTTGAGCCCCACTCCCAATGCAATAGAAAAAAATCCAGTTGGACATCTTCTTGCACTTGGAGATCTATCATTCCTTGTGGACTTCAGTCTTGCAGCGTCGAGAAGCTTTCCCAATAAATTGCTCTCGGAGCCACAGCCTGGTTGTGTCAGTCAGGGATTACCTATTAGATATTTGCTCAATGCAGTACCGTCTTTAAGGAGATAACATTTTAGGGCGGTAGATGAGCCTGAATTTAACTGTGTTTTAGTTGATTCTGTGATGATCGACAGTCTCGTAATTGAACAGAAGGGTGCCAGCAAGCTAGGCCTTGGCATGATTCTTCTTTACCCAGGAAGACTTGAAAGTGCCTCTCTGACTCACATAGATTTTGGCCCTATTCACTAGTGCTGTTTGTAGAGGATACCCATGTAGAGTCTTCAGGCACAGTTAAATGTGCACCTAACATTGGAACTTGTTCTTTATTCTCAACTGCGAGTAATGACCCCAGAAAACATGCAAAAGACGGGAGCCCTATGCTTGCAACGGCCTTCTCTGTAGATCTTCTCAATCATCAATAGAAAACGATTTATCTTGAAGTCTACAAGACTTCAGGGATGGTTTCCCTGGAGCCTTTCAAGTTACCTGCCCCTGCTTTTAAACTGCCTTGTTTTCATTTTAGGTCACAAGTGTGTTTTCCCCCACTCTCTGCTTGTTCCAACTCTGGCTTTCCAGTAAGATACAGGTCAGATGTGGCCACTATCTCTGCATGGTGAATAGAAGCCACTTCTCTGACGAGGTTAGTGAAGTGTAAATGGAAGAGAAAGTGTAGAATATTTGTTGGGAAAAGTCTTTGATCAGGGGAGTCACTGCAGTTCTGTATAAAGGAAAGCGAACATGTACATACCTGCATGGCATTTTTGTCCTATCGTGGATGATTTTTTTAAGCATTGCTTTGTAGAGAAAAGAATGCTGTGGTACTGAGCAACACATCAGAGCTCCTAAAGGCTTCTGGGAAAGAGACAAGAAAAGAATAAATGGGTCAAAAGACAGGAAAGGGGACTAAAAGGAAGAAGGAAACCTGAAATGATAGAAATGACAAAGAAAGAAGAACTATTAATTTTTATTTAAATTGGAGCGAAGGGTCCCATGGACTATCAAAAAGGTAGAGGCATTAGATAAAGTTGAGTTTGCTGGAAAAAAAATGGGAAAGGAACTTGTTGGATTTAATCAAATGCTATTAAAATGAAGCTAAAATATTTGGAACTTTGAAAAATTTATAAATTCAGAGATTTGTGACTGCAAAGTAAATAAGCAGTTAGTAAAAATCTTGCCAAGTAAAAAAAAAATTTTTTAATTCACAGGACATCAGAGGTTTACTCCCATCTAGGCAGGGAACAGTAAAGATGTTGGCATGCAAAACTCAGGAAACAAGGCAGCAACTCAGATTGTTTGGGTGCTTGGACGGGGGTTCAGCTAAGTCTGCTGATGTCTGCAAGTGTATCAAAACCTTGTCTTTGGGAATCCATGAGGCTGTCTTGTCTAGGGATTCTCATTTGAAGTCCACAAATAATAATATAAGGCATTGGAAGGAAACAAATCTGTAACTTAAGAACACAATGGGATTATTGTCAAATGGTGGGCAACAGTGAGCCAAAATCTCCAAAATGTCAATGGGAGACATCCAAAATGCACTAATGTTTGAACAGAAGGAGGAGGAGGAGGTAGAGGAAAGTGCTTACTTTTGGCAGGCAACTTTCTTAACTCCTCAGGAGTATTTTTTAAAAGTATCTTTCCATCTTAATGTTAATTTTTTGTTAGAAAAAAATATTTGTCTGTTGGAGAAAACCTAGAAATACAGCAAAATACCATTTTCTCTCATGGGAAAAGAATCCTTTCTAAAAGGTTTGCCTCCTGCCTGATTTTCAAATAATATTTTATAAATGACCTATTCTTAAATAGTCTGTAAATTTAATTGAGTTATCTTCCCCTCCTGGTCTTAGGAAATCAGATAGTTTTCATTCTGATTAAAAAAAAAAAAAAACCACTATCACCAGTGTCTTTTACTAAGATTTTTGTTTTCTTCCTGGGATTCTTTGTCAAAGTTGATTTAGTCAAAGATAAGAACACTTAAATGTATTTAAGTCTCTGACATTAGTTTGCCTCTAGTTTGTCAGAATCTTAATTTGGGGACTGACTTAGAAAAGTGCGATTCTTTGGTGAGAATTTTCAGAGTAATTTGGACAACCCAAAGTAACCAGATTATGCGGGTAACCCGTCCCCCTGACTATGCTTCCCTCTGCCTCATCTCTTTTTCTCTTCCCTCAGATATAGATGGGTGGATTAAGACCTTTCGTCCCTCAGCAAGCATTTCTTCCCAGAGAAGAAGGTGCTGATGGGTTAATTTTACCTGGACACACAATATATAGCATCACCTGTATCTCAGTATTTTGACTTGATGGGTAATTTGATCCATTGGATTCCAGGCATAGTGCGGGGGGGGGGGGGGGGGGGGGGGGGGGG
>CM052895.1:12517946-12590098 GCA_028534135.1 Potos flavus | reverse complement strand
AAAGATGACTTTGTAGACAGAACCTTCCGTTTACCTCCTACTCTTTGACATATAAGACGCTGGCAAGAAGGCAGGACGTTCTAGGATCCATTCTGTAAACTTTTCACGTCTGCCCTTCAGAAGACTCCTGTCCTTTTGTCTGCCGTCTCTTCCTGGGGCTTCTTTTAGCCGCTTTGGTTTCCTGCCCTGCTGTCGGCCTCTCCCTGCCTTTCAGCTTCTGACCCACGCGTCAGACCCCCTTGCACATTCTTCCAGACTTCCCCCTGTCTACTCGTCTTTGGAAAGCAGAATGTTTTCCCACTTCGAGTCCTTGTATGTGTCTTCTTTTTCCTCTTCGGTGCGCATCTCAAGATCCTTGCGAAAGCACTCTACTTTTCTGTAAGCAGAGTGAATCACCCCTGAGGCGGGCCGTGTTTGACCCGTCGAGGTGCACCCCAACTTGGGGAAGGAAAAAAAAATTTCCTCTGAATGTGCTGTCCTATATTTGTAACCGCATAAGCAAATGTCTGGTTTCCTAGACTGGTTAAAATGAAGATGTGAATTTACAAGGAGGTAGACATAGCGAGTTAGAAAAAACAAGGTCTCTGCTAAAATTAAAAGAACATTCCAACCTGACCTGCTTCTATCAGAAGCGTTTGGGTTCGGCTGGATGTAGTATCAGGTAGCTCTGAGAGCATATTTTCATAGACCACTTTGCATTTTTTATGTCCACCACGGGGGAACTCTTTCAAGAAAGCTGGCTCATAAGGTTACCTCAGTGCTTTTGAAATTCAAGATGCAGAGCGAGCTTTGCCAAATAGAGCACCATCTAGTTCAGTGATCAAACACTGTGTATTTGGAAAGCAGAACTGAAAGTCTGCTAATTGTTTGCCTACATTCATGACAACTAGACAGAGCAGGAGCAGAACCTTTTTTTCCATATGGTTTGTTCCTTTCATTTCTTCTTTCTGAATAATTAATCCTCCGCATATTTACCTATAACCTTTATTCCACCAAAAACGTGTTGATGAAAGTCTTTGCGAGCACGTATCCTAAAATTTTAAGTGAGGGTGAGTTTCAGGACAAACTCCTCGGGTCTCCTATGGAAAGGGCATGAATGCTAGGAAAAGTCCTGTATTGATTGATTGATTTTATGCCTGACTAGTAATCCCTTTTGGCAAATTAGCTCCTATTCATTCCCAGTTGCACTTAATTTACATTCTCTTCCCTAGTTGCTAAGTAGGTGTGCAGTTGTCGTATTTAAGAAGTAAATACTGAGACTGAAGGTCACAAACGGGCAGCCCATTGGCTGAATCCAGCGGATGGGTTTGATTTTGTTTGTAACACATTTAAAATAGGAAATCTCCCAGCTTTGTCTTGAAAAATCCAAAGGTCTTCATTACTCTCCCTGGGTCTCCTGCATGCTGAGTCCCAGGTGCCTGCAACATATAAAGGCAGGGTTCTGCTGGTGACCCTCGGGAGCGTGAGCCTGAGCCCTGGCCTCCTCAGTCATTCATTAATTGCCCATCGGTCCCCTGCAGGCTTTGAACAAACCGAGTTTTGATTTTGAATGCTGCAAGAGGCTTGGGTAGAAGTCCCCACAAGGTCAATCCTGGTCTTTTAAATAGTCCAGCCTTTCCCAAAAAGACAGTGCTGATTGCGATCTTCATTTGGGTTCCTAATTACAGTCAATACTTAACAATTCTCTGTGCAAAAGTTTAAAAAGCATGACTTACTATTAGTGATTTGTATCACTAACATTCCCAAATACATGCTGTTCAGAACCATATTTTACACTTCTGTGCCCGACAATTAGAAAGCAGTCTCGTAGGATGGGGTGTGCAAAAAGTTTTACACCTTTTTCAGATCTATAAAGAGAAAATTAGAAGCCTATGAAACATGAAAATAAGGTGGGTCAAATCTAGCCTATGGATCTCCAGGAAAAAAAAAAAATCCCTCTTCCCTGTGAAACTGAATCTCAAGTGTGTTTCATGGGGAATGCTTGACAAAATATATCTGTTTGCTTTGGATAATAAGTTGCTAGAGAGCCTGCTGAGCATAAAGAATTTTACACTCACACATATTCCTAGTTCATTCAGCAAACTTTCATCTGGCCCAGCAGCCAGTACCCACGTTAATAATATTGGCTCTACTCAGTACATTGTGCCTTGGTTTTTGGTTTTTATTTTTAATCAGTTTGTGAGTCCTGAAGGGTACGCATCAGCACCCAGGAAGTATGTGCCTGAGTGATTGTATCAGAATGTGCAGTGTCCACCTTTAAAAAGGTAAAATAAATGCACCCCAAACTGATCATTTTTTAATCAAAAATTTGCGTGTTCAAGCAACTCACTGCAGACTTATAAAAATTTTAAACTTACAAAACAAGCTTCTTGTGCAATAAGGTTGAGGCCACATAAATCATAGTGTATTCATAAGGTGAAATACTTTGCGTTTTTCTCTTGCTACCATGTAGCAATATCACCACACACTCAGGGACTTAAAAGGGCACGCATTTCTTATCTCCCAGTGTGTGTGTGAGTCAGGAGTCTTGGCTGGGTTTTTGCTTGGGATAGCACAAGGCTGCAGTCCCGGTGTTACCAGAGTCTGCATTGTCATCTGAGGCTTGACTGGGCAACGATCCACTTCCAGGCTCACTCAGGCTGCTGGCAGGAACCGAGAGCCTCAGGTTCTTGCTGGCTGTCATATGGAATTCTGTCCTCAGCAACTAGTGTCTGCCTGCCGTCCCTTGCCACATGGGATCCCCAACATGGCCCGGTACTCCCTCAAAACTAACATGGGCGAGAGACCCCAGAATAATGGGTGCTACCAACTTAAAGAGCGTGATAGCTTACAATACGAGTAACCTCATACACGTTGTCAATTTCACTATATTTTGAGGATTAGAAGGAAGTCACGGGTCCCACACAAATTCAGAGGGCACATGGAGTGTGAGCACCAAGACACGAGGATAATGCGAGTTACCCTTAGAGGCTGTCCACCACACTCTGCAACATTAAAATTACGCTTTCGAAAACATGGGTTTAGAGGTGGGGAATTGCTCCAAGTATGACATTAGGTTGAAAAACAGACAAAAAAAGTAGTTGGAGCTTTTAAGTTAAGTAAATGCATGAGTGTTATTAAGTATATAAAAAAATACAAGAAAAAGAAAATACATACATAGCAAAAGCTCTTAACAGACATTGTTGATTACTAGTTTATAGGCACTCTTTGCTTTCTTCATAACAATAATGTGTTCCAACTTGTCCACGGTCCACATAAATTTCTGTTAGTTAGAAATAAATACATTATTTTTAAACTCATGATTTTGAGAATTCACAAGGAAGGTCATTTCATTATAAATTTTCCTTACTTTCATTATCAAAATGGGCCAAGATTTTTATTTGTTTTTAGAAGTTTTGTTTTTTTAGTTGGTGATAAAATCTGAGTACTCCCTTTTGAGTGGAATGCTTGCTTGATGGCTGGAATGTGGGTCTCCCATGGACTGGAGCTTGTCCATCCTCAGATCTAGAAGCTGTTATTTGTGGTTAACCTTTTTTTTTTTTTTTTTAGAGAATTTTAAGAATCAAATAATTTTTTAAAAGAAATTTCTTTCATATGTGATTACTTGTGGTTGCTGTTCCTTTGGGGCTTTCATCCTTAACATAATAATGCTGCCCGACACGGACAGGGTCATGGGTTCCTCAGGTCCCTGCGTGTGGGACATAAGTTTCGTTTTGGAGCCGATAGTCTCAGGCAGACCAGAACCCTAAGTCACCTTTATTTAGCGCCTCTCAGAAAAGATCAGTACCTTGTTTTGGTTTATTTTAAAGATTTTATTTACTATTTATTTACTTATTTTAGAGAGAGAGAGAGGGAGAGAAAGAACAGAGAGAGAGGGGGAGGGGGAGGGAGAGGGAGAGGGAAAGAATCTCAAGCAGAGCCCAGGCTGAGTGTGGAGCCTGGTACAGGGCTTGATTCCACAACCCCAAGATCATGATCTGAGCTGAAACCAAGAGTTGGATACTTAACCTTCTGATCCACCCAGACGCCCCAGCACTTTTCTGATAAGCTAATAACCTCAACAAAGCCAGAAAGCTACCCATACAAAAACTGTCCTCGGGAAAGACCCATTTCAACATCTGTGCTGTCTACAATAGACTCTTACCTGTTAGTGCTTGGGATTAGCTAACTAATGCACATGAGCCATAAATACATAGGTGACGTTTTTATTCAAATGTTACTAAATATTTATTTAGTGAAAACCTTCAGTCTTCTAAGTTTTTTTTTTTTTAGTCCCTCTAGTTGCAAAGACAAAATAACATATGTTCTTATTAGGCAATCCTCAAAATCTCTCTCAAAATCTTACAAAGCAAAACTGAATTTTCTATGTTTCAATGTTTCAATGTTACAGTCCTTAAGTCTCAAAATTATTGCTTCATCTCTTGAGCCATTAGAATATTCTTTCTATGTAGATGTGTGGAAATTATACTTGGTTTCCCAAATCAAGAATTTGTAGAAGAAAGGGTATTAAGAAAAAAAAAATTACACAATAGAAATTCCTCCAATTTTATGAAAGTGTTTAAAAGTCAACTGAAGTTACTCTTTTGTTGATGTATTGTTTTTGAGATCTCAAGTCCAACGTTGTTATTTTTCCCCATAAGAACCTTATTAGAATGTCTGACCACAGTTCTTTGGAGACACGTTAGGTACTGTTTGGGAACTAACACTTGTGTGTTGGAGCTTTCTGTCGAGTCTAGTTGTTCTTGGCAATAAAACAAACAGAAATCACTTGGATGTGAATTCATACTGAAGCTGGTGTCTCAAGTCCGTGGCCTGCATCTTGAAGATAAATTGTAGAGGAACTGAAGCCCCTCGCCGGTCGACCCTGGATTGTAGCATTTCCTTTCGAAACTGCAGGCTGTTCGAAGAATTGCTCTTGTCTCTTTTACCTAATTTTATAAAGTTCCAATTTTCTGAAATTTGTAACATCCACTGTACAGGATACTGAATTTCAAAGTGCTCCCATATCGATGTTAAAAGGAAATTATCTTTTTCGTTTAAATTAACTTCTCTATATGATTTTCATCTTATCATGTCTGACTCATGCTCAAGTAATTATCCTTTACATGTGGTTCGCTAGTTTAGTAATTTAGTTTTATGAAATGGGGGGGGAAGCTAAACAGTAATATTTTGGTAATACATTTGAAAATAAGGGGTGCTGTTTTTCTTTTTTTAAAGATTTTATTTATTTATTTGACACAGAGAGTACAGACGGGAGCAGCAGAGGGAGAGGGAAAGGCAGGCTCCTCACTGAGCAGGGAACCCAACATGGGACTCGATCCCAGGCACCCGGGATCATGACCTGATCCAAAGGCAGATGCCTAACCAAAAGAGCCACCCAGTATCTCCAGGGGTCCTGTTTTTCCAGCTGACTATCATGTGTTAGTGTTTAGCATGTAGGAGGCATTCAATAAATATTTGGTGAATAAATTTTGGAAAATTAATGAAAGAATGCACTTGCTATTTTTATAGGTCAAAATTTCCTATGATTCCATTCCCTGGGGTATTGGAGGAATTCAGTAATACATCATTTGGAAATTGGGTAGGCAACAGAAATTCAAGTCATGGTGGCTTGAACAGTTAGGGATTCATTTCTCACAATATGATAAGCCTGCAATTTGGCAGCACGGGACTGGGGTATCTACTAAGGTGTTTTTCATGTTTTTGGTTGTGAGGTTGCTATTACTTCTGAGAGCTGAATGAGAAGGGGGTAGCCTCTCCTTTTTCAAAAATCTTCTGAGTCGGTTCCTCCTATGTCTCCAAGACTATTACTCCAATCTCATGGCAAGCCCTTGCTGCAACGGAAGCTAGACCGTGAGGGGATTTTTGGTTGGACACGTTTCCACTCCAAACAAAATTAGAGAAATACGTATTGGGTGGGCACAAGAAATGTTTGCCAGCATGTGAAATGCCCAGTGTTTGCCGCAGAATCACCACAGAATAAATTCAAGCTCTTACTCCTTATTCGTCAACTAATATTATTTCCTTCTTGAAACTCTCTCAGTAACCAAAAATTGAAGTCTGCATAGAGAGGGGTGTGTAAATTTTAATATGGTCGCCTCCTGTCTGTGAAATTCTGTGAAACCAATCATATTTCTTAACGTAGCAAATGTTGTTGAGATCTTTGCTTTTTTGTTTTAACATTCTAGATTATTCAAGGTGTTGAGTCTTGCCACTATTTCCTTTTTTAAAAAAATTATCCTATCCTTATTTGAACACATGTGTTGATCCAGACATTACACTGGTACTAACGTAATTTCACTAACGAACAAGACACGGTCCGTGTCCTATGACTGTGATAATCCTATAATTCATTATCCAAACCAGGACCCTTTGGCAGTGAAAGAGAGAATTAAAATAATTATCCAGTGTTAACTGATCTGAACTGCAGTGAAACCCATAGTCAGTCAAATCTGGAAGTAAGGTCACCCTACTTTAGAAGTTCACCGTCTTTTGGGGCGAGACAGGCATGTAAGTACCTAATTATGATTCAGTGGGCCAAAATAAAAACATTGGCTTCTATCAGGTGCTACAGAAACACAAAGGAGGAAGTTAACTAATCCTCCCTGGGGTGATCAGCTTGCTCAATTTAGACTTACTCATTGTACAGGGTCAGTTCCTACACTCTAGAGATGTGCACATTGGCTTGGCTTGCTGGGGCAGCCCTGCTGACAGCCTGCACTGTGTTTGCACGTGTGGGTGCAGGTTTAGAAACACCGTACGTAGTGTGGCTCTTGGCCCATGCACATTGGCCAAACGTGAGACCTGGGGCGTCTAGCTCTCACGGTAGCTACCCAGAGCAGCCCAGCAACGAATAGATCAGTGGAGGTATATTCACATTCTGAAGGGCAGACTTCAATCAGAGAGATTCACTGAATGAAAAGGAGCTATCAAATTTATTCTGTCTTCCTTTCCCACAGACAGACAATCTTGAGACACAGTAGGGTGGACGGCCTCTGCCGGAACCTCTTGGGTCAGTGCGGCTGTCCTGAAGTAGGGTCTACTCTGGAAGAAGCGAATTGAGGAAGCACCCTTTGACTATTGAACTGTTGATAATGGAGACAATTCACTGCCTCCCTCCCAGCCCGGCCGTGATGTTCTTCCCGTTCACAACAAACAGTAGTAGTGGCTGAATGTTATTTCAGAGATTGGTAATAATGTGGGACAGCAAGACTAGGAAGAGCAGGTGTCTAGTGGCTGTGTTGCTTCAGTGAACGTGTCTAAAAATGGTTGTACTCTGTTCGCAAAGATGTCATTACTAGCAATAAAGAGCAAAAATTCAATATAGGCAGATGATAGAAAGGTTATGCAATATTGCATTGCTTTATATAACATGAAATATGTGCTCTTTATAGAACTTTAAATGAATTCCATTTAAAATAAAAACAGGGTATGATCTTGAATCACAAGGAATGATGCCTTCTTTAATGTATTGTTCAAGCACCTGTTAAATTTCTGAGTCGTAAACTTCTTTCCTTTTCTATGAAATGTGAATGTAGTGGCCCAAAAGCATTTTAAAATTTTAATTTGGAACAATATCATTGGTACACTATAATCCTCCAAAAAATAGTATGTTGTAGACTTAACACAGGCAGGATTTTTTATCAAATATTTGAGAAGCAGGGAGTCGGTTGATTTTTTAATGAAGTTAAGCTCTTCTCAGTAGATTCTAAACTCGTGACAACCTGTTGGAAGAAGAGGGAGAAAAAAAAGGGGGGAAGAAATTTCAGTGGAAAGAATCAGAAAATTATTTTGAAACTCTAGCCGAGTGAAGAGACAAATAGAGAAAAGTAGGAAAATGAGTAGGGTATTTGCTTTTAATTAAGCCTGGATCTTCTTCTTTCTTACCTGCTGTCCATTTTCGATTAGTCACTCAGCTGAACTCTTCCTGGTCTTGGGATATATTTCATCGCTCCCCACAAATTTCAAGGTGATTTTGTTATGATTTATATATCTGACATTTCAGGGGTTAACAGTCTCCACAATTAAATTCCTGAAGGAAGAAAAGAGTCCTTTTAGGTAACAATGCATTTCATTTAAGTGAAACGGCTCGCAGTTTAGCTTTTTTTTTTTTTTTTTTTTAAAGGGAAGTCTTTGCTTTTACAAGTTTCCAGGACTCTAGAAACAAAGGTGATCGAAGAATTTCCTTTCTGTGGTGTCTTCTCAATATCTTCTGCCAGAAGTATTTCTATTTTTAGGCATCATCTGGGATTTGCCCCAGGCTTGCGGTGTTCCTTATCTCTTTCACAGTGGCTTACTAGCTAGAAAGAACTTGTTGAAGTTATTTAATGTATAATTTTCATAATGGGATGGCTTTTTTTCCCTACAATATATTTGGGAAACTTACCCCAAGAAGATGGGTGTGGCTTTCCTAAACAGAAGTTAGAAGACTTTGGGTCCGTTAGTGGGTGGGTTGGGGGGGGGGGGCGGGGAGAATGGATTTGAAGTTCTTTCTAGAATTTTCAGTTTCCTTCGCAAGGACAAAGAATTGTCACTGATGCTAAGGCAGTATCTGGCACGTGAGGGATTCTTGGTAAATGCCATATGCCTAGCACATGATAGATACTCAGGAAATATTTATTAAACATATGTCCAATGAATAATAGACGATGAGCAAACATTTAGTGAGTGAATGGCTGTAGCTTATTTCTTGCCACTGTCTCCTAGAGATCCATTCTCTTGAGCAGGGAAAAGAGGAGACTACACATTGCTACGGAGGACATTGGACATTCATTCGGACTGAAGCAAGGAGTCTTGGATAGACTTGTTGAACTCGTGCTTCTGTACATGCCCATGATACTTTGTCCTTGTCTTGATCAAGGCTGCTCAGCTTCTTTGTCTTTACCGGACTATACAGGGAGGAATAGTTTGGAACAGGGTATAGCATATACAACCTGGACTGTATAGTGACCCATCTCTCCTAAAGGCTTTAAACTTATTTTTTTTTTTAAGAACTTTTATTTTTTCATTCGAGAGAGAGAGCTGGAGCACAAGCAGAGGGGACAGTCAGAAGGAGAGGGAGAAGCAGACTCCCCCCTGAACAGACTCCCCCCTGAACAGGGAGCTCGATCCCAGGACCCCACGATCATGACCTGAGCTCCAGGCAGATGCTTAACTGACTGAGCCACCCAGGCGCCCCTGTTTAAACTTTGAATCTGTTTTTCTCTATTGCAAAATGTACACAGTTATACACTTAGCTGAAGACATCATGAGTATATTTCATAATTTATGTAGCTTCCTCTGTTTTTCATAAAGGTCTCACCCTTTCAGTGGTGCAATTTGGTGAGTGGATAGGGGATAAGGAGGAGTCAAGGGATCGAATTCGCTCTGTGAATCTCCATTTCCAGAACTTCTTAAGGGTGTTTTTATCCTTTGAATATCCAAAAGCCTGTAACACAATAAGTACCCATCAAATACATGTTGAATTAGTATTTAAAAAAAAAAAAGGTTGAAAAGGATTAAAGAAAATTTTTTTTTTAATTGAGGACAAGTCCATATGGCTTTGACCATATTTTTATACACGCTTGTCTTTGTGAATGAAACCCAGTTGCTAATTTCCCAGCTTTCTTCTTAGTTTTACCTGTGAAGACAGCCGAAGTCCTCAGGAATATTTGCTTAAGTCTTTCCACTAGGTATGACATAGACAGTGATAGTGGGAATACATGGGCATAATTTTGGTTGGTAAATAGGAAACTGATTATGCTTTCATTATTTCCCGTGCCGCTGAACTAACCTCGCTTTTTATTGTTTTTGTTTTGTTTTGTTTTGGAGTCCTACGTCTCTCACTGTGAAAATTTTAGTAGTTTCCTTATCAAGGTCAGGTTAAAAGGCATTGCCAGGTTTCTATGCAGGCTGAAAAAAGAAATCATGATAACACTGAAACACTGATGTATTTTTCCGCTGTGAGTGGAAAAGTGAATGCAAAACAGAGAAATTAAGTAACTAACATGATAAAGCGGGGAAAACATGAAAAACACCCGATTGGAAAAAATAGCTGAGCTGTTTTCAGTTCCCTTAACAACCGAGTAGGCAAGTTGATTAATGGTGCAGATTGCGGGCAATTCAGTGGCCACCTGAATGGATATAAGCAGATTATAATCACCTGACAAATTGTGGGCCAAACGTTCTGCTTGGGAAATGGGAACAGGAGACATTAGACACCCTCGCTGAACCAAAGCACCCATTAACCTCAAATTAGACACATAGAGAAAGCAGTTTTAAAAAACCTCCACCACACAATCTGGTTAAAATACAGTACTGATTGACTGCATTATGAGAAGGTAAATTAAGAATATAAATTGGCTTGTGAATCAGATGCCCCAAGCAGGGGAAACTATGGGTTCTCATCAGATGGTTGCCTTCTTTCCCAGAAACAGGCAAATGACCGCACTTCCCCTTATGGGTCGTGAGTTGTGTATTCTGTGGTGGTTGTTGGTTTTGTTCCATTTTTATATTCCCACACATTCATCAGAAGCTAAGGAGGCCTATTAATCATTTTCTCTAACGGCTAAGCTGCATCATGTATCAATTGTAGTCTTGAAATAAAAATAAGATAAATGATTTGACATGAATCGTGGCCTGATGAACCAAGAACAAAGATGGGACACATGGTAGATCTCAGAAGGCCTGCCTTATGTTTCAAAACGCACATTTACCAGACTCTTCTGATCTGCCATTTCCTTCATTTTCGGCGGGCTGAAAGAACTACAGATGACTGAATGGGAAAGTTAAATCCAAATTAAATTGCATATTGCTTGTAAAACAAGAGTAAAAGTTCTGGGAAACAGTAACGCTATTCTTTTTCCAGTCTTTTAGTCTTTCATGAAGGAAGTACCCAGTCTTGCCTGTACAGAGTACATTACAGTTGTTATTGATCTTATGTATGAGGCAGGCTTCTCTGCAAGGGTACTCAGCACTGTGGGATGAATGACACATTTGACTGAGTGACCAAGGACTTTTTGTAAAAGCCTCTATTTTGTCTGAGTAAGCCCAGGAAAGAACACGTTGCTATAAATACCTTTTAGGAGAAGGGTTATTTACCCACTAAGGGTTTATCGTAATCAAATGGTCCGTAAAAAATGATTGGGAGTCCTTTAAAAATATGAAAGTAAAACATAATGATATAGCTTATCTCCAGTGTCTAACACAAGAGACGACATCTTTGATCGTAGTTTATGGAGAGGGCTAAACAGTTGTCCACTGAAAGTATGACTTTCTAGAGGACCAACCTGGGTCACTGAGGGCTAAACCAGAGTTTTATCATTTTATCATTTCCTTGATATTTTAGTGTATGACTGATAAATACATTTGCCACCACCTCCTGCTTCTGTACCCTTGCACGGTTAATGATATTGCTAGGAGATTATGACCTTGTTTCTCACTGAGCCCAGCTGCTTCAGCATTTTCCTCCAGATGCTCCCTCAGTTTAAGCAGAATCGGCGTAGGCTTGAGGGACCAACTCCTGGTCATTTAGTGTGATCTAGAGCCACAATTTTTTATGCTTCCATTTTTTTCATCTGGTACGAGATTAAGAGAGGTTGTCCTAAAATAAAATGTCACATGCAAAATGCATGTGTTCAGGATTTGGTCAGCAGCTCAGACCCCCCTCTATGTGCCCCAGGTATAAACAGTTTAATATAACAGTTGCAGGGTTACATTGGAAGAACTGGGGAAGCAAATATCAGAAGAGCCACCTCTGATCTCAGCCTGAAGTTATAGCAGTCAGTTCTCAACAACTCCCTGGTAAGCTGCTGTGAATCTCATCACTGTCCATATGTCCGGTTGCAAGTGTCTTGGGAAACGATGCCCATCTTTTCCTCTCCCACTCTCCCAATTTCGTGTGAAAGCCACTCATTGGCAAATGGTAACTTGGAATCATGGAAGGAAGGGGTTCTGGGAAATGTAGTTCCTCCTCTGTGATGCAGAGAACTAATGACTAATAATGCTGAATTAAGCATGGCTGATAGTTAGGCATTTTACCTCCCACAAAATAAATACTTGGGAGGCATTTGAGTAGGAAGATTGGTGTGGTAGAAAAGGCACTGGATTTAGAGTCAAATAGGCCTCTGTAACTATATTGATTTTACTACTCACTACCTCAATAGCTTTGAACAACCGGCATTACCTTTTTAAGTTTCATTTTTTCCATTGGTTACACTTTTATGAGGACTAAATGAGATAACGTATGGAATATAGCTTCATTTTGCTGTGTAAATGTGGTCCGTTGCTTTTCCAGATAGTTGGCAATATCACAGTACTTAAAATAACATTTACAAAGGCTATTCGAATACTGTGTTAGTTTACAGTACTATTTGAATAAACACTTCAGAAAATATTTGGTTGCAAAGGTCACTACTATCATTATTTTGGTTGTTTTTCTTTCGTTTATTCTTCCATTCACTTATTCCACAAGAATTCGCTGAATCTCTTTATGAGGCTTAAAGAGGATAAACTGTCATGTGACAAATAACAGAGGGGCTGTTTCAGATAGACTTGCCACCTTCTCTCTGACCTCTAACTTCTGACAAGGCAATATTTGAGCAGAGACTTGAATGAAAGTGAGAAACCAAAGCTAGGAGGAAATTTATGGGGATATATTTCCAAACAAGGAGAAGAACAAGTTCAAAAATCGAGTACGAACATGGAGTGCTGGCGACATCACAGCCAGAAATAAGAAATATTTAGGAATTTTTATTGGAGATATTTATATTCTCTTTGGATAATACATAAGTATATATTCTTGTAATTTATTTCTTATTATTGGGGAGGGTTTCGTATTACATGTTAGAGCTTAGTTTTACATTTTAAAAGTAGGTCCCGTTTTAACTGTCCAAACAAATTTACTGATGAATTTTTATCAACTTCTGCTTAACATTTTCTTTTTCACCCAGTAATCTTCCACTTTATTTTTCTTGCTGAAATACATTCTTAATACTCTCTTAAGTTAGTTATCGTTGTTGTTGTTATTACTATTACTGCTTTTACTTAAGTGATAGGTTAGGTGGGTATAAAATTTTACATTGTTAGTTACTTTCTCTCAGCTCTTGGAAGATAGTATTGAATATTATTAGATTGTTTTCTAGCCTCAGCTATTGCTGTATGAAGATTTTCCTAATGTGAGGATTAATCCCAGTAGATACACAGTCTTTTCTCTTTGGTAGCTTAAGATTTTTCCTTTTTCCCCTAATGATCTGCAATTTTGCAGTATGTTTCTAGATGTGGAATTTATTGTTATGTATCTTTTTTGGCATTCAGAATACATTTCTGGTCTGAAGATTCATGGGTTTCTTCTTGAATGTCTCTGCTATTTATCTTCAAATACTGTTGATCTGTAATTCTGTCCCTTGCTTTTGTTTAGAAATCAATTTGGACTTCTGTTAGAGTCTCTCAGATTAACCTCTGCCTCTTAACTGCTCTTCATTTTATTTCTCTGTGATGCACTTTAAGTGAACTCATGAGTTCTTAAAATTCTCTAGTTCTGGGATGCCTGGGTGGCTCAGTTAAGCATCCAGCTTCAGCTCTGGTCATGATTTCAGGGTTCTGGGATTAAGCCTTGTGTCGGGCTCTGCTCAGTTTAAAGATTATTTCTCTCTGCCTTTGCCCTTACCTCCACCCCCTGTCTCTCTCTCTGTCTCAAATAAATAAAATAAAATAACACTTTAGTTATGGCTTTGTGAATATTTCAGCATTTAAACAATTTATTGAGACTTTTAAGATCATGTTTTTTATTCCTAATGTTTCTAATAAGCTTTTTTACGTAGCCACTTTTTTCATTCTTTATTTCTCCACATTTTATTTAGTAATTTCTTTTCCATCTTGAAAAAGATGAACTGAACATCTCATTAGTATCCTCATTTTAAAGACTGCCAATTGAGCTCCCCCAAATTACTTTTATTTGTAATAAATCAGTGTTTTAGTTGTCGATTTTCTGGGTTGTCAATGGTGATTTTCTTTGGCCTTTTTTCATGTTGGGTTTGGAGAGAGTCCTTGCTTCACTTTCTGCCTTTAGATAATAAGATTGGCTTCCACCTGCCATCTCACATTAAGTATTTCTAGACCCTACTCACCTTGCCACAGTTCTGGCCATCCTGTCCCAGAACCCAGAAAGCGCTGAGTTTCAGCTGTACATTCCTTTGCGTTTCTGTATTTGCAGTGCATGGATATATTTATATTGTTCTTTGAGCTGAGTTATTTCTAATTGATTTATCTGCCATTGCCTTATTTTTTGGAAAAGAGGTTGTGTTTAAGTGTGAATTTACAGAGCCATCTTAATGAAACATCTTATTAAAACTTACTTAAATGTCTTATGTTTCCATAATTCATCTCTTTCTTCAGAGATTTTAATAATTCATGTTCTCAGGTTTCCTCTTGAATGTATAAACTGAGCGATGCATATTCTGGACTAGCTTGATTTTAACTCCTTTATTTCAATAAAGAATATACATGTAGTAACTAAGTTTGTTTATTTTTATCATGCTTTGTTCCCCCAAAGAATTTAAGTGTAGTTTAAGTGTAACTTATGTTGCATTTCTTTCTTAGAATTTTTAAAATAAATTCAGGGGTCGACTAGGTAGCTCAGTCAGTTAAGTGTCCAACTTTTGATTTCGGTTCAGGTTGTGATCTCAGGGTCTTGGGATCAAGCCCTGCATCAGACTCCATGCTCAGCACAGAGTCTGCTTGTCCCTCTTCCTCTCTGCCTCCCCCTGCTCTCTCTCTCTCTCTCAAATAAATAAATGAATTAAATGTTTTTTGAAAATAAATTCAGATATTAGCAATGCTTTTTGGCAGAAAATGTGGTATAGTTGTTTTGGTTCTCTAAAAATAACATTTAAAATCCAAAGCCACACTACATAGCTCTCATGCCTCCAATTATTTTCTCATTCGTCACTGAAGCTTTGGCCCTTTCCATGCCAAAATAACCCATTAAATTGGTAGTTGGAGTATCTGTACTTGTAACCTGACTATGCTGAAATCTGCCAATCTTTTATTTCACCAGTACTGAAGGATTCACCACCAAGAATCCTGTAACCAGTCAAACTTGCCTCATAATATCTGAGTTTAAAAATGTATTTAGGAAAAAAAAAAAAACGAAAATGATTTTCACTGCAACCCAGGAATTTTTCATGCAAATTTGGGGAGTGTGAAGAGGTGCTATTTGGGACCTCTTGGCTATTTCCACTTTAGTGTCCTGAAAGGAGCAGGTACATAGGAATACATTTAATTTGTGCTAACAAAGATGTCTACCTTATTTGGAACAAGTCCTCTGTTTCATCTTTTTTTTTCCCCCTCACCTAAATTATTTGAGCTATTTACAATTTTAAAAAGATAAATGGTTTTCAAGGCATGAGTATCATTTGGGGATTAAAAATGGCTACATCAGCAGTTGATTGTGTAGCTGACTTTGACAAGCAAATGCATTTATCTAAAGGGAGGAATGAGTTCTTCCCCTTTTTTTTAATACTTGAAGTTAATGTGTCATCTTAAAAATTTGTTTTTTAAGTTGCTCAAAGTCATGATAAATGGAAACAGATCTTAATGAGAGAGAATCAGGGAATATTAGCTTGAATTTCTTGTAATAAACTTTCATCGCAGCCCGAACTTTTGGCTTCATTCTTTTGTGTGTAAAATAATCATGTTGAACATTTTTCCTTTTGAATATGTATTTCTGATTGATCATGGCCTAGGATTTATTGTCGGAACACGTAGCTCAGGGCTCTGGCATAAGCAAAGTATATAGGATTTTTAATTTTTTCATATCTAACTGGGTACCATGTTTGAGTACCCACCATGTTCAGTGAGAGTAGGATCTGCAGCAGAACAGAGCTTCTAGGACTCTCATAGTGAGTGTCCATAGACCATTTCCAACAGTCCATCGTTTATGAGACGGGTGATCCTCATCACTCAACTCAGCGGGCCATAGGGAACTGCCTGGCTGATAGCATTTCTGTTATCTCTTTTAATAAAAACTTAATTTCCTTTCTTCCTTCTTAGACTGTCATCAGACCGTTGCTTGTTTTCCTGAGAGCTACCGGTCAGCTTGCGAGCACCCAAGACTGGCTGTTCTGATTCCCACCATTTCTTCCTTCCACCTCCCCATCCTCCCGTCCTGGCCAAACCACGGGAGAATGAGAGTCTGGGGCTGTTCCCTGGCAGGGCCAGCAGAGTTTCCATAAACATGGCACCGCTGGGCACCCAGAAGATGCTGAAGGAGCAGCTACAGCGTGTCCAGCCAAAAAGCACTTGTGGAAATCCTAAGAATGTTAACCAAAAGAATTGCCCCGAGTCCCCAGACACTTTTCTCCCAGAACACTTAGCACACTGTGTGTCTGGACAAACAGCTCTTTCAGCGGCGTGGGGCTTTCAGCCTGTGGTTTGAAGCCTGACAGGATGTGGCAGGCCTGACTCTGGGTAATGTAGGACGATGCAACAAAATGCATCAAATTAGAAAATGGAAACTTTTATTTCCCTGAACTGTAATTTAGCTGTCACTTGGCTTTAAAGCAGCTGAAAACAATTTTTTGAAAGTGAATGTTTATTTCCTGAAGTTTTGTGAATAATTATAGGCCTATTCTGTACATGTTCGACATTCCACTCGCCTTTCCCATAACTCGGTCTGCAGTGGCGGTTCCTAGCAATGCATATGGCAGGCCTTGGCATCAAGAGGCTGCCATTGAACGTGTGGCACCTTTGATCTGAGGCATATGAAGTGCTTTACCTACAACTCTCTCACCATACCTGACACACTCTCTCACCATACCCAGCACACCCTGTCTGCGTGTGTGTGTGTTTGGGTGCGCTTCCAAGTTCATTTTCTCAGTGCTGTGAGAAGGATCTACTGGGAAAATTCCTGATTTTACATCTGTCTTACCACAAGAAGAGAAGGGCAGTCTAATGAAATTTTTATGAGCTGTGTTGCCGAGTGTTCACTGAGAAACCTTTGCTTTTCTAGGGGAAGCTTTTGACCTCACGTGGTGAGGGAGTTTGTAACCTGATGCTATTGTTAGAATAATTATAGTCTAAGGTTTTCCTGTCAGCACCCAAGTTAGCTCAGTAAGGTTCTATATTTTGAAATTCTTGTAGCTCATCCTCTTAAGATCCATGCTCTGAAAAATCAGGTGCTTGAAGGCCAATGAGTTGGTCATAAAACAGCTTTTATGTTGCCGAAAGGGAAGACTTAGAGATATATGTTTGTATCAAGTTTGGAAGAGACTAGTGTTGTATACATTTAATAGATTTATTGATGGGACATTTATCAGGATTTCCTGATACAGGAATTCATTTGAATATTATTTCTGTTCAGTATGAAATTAATATTGGGAAATGAGATTACTATTATAATTAATATAAGTATTCTTTTCTTGGCATTGCATGGCATTTTAGGGAAGTATATTTTATCAGGGTCTTTCATATAATTTCTCTTTTTACTCCCACTTTTCAGGGAAAATGTTGTTGTTATTTTTATTTTCCAGAGGGGGAAATTAAAATTCAGAGAAATTTCATGGGCCTTAGGCTGAACCTGCATATGAGAAGATTTTGGGGCACTCCTCTTAAAATGCCAGATCTGTTTCATAGCAAATAAGTTTTGCCTATCACCAAATGTTGCATATGACTCCTGGTGTTGGTTTTCTGACCCCGCTTTGGTACTTTCCTGTTTTTTATTTTGCCATCCCAGGACGGTAAAGATTGGTTGCTCTGTTGTGTGTTGTTTAGGAACATTTTCTGCTGCTCATCATTATTTCAAGATAAATTTGGCTCCAAGCTTCCTGTGCTGTAGAGATAGAATGAGAACTGTGGACGATGAGGACGTGTTGTTTTGCACAACACTGTGAGACTCCAGGTACTTAAAATTAGCAGATTTGCACTGGCTTAAATTTAACAGTACCCGTGTTTGAGCTGGCAAAGTAAACATGGACATTTTAGAAAATCACTCTTGGAAAAAACGCATCCCTAACTTTTATTCCCATAACTGTGAGTGAGAGTCGATACTCGGTATCGGTCATTTTACTTTTAAATCAGTGAAACTGATACAGTGGTAATAAATTAGCATGTAAGTTATTGTCTCCAAAACATACATTTGTTACCTATGTTTAACACACATATACACACACACACATACATATGTGTGTGTGTGTATATATATATATATATATATATATATATATGCTTACAGGAAAATCCAGGAGCGATGGATGGTTGTTTTTCATCCAAATTCATCTTAAGGGACCTACCACTTAACTTTTCAGAGAAGTACCTTTCTATGATGCTTCATTTTATAGTACTCATTGCTTTGGAGAAAAAAATGGAAATTGGGAGTGAGGGTCAGTGTAAGAAGGAGCTTTTTCTATTTAACAGATATTCAGAATACACGTAGAAGTGGTGAAAGCAGGTCTGCGAGCTGTCTCCCCTTATTATCAGCACCTGGATGATTTCACGCAAATTAGTGTGGACACCCGAGCTGTCATACACCGTCTACCTACTTGGCAGTCACAGAGTCGATTGGTGTGGGCTATTTTGGTTTAAAGACATAACTATGCTCTGGCTCACATCTCATATCCAGACTTGAGACTTGTATATCTCATTGCTTACTCAATGTCTGTTTAGATACCTAATCGAAATTTTTAAATGAAATGCCCCAAATGGAACTCCTAACCTTTCCTCTGCTCTTGGTTCAACCCGCAGTGTTTCCCATCTTATTTAAATGGCCCCTGCCACCTTCCACCTGCTCAAGTCAAAACCCTTGAAGTTGTCATTGTCTCCTTCCTTTTCTCCAACCCCAAGTCTCATCTATCGGAACATTTTCTTGATTCTACTTCCCAGTGTAGCTAGAATATAAACTATAAACTCATGATCTCAGTACCATCTCTGGGCTAAAGCCACCCCCATCTCTCACTTTATTTTTACAATAGAGTGTTCATTGGTCTCCTTGCTTTGATTTTTGTCTCACATAAAGCTGAATGAGCCTTTTATTTACTTATTTTAAAGATGTATTCATTTGTTTCAGAGAGAGAGAGAGAGAGGAAGAGAGAGGCAGAGTGCGAGCAGGGAAGGGGCAGAGAAAGAGAGAGAGAGAGAATCCCGAGCAGACTCCAGGATGAGTGCAGAGCCCGAGGCGGGTCTTGATCCCACCACCCTCAGATTATGACTTGAGCTGAAACCAAGAGTTGGATGCTTAACCCGCAGAGCCACACAGGTGCCCCAGCAGAGGGAATCTTTTAAAATGGAAGTCACATTATGTCATTCTTCTGGTCAGAACCCTACCTTAGCATTGGCTTTCCATTGCATGTGACTAAAACTTCATTTCTTTCCATAGAATTTCATTTCTTTAATTACCTAGAACACCCACATGATAATACGCCACCCAACTGTGTGCCCCTGTGCCCATGCACGCACACACAAACACACACACACCACCCCTTATCAGTGCTCTGATCTCTTCTTCTACCACTCTCCCCTTTGCTCTCTCTGCTCTAGCCACCCTGGCCTTGACTTTGACATGGCAGGCATGAGTACACTCCAGGGGCTTTGCACTGGTTGCCATCTCTGCCTAGAATACCTCACGCCAGTGAGGCTCACTCTCATCTCTTTCAGGTCTTTATCAAACTCCTTCACAACGAGGCCACCCTGACCTAAAATCTCCTGCCACCAACTCTCCAGTACCAGTGACCCTGTTCTTTTGTCTTTTCTCCTCCATAATCTTCTATTATATTTTCTCATGATTTATTCTGTTTATCGCATAATGTCTTTCTCACTCTACTTCAATACAAGCTCCCCAGGAGGAGGACAGACTCTTGCTATATTTTGTGCACTGATACATTCTAAGTACCTAGGGCCACGTCTGCATGTGTAGGTGCTGAATAAATACTAGTTGAATGAAAGAAGGAATCAAAACAACTTTGGGTTGGACCCGTGTTACTTGCCATTTGAAATTCCTGACTTAAACATTCTGTCCCTGGCCAACATGAATCGTTCAGGAGATAGGTGAATGCTAATGCTAATTCATGACTCTTTATTTACAGTGTGCAATATGGTGGAGATCTAAATTAAAAGATAGGGGCCCCAACCAGAAAGAGGGACAGGTGGCTGACCACACCAAACAAAGCAGTGGCATGAGCACTGTACTGCTCAGGGCAAAATGTTCATTTCTGTAAGGGTTCAGAGGCAGAAGATGACAGTAATGGTGGGAATCATGATACAGGGTTTCCTGAAACAGAAAAGGATTTTAAAATTCAACAACATAGTCATCGTTTTTGTAAGGCTCTGTCACGTATTACATTTATTCACTTGGTCGTTTTACGGAATTTTGGTTTTTCATCAAAAGGAGCCTGTGACGTTAGCTTCCGAACTGGCTGATGGAGGCCTCTAACCAGAAGGGAAGTCTCATTCATAGATTTCACGTTCTGCTAAGCCTACGTACCTCAAGACTAAGCTGTTGGGGAGAAGGACAAGGGTGTATATGATTTTCATTCTGTACTAAATCAACCACGTTGGGACTCCGGGATATCATATGGCAAGGGACGTAGGAACTTGAGGCTTGTCACGTTTTCCTTGGAGGGCCACGTAATCACCATATTCATGACTTGGAGTTCATCTCCACTGGTATCGATTGCCAAGCACTTTCAGAGAGAAATTAGTGAGTGTCCCTCCCAGAGAAAAGCTTCAATATATTAGCGAGTTATTGAAAGGCTTCAGCACATGTCAGGCTTCAGGGGACCCAAGGACAAACCTGGTTGAAATTTATCAAAGGTGGAAAGAAAGAGAGTCAAGATCATCCCCCATTGCTCTGTTTTAGGACTTTTACCTTGTTCGCATTCCACCCTATTTTTTGGCAACTCTTGTCTGGTGTGTATGCTTATAACATTTGTTGTAGTTCACTGTGCTTTAATGATAGAATGAAAATGGGTTGGGAGAGTAGTTGCCATGATTTGCTAAGTGGGAATGGAAAAATAGGAAACACTAAAAAGTAAGGATGAGGAATTCAATATTCCTTGTCTTCATGCCGGGAATGTTAATGCTCGGAACAGAGGTATTCTAAAGGAGCAGTGAAGAGCCTAGAGAGGAAGGAATGAGTCTGGATTTGGGGCAGGAAATGGAAAAAACCAGGCTGGGGGTGTAAAGGAGAGGGAAACAGAGCAGCGATAGGAGACAGTTATGAAACATAAGCAGGCCGTAGTAACGATGGCATGAAAACAACGGGGAATTCTTCTCTGTAGAGTAGTAAGAACAGAAGCCTGGTTCCAGGGTATTTCAGGGGAAAATGGAGGCAGTAGTCTGGTTATCTGAGAATTCAGCAGCAAAAGGGAAAAAAAAATTACAGCAGTAGCTGGAGAGGACAGCTGGGTCAAGAGAATATTTTGTAGGAGAGGAGAGAACTGTACCTGTTTGAAGGTGTAGGGAGATAGCTGTGGGGAGAGTTGGAAGGTGCCTGACAGTGTGGGCGGGCAGAAATTGAGAATTAGGGTCTTGGCGGGACTGGGAAGAGAGGAGCAGCGTGGCACAAAAAGGGGCTCTGAGCTTTAGAGGAGAGGACTTGTTTCTTGAGATAGAGACAAAGATAAGAAGGGAGAAAGTCATGTCCCTGAGTTAATATAACTAAATGTGCCTGCAGATGGTGGCTTGATCTTGGCAATGATATAAATGCTAATGGCAGTATCCGAGGGGGATAGGAACTCCCTTCTCTTTTATTAGCAGTGTATCATGATGACAAAAAAGCATATTCTTAGGCCCATCCATAATTAAAATATATTTCTTCTTCCCTGGTTTAATTTCCAATGAATTTTTTATTTTAAGATTTTGTTTATTTATTTGAGAGAGAGTGGGCAGAGGGAAAGGCAGAGGGAGATGCAGACTCTCCACTGAGCAGGGAGCCTGATGCGGGACTTGATCCCAGGACCCTGAGATCATGACCTGAGCTGAAGGCAAGACACTTAACCAGCTGAGCCACCCAGGTGCCCCAGAATTTCTAACTCTCATTTTTACCAAAATTACTTCTTATCAGCTGTCTTATTCTTCCTCTTCATTTTTATATGTCCGGCCAGCCACATCAGTGTCTCACATACCCCCCACCCCCGGAGTCGCCTCTCCCTCTCCTATGTTACTCTGGTTCTTCTCTTCAGGGAAAGGAATCGTCCTTTCTCTTTGGATAAGTATCACCAGAAATGAATGGTGTTTGATTCTTGCCCGTGTTGTCATCCTTTCTTGATTTTTAATTTGATTTTTCCTTGGAGCATGATGTACTTGAGGATTAATAATAGCACTTTTCTTTCCCTTCATCCTGTTCTGTTTTTTCCGTTTTCAAATGTGAGTCATTGAAGCCAGTTGGTTCCAGAGTGGAGGCACAGGGCCCCATGGATGAGCCAGACGGAATACAGAAAGGAAGTATTACAATGTCCCTCTTTTCTATTTGAAAATATGAAGTCAATTAACTTTTCCTAAGACTTAGTCTTTGGAATGACCCAGGCCTTCTTACTGAGTTCATAGGTCACATTATCCTATATCACACAGGCTATACAAAAGTTCAGTGTCATGGGACAGGTCGCTGTTCATGTGTGCCAGGTTTAGGAAGTCTGTGCCTTTTACCACCCATTTTAATGGAAGACCATTCTTCATTAAAAAGTGCAAGCGACTTTAAAAGGCTATGGCAGAAAAACCATGGAGCAAAGGTTATACTCGTAATGCAAGCATGGGCAAACAACTAGACATTGGCAAAGTTGTCACTATTACTTTTCAAGCGAGCTCAGCATCAGCCAATATTCATTT
This sequence comes from Potos flavus, assembly GCA_028534135.1. Classification (NCBI taxonomy): domain Eukaryota; kingdom Metazoa; phylum Chordata; class Mammalia; order Carnivora; family Procyonidae; genus Potos; species Potos flavus. The sequence continues at coordinate 12,567,304 of CM052895.1, read as the reverse complement.
AAGAAAGAAAGAAACAAACAAGTCGTAAAAAGATCTGACACGTACTTAGCCAACAAAATTGAAGTTGCTAAGAAGACTGTTGGAACTATTATTTTATGCATAGCAGTATTGGAAATGGTTATAATCTCAAGTGTATATCCTTTCCTTAGATACCAGTTAATAATGATACTACATGCATATAAATTTATAAAAAAATAAATGTATTGGGGGATTTTTGTTCAATATCATTTTACTAATAGGAATATACCATAACAGTTTGGAGACCTATGATCTAGTGCATTTTTTATTGGAGAACAGGAATAGTTTGGTTTGTTTTTTTTTCATGAAATGACAAAACATCAAGGTCCCTCTAACATTCAAATGTAGTTTTGAGAATTGAAGATTTTTGGGGATTTTAAAAATATACTTATTTCTCCTTAAACCACTACACAGCAAAATTCAGAAGCTTCCTTATTGACAAATGCCCCAAGGACATAGACACTCTGGTGAACTGCCATGTAGCGTAGGCACTGATTTGTAGGTTGGGTTCCTATTTGCTCTGCATTATCACAGTATGTCCAAGTATCCACTGCAAAATATAGGCCTTGAGAGAAGGAATGATGAACACTATTCTGGAATTTAATTTTACTTCTACCGTATTTTAAATGTCCTAATTCTAAAGTAGCATTTTTAGCTACTTCAGTAATAGATATGCCCATTTGGAACTTCAGTTTTCTCCTTGGAACACTATCAAAAGAAGTCTTCTCAATGGTCCTGCTGTGTTGGGTGACAAACACTCTAATAATTTTGTCCTCCAAGGGAACAGAGCCCTTACCAAGACCACCAGGCACACTTTGCCAAGTTGACATGACTATTATATCTAGCCGGAATTCTGTAAACTCTTTCCTTCCAAGATTTTAAAAGCTCTCTGAGAGCTCCCATGTATAGATACCATTATAGTTTAAAATGAAAGTGAACCAGTTTTGTATTTTATTAGTATTTTGTTTAGAAACTTAGAAACTAGGTCCATGAATCATAAGCATGTTTTCACCTGCTTGGTGATGAAGGCTATACCATTGAAAAAACTATTATGATTTGTTTAATTATAAAAATAATCTTTAAAATAGAAGGTGTCTCCGGCAATGACGGCTTTGATTTACGTAGTTCCTGTTTAAAAGTTTTCAAGGTACTTTAGAGACTTATTAATTCTCACATTTGTCCCTGGAGTAGATAATGAACAGACGGAGAAAACTGAAACAATGAAGTCACACAGTGCTCCCAAGCTTCATTAGTAAGCAACGAAGAAGCAAAGAATATAATCAAGAATCACCTTGTGACACAGTTCCACTAGACCCAAAAGCTTTCTAAGCAATATAGTTAGGGGGTTAAAATAATGATATTTTAATACATTCTCTACCTAATAGAACTAATGTCAACTAGCCTGTGTATTCTCAAACCATCTCTGTGTGGATGGCATGATTTTTAAAAACAGGTGTCTTCTGAAGTAGTAATGTGATATTACTTCTAAATAATGACTCTGAGACACATCCTCTTAGGATAAATATTTACTTAAACAATCTTGGGGCAATCGAGACTTTTACAGTAAGAATGTAGTGGAGCTTGCAGGAGAGCTCAGAGAAAAACTCGCTCTGCCCAGGAGCTCCAGGCTTTAATTATCAAAAATAGACAGTGGGTTGAAGAGCGAAGAGAACTGCTCTAAGGCACTGAGGCCCTTCCTAAGTTTAAGTCTATCTGCTTTCTAAAGAATAGAAAAGGTGGAAGAAAGATGGCAAAATGTCTTCTGAGGTACACAAAGCAGTTGGTGGTTAAGACTAGAAAGGAAAGAGACTCTACAGAGTAATCCCCAAATCTTGTAATGGGCAGTACAATATGGTGACACATGTAACAGTTCTGAAAGCTAGTGGCTTGGATTTAAAGCCTGGACATATTTCTGGAATATGGTCAGTGCTCAGATTTCAGTTCCTGCTGATAAGAAAGCTGTAATCCCACCCTCAAAATACTTCAAGCCAGTGGTGAACTGAGTCGAACTAAAACAGCAGCCAGGTCCAGACCCAAGAAACACACTCAGCCTGCCTCCAGTAGCTTGACAGAGAAAGGAGCCTGCACCTTCTGAAAGTAAATACTATTTTAAGTTCTTCTCTCTTCTATAAAACATCTGGCATAGACTTCAAGGTTATAAGACACACAACGAGGCAAGAAAATGGCCTCCATGGTCAAGAGAGAAAGTAGGCAAGAGAAACAGGTTCAGAGATTCAAACAGGTTCAACAGGACCAAACGTTGGAATCATCAGAGAGCAGCTTTAAAATATATATGATAGAGAAGATAAAAGATACAGTAGAAATGGTGCACAACATTCATGGAGAAATGGGAAATGTTGGCAGAAGTACAAAAAGCATTTTTAAATCAAACTAAATAGAAATGCTAGAAATGAAAAATGTAACATCAGGAAGAACTCATTAGATAAACTTGAGAGATGATTGCACACAGTAGAGGAAGATTTCAATAAATTTGAAATAGTAGAAAATACCTAACGAAAAAAAAAGAGTAAAAAGAAAAGCAAAGACCATCTGAGATCTGTGGGAAAATAGCACATAATTCAAGAAGGAGAGAAGAAGGACAATGGGGCAGAAGTAGTATTTGATGAAATAATAGTTAAGAACTTTGTAGAATTGAGGAAAGATCCAAGCACTTAGCAAATCTAAGGAGGATAAATACAGAGAAAACCACATCGTAGTTAATTACTAAAAACCAAAAATAAAAGGCAATGCATAAAAGTAGCTGGAGAAAAAAGACACATGTGTCTAGGTGAACAGCAGGAGAGAGGATGGTTATGTTCTCACTTAGAAATAGTGGAGTCCAGGAGACAAAGGAAGGACATCTCGAAAATGCTGAAAGAATAAAATAGATCTGTCAGCCTAGCATTTTATATCTAGCAAAAATATCCTTCAAAATAGGAAGACAACAGAATTATATTTTCAAATGGAAGAAAGCTGAAATGATTTATTTCCAGGAGACCTTCACCATTGAAATGCAGAAAGAAATTCTTCAAGCTGAAGCAGATAATATCAAATGGAACTCAAGAGGTTTTTTTGTTTGTTTTGTTTTTTAATCTTTTTATGTTACGGTTATATGTGTTTCTTTAAGAGACCAAGCGTTTAATGCAAAAACAGTAGTGATGTACTGTGAGGTTTTTAACATACATCAAAGTAAAGTAGAAGATACATACAGAAGAAGTAGAAAAAGTGATGGTAGGAAGGGTACATGGAATACTACTATACAATTTTTACTGCCCATGAACTAGTATACTACTATTTGAAAGAAATAGAGATGCACATTCTATTCAGATCCACTATTAAGATTTTGCATAAAATGCACAGCTTAACAATTAGTACACAAAACAAAATAGAATTCTCGGTAAATCCACTTCTTCCCCAAAATGACAGGAAAAGAGTTGCAGAGATGCAAAGTACAAATGGAGTAAATAAAAACTGAACATCAGGGGCGCTTGGGTGGCTTGGTAGGTTGAGCTTCTGCCTTTGGCTCGGGTCATGATCCCAGGGTTCTGAGATGGAGCCCCACCTTGGACTCCCTGCTCAGTGGAGAGACAACTTCTCCCTCTCCCCTCCCCTTGCTTGTGTTCACTTGTTCTCTCTCTCTCTCAAATAAATAAAATCTTTAAAAATTAAAAAAACCCCACTAATTGGGGGAAATTAAAGGACAACATTAATAATAATATTAAATATAAATTGACTAAATGCTTCACTTAAAAGGCAAAGATTTGTAGACTAGATTAAAAAGCAAGATCCAACTATAAACTGTCTACAAAAAATAGAGGCTAAAACTAAAAGGGAATGAATATATATACATTATGTAAATATTAAATATAAAAAAGTTAATAGCTATATTAATATCAACACAAAAGTACTAGAGATAAAAACCTGCATTGGCAAAAAGGTCAATTTGTCAAGAAGACATAAGTTTGCAGGATAAAAATCAGTATAATTTTGTAATTGGTATAAATTGATATATATTGATTCTGTAAAATTGATAATAAGGTGGAAGTAACAATTGCATTCATAGTAACATCAAAAACATCAAATATGTAGAAATCTATAAAATATGGAAAAGACCTCTTCATTGAAATTAGAAGACATGGCTGAATGAAATTAAAGAAGACTTACTTAAGTGGAAAGATGCAAAATGTTTTTGGATGGGTGGAAAAACATTGTTCATTTTCCATAAGTTGATATATAGATTGAAAATAGTGTCAGAATTACAGAAGACTAATTTTTTTGGAAGAAACTAATAAACTGATTCTAAAATTCATGTGGGATGCAGAGGGTCTAAGATAACCAAAACAACACTGAGAAGATAATTCCAGAAACTTACCCTACCTGATTTACGATTTTATAAAGCTATAACAATCAAGGCTGTGTGCTTTGACACAATGTTAGAAAATGTTTAGTGGAGAAGACCTGGAATTCCAGAAATAGATAAACACACACATGGCAAAATGAGATTTGATCTAGCTTTCAAGTCAATCCTAAGCGGATGGCCAAGAACAGATGTTGCCTGGACCATTGGAATTGAACTGTAATCCAATTCTCATTCCATTTATGAGCATTAATTTGAATTGGTCATAGGTGCAAATATGAAACTCAGAATCATAAAATTCCTTGAAGAAAACAGTAGGAGAATATCTTCATTGCCTTGAGATAGAGTACTAATCATGAAGACAAAATTAACAGATTGGGCCTCCTCAAAATTAAGAATATTTGCTCATCAAAGGACACCATTAAAAATGCATAGGCAAGTCACAAACTGGGGAAAAAATTATTGCAGCAAAATTATCTGAATTTAAAATGATACCCAGAATACCTAACAAGCACCTGCAAATAAATAATAGAAAGACAAATACCCTACCTCCCAAAAAAGTGAGAAAAAAGCTGAGGGACTTGACGAAAGAATATGGGAATTGTCACAAAGCTCATGAACAAGTCACTCACCATTGTCAGTCATCAGGGCTATGCCATTAAAACCACAGTGAGATACCATACAAAGGAACAACAAAGGCTTCTAGAACTATAAAGCAGTAAGTGAGAGTGGCTCTAGTACCTTAAATCTTGATCATATCTCTCAGTTAACCTGAGAGTCTGATCCAAAGGGGTCAGTTGTTAAAAAGCAACCACAGGCCACTTAGGTTAAGGTCCCAAGTCAGTAAAGTGGGTTTTAATACCTCATCTGATTGCCCTTTTACCATCCCCTAGAAATTGAGTTTTAATGGTCAGTCAGGAATTTTATGGTAGGTGCCAGTGAGTCTGCCACTTGGGCCCTCTTCTACCCCCAGAGGAAGATAAGGTGATCTGCATTCTAAGACCCTCTCTCCCCATCCCCCATCCCCAGGGAAATCGACCTTGCCTGAAACAATCCTTTTCTTTTGCTAATAACTTTTTTGCTCTACTGTCCTTGTAAAAACCTTCCATCCTTCCATCTTGTATAATACTTTGGAGCTCTCTTTTTGGTAGATGGAATGCTGTCCAACTCATGAATCATTTAATAAAGCCAATTAGATCTTCAAAACATACACACACACAGTATGATACCATTCATAGTCACAAGAATGACCGAAATGAAAAGAGATTGACATCTCTAAATGTTGGTCATTAAAACGAAATTAAATCTTTTTGTTTTTATCTTTAGGCTCATTAAAAAATAAATTGCTCATCTCTGTGCTCAGACAGAGTTTTTAGAATTCTCTCTTCATCAACCTGAGTTTCTTATCACTGATAAACAAGCCCAGTTAAAAATTCCTAGAAGGTATTTTGTCATGAGTTTTAACTGTTGAGATCATGTACACGCACAAAAGAAAACCATCTCAACAATGACAAAATGCTCTCATTTTATCTGGAAGTTCAAGTGCATATACTTTGTCAGATATAAAAGGTGAATTTTAAAGCATCACAGAATAATAATTTCACTAGAAGTCATTTAGAATTCTGTCAATATGATCTATTTGTGATAAAAAAATCCATGAACTTTAACTGATAATCAGCCCACAACATAAGAGGAAGAGGAATGGCTGAATAAAATGGGGAAGAGACAAAAAATAGTATTAATTCCATTATAGCTTCAAAGAAGAAAATCAGAAAAAAATAAAAATCCTTAAGAGTATAGTGTTTTCATGGTGAAGATAAAGATGGAATGAAAAAAGATAAGAAATAAATGGAAGGCTTTGATTTTCATTTGTTCAGAATAATTCTGTTTCTCCTAATGAGTTCCATTCTCAACATTTAAGGGCAGAACCTCTTAGTTTATCCCTAAACTCAAATATACAGTGACGCAAATCAGGGATTAGGAAGTTCCTCTCATCCTGCTACTTAGAAATAATCTACTACTTGACAAATATTCTGTGATGAGAAATATCAAGTATTTATTAACACAGAGCTATTCAGAGTTATTGATGAAAAGGAAAGATCCATCATATAATTCCCAGGGCACTGAAGGAGATTCTACTTTATCGATTCCATAGTTAATAGAATCAGTCATTTATATGACCTGTTAAAAATGATTTATATTTGAATGATGAATTTTATTTGGCCACTTTGGATTTTTTTGATGTCGGGAAGGAAAACATTTTGCTAAAATGAATAATTTGTTCATTTTTTTTTTTTTTAAACTTGAAGTGCAGTTCACGTGACAAGAATGAGTTGAGAAGTAGATAAACACAGTCATGGAAAAGAAACAAGTGAGTCTTTAGCAGTCTTCTTGGCTTGAAATAACACTGGGTAACCAACTATTGTATTCTGCTTTGATCATAATACTCCCTCTTCTTCCCATGCTTTCTTGCTTCTCATTGTAATAAGCAAATACAACAACTGAAAAGGGTCCCAAGTCCCACAAATACAGTATCACAGTGTTCCCTCACTTCAGTAGTTTTATCTGTTTGGTTTCTTGTATTTGAAAAAACAAGATTTTTGGTAGATCTCTCTTCTTTGTCTTATAAATAAGCATCTAACGTTGGGTTCTCAGAATCTCCAGAATGTACTCAAGTGTTCTAAAACCAACATTAAGAGCATGCACTTTGGGGCTAAGCAGACCTATGTCTGCGTTTGACAGCTGCGTGATCTTGGGCAAATTATTTAACTTTCTAACTCTTTGTTCCCCTTGTGTGTAAAATGCAGCACACAGTAGTCATTGTGGTTGACCCGCCAACATCATTCCACTTTTGGTGGTTCATCTAAGATACCTGTTGCCATGTGGGCTCCTTGCCAGTAATTGTTTCATGGATGGACAAGCCTGTGCTACTTGGGGTCAACAAGATACAGCAGAGTGGCTGGTTCTGTTGAATGTGAACCAAGAATTATGCTCCATTGCTGGTGGCAAATATCTCATGACCATGAGGGTGATGAGCTTTAGTGTGAAGTCAAAATGTCCAGGGGGGTTGGAGACATGGACAGATCTTTGATGATGCTCTTGGAGGAACTGATCAACCGGAAACCTTTTTTCTCTATTGACTTCTGCTCATTACACAATCAGTTTGACTTACAGCAGAAAGCTCAGTAATTAGGGCAGAAACAATATTTGTAGGGATTAAAAGAAATAATACATGTAAAGCCCTTAGCTTTCTCTAGTGCCTAGGTGCACAGGAAGTTCTCAGTTAAATGTACCTGTTGCTCTTGTTCTTCCAGCAAAGAAACCTGGGCAAATATCAACTTCTCTTTGCGGGGAGGGCATCTCGGAAGAGGAACAGGATTTGAGCAAGATCTAATCTCTTAGTGACTCTTGTCCCACTTGTAGTAGGAAGGTACTAGAAAAAGTACTTAGGACTTTCTCATGAATGTACCCTCACCTCACATTTTCATTCTTAGCCTTTTCTCCTCTGTTTGGGTATCTGCTGATTTCTACTAGGTTTTCTTCTTCCTCGAGTTTTTACTCTGTTAAATGCCTTGATATGAAATGAGATGGAGTTAGTGGTGAAGGGAATCAGCTAATGCCTTTTCTGTTTTGCTCCAAGTTTTCAAAGAATTATAAGATGATCCTCTCATCCAGGAGATGCAGACAGGGGTGTGGTTCGTAGGTTCTCTGCTTCCTTGTGTCAGGAAGGAATGGCATCTGTTTGTTTCAGGGATACAAAAATTTACATTACTAGGTACTTAGACGAGCAAGCTTTGTTTTTGAAGGTGATGGGAAGACTGGGAGCATTCACATGGCTTTTCTGAGGGTAAAATGGCAGGACCCTGGGAGTCAGAGGAAAGGGGTGTTATGACTGCAAAGGCAGAGTGAATCGTATTTCTGTGGGTTGAGTGGTAAGGACACGTGACTGGTGCCAGGAGTTGTGTAGATCTGCTGCTGTCTAAGGGGTGCGGATTTGTGACCTCATTCACCTCTCTCTGACCAACACAAGTCATGGCCTTGGAACTGGGATCCAGTCCTTTTGGCACCAGCCACTTGCTTTTATGAGGATCACATAAGCCTAAACAATGAGCAGCTCATTAGCAACCAACAAGAACTGCCATCAGAGGCCTCTCCACAAATTTCCTGAACCTCACAAGCCCTAGACATCCTGGTGTTCCACTAGGAAGGACATGGAAGCAAGAAAATATTAACCTTTGTGTGAACCTTGGCCATTGGAGCTTGGAGGCAGACATGATATATTTTAGAAATAGGAAGAGATGTTCCATTTTATGTACCTAAAATGGCAGAGGAAAATTCCTACGTGATTCAGACTCTCTTTGCCTGGCCATCTAGTGTTTGGTGCTCTGGTATCTCCAGGTCAGGCCTTTCCATTTCTGGACGACTCCAAATACTATTAGTTTTTGTTGTTATTATTATTATTATTACTATTATTATTATTAACTTCATTTGTTATAAGGAGCCCCTGACTATTAAGATAGTCAAAAGGAAAATACTGATTATTTTTTTCTGTCTTTTTTTTTTTTTCGTTTTCATTTCTTTCTCAATTTATGAACTAGAGTTTAGGGTCAGATATTAGAAAGGCAAACCAGTTTTCTGCACATTAAGTGGTAAAAACAGTTATTACGCCATTAGTCACAGATTCCATCCAGAGCATCTCTCTACCTGACAAAGTGTTTAACGAGGAAACACTTAGTGAAAGCTTTAAGAACAAAACGCATTTCAGCGAAGCCACCGTGGTGTGCCGTGCATCAAAATATGGAGATTAAAGCGCTCATCAATTTTTCTCTATCACAAAACTGTCCTACTTGTCATTTGAGGAAACCAGCCTATCAGGCATATGCTTTGATCATTTATAATAGATTCTTTCTGACTGGTTGTCAACGTGGAAATTAAAATGCCTCGTTGAGAAAGCACAACAGGAACTTGGGGAGAGAAAGATTAAACGTTTGTTCCAAATAATAAAGCTTTCTTTGCTAGGGTAAATCAATTTAATATCATTAGGAACTTTTCTTTAGAAATCACATACCATATCGCACGTTTAAATTAAGGTAAACTTATTGTATTCAATACCTACTATGTGTTCTTCATCTCCAGATTTGGACATTGGCTACAATATATGAATTTAGTCTATTTTGTAAGGATATTAAATGACTAGTAAAAGATTCATCCTTGAAGAGCTAAGTCCTTTACATACTTAATTTTTATCGTTAAAAATGATTACATCTTTAACCTTCTAACACGTTAAAAAAGTGAAGGAAACAAGGTCAACAAACACAGCTGGACATTTATTAAGTATAATCCTTCATTGACAGTAACCCTTAAGTAATTTCAAAGAAGAATGGACTTTCTCCGGTCTAGTTCATGCGTAGAGTTTTTTTTTTTTATTTTTTTTTTAATTCCACAAATTTTTATTCAAACAAAAATTTTTATTTATTTGAATAAACATTTGTGCCAGACATTAGGCCCTTGGGACAATAAAACAGACAAAAATTCCCGCCCACATGAAGCTTATTTATTCTGTCTGTGCCAGAAGGAATTTCTTTTTTTAAATTCCAGTTTAGTTTACATGCAGTGGTCTGCGCTCCTGGGTGGCTCAGTTGATTAAGTGTCTGCATTTGGCTGAGGTCAGGATGCTAGGGTCCTGGGATCGAGTCCCATATCAGGCTCCCTGCTCAATGGGGAGCCTGCTTCTCCTTCTCGCTCTGCCCCTCTTCCCTGCTTGTGCTCTCTCTGTCTCTTAAATAAATAAATAAAATCTTGAAAAAAAAAATGCAATGTTCTATTAGCTTCAGGTGTGCAATATAGTGATTCAACACTTCTATCCATTATTCAGAGCTCATCCACATAGAATTTTGGATTTAAAGCAGTGAACCCATGAAGGAAGTGAAAAATCAGTAACCTATTCCTAAAGGTGTACTTACAATAATTAAGAAGTGAAACCCACGTTAGCTAGTTAATAGAATCATCTACTCTATAAATCTGTTTGACGCAATTGTCATGCATGTTACTTATCACTTTTTTCATTTCCTGATTTTAACCTAGCCCAAATGATTCACATCTCAGTCCTAATTTTGCACGCCCAATTCACCAATGATAAGGACAAACTGAAATGCCTGATGAGAGTATGTGAGCCTAAAACATCAAAGTGGTCATTACAGAGGAATAAGGTAGCTCTCTATTTAAACAAGAACACAAAGACACCAGATCAGTCACTGTGGACCATCACCAGATCCATCATTTTCCTTGCCATGGGCTAGATAGCGCATTTTCTCTTTCATGTCTTCACCCACATGCTTTATTTACTGTGTGTCTTCTCACTAATCGATAATAGAATTTATTTTAACTTATTTATATTGGACATTAAACCAAATGCCGCTAATATAACAGCTGACAAATAGTTTTTCCAGTCTGGAAAAGGTCAAAGAAGAACTTATTTATTTATGATGGAGGGTCATGTTTTCCAAACCCTGCTCTCCACAGCACTAGTTCTCAAGATAAGTGTTCTGTGTTAAGAAGGATACCTTCCATGGTCAATGTTTGAGGGACCCTATAGGATGTATGTCCTCCTATGGAAATCATATTGTACTATCAAGACAAGTTCCCAATTGAGAAATGAAACTTCTACCAAATAAAATGACAAACTGATGGGATTAAGTCTGTGTGTGTGTGTGTGTGTGTGTGTGTGTGTGTGTGTGTGTGTATGTATCCCTGAGGGGGTGTCTTTTCGACACTGCCATAAATCTGTTAGCAATGTTAACAAACTCTGAAAGGCACACACTTGATTTGATCTCTGCCCCAGGCACTGTTTGACTTTGAGAATCCTTTCAGATTGGAGGGAATGGAAATGAGAAATAGTTAGATTTTCCAACCCAGCAATTCCTCATCCCTCTATGGTCCCTTTAAGTTCTTCTCGAATATCTGATCTCCCCCACACCTTTTCAGCTAAAAGAAGCCACCTGACCCTCCTCGTGTTCTCTGTGAAAATCGTCTTTCCATGGCCCAAAGGTAGATTCAGTTTACTTTCTTCCTTCCACCCTTTCACTAGAATCGGTTTTCCAGTTGTTTCACTGCTGAGTAATATGGGGCACCATTTTTCCATCTTTCAATAAACATTTTCTCCATATTTTTCCAGCCTCTGCTAGCAGTTTCCTTGCCGTTTTTATAACCGTCACTGACAATTTCATGACTGTTATTTCTGCCCCTGCTAAAGTTTGCTGTTGGACTCGAGGGAGTCACCTTCGGGTCTCTGGAGGGCGGTGGTATTCCTGTCAAACTTCCAGCTTTCCGTCTTGCCTGGCTATTTGCTGGCTGGTCTGGCTGCTTGTGTTTTCTTTCCTTGTCACGTATCCTTAGCATGAATCCCATCTTTTTTTGGTAAATGGGCCACATAATTTATTGCCATAATTTACTGATACATTTGAAAATGAAAGTAGACACTAATAATAATTATTCTCAGGTAACAGGCAAAAAGCAAGACCCTCTTGGGCAGAATAAGATGTGTGCTTACCACATTTTTAGGTAATCTGGGTTTCTCTCTCCTATGCGAACATTATGAATAGCTGAAAGAACATTATGAACATACTGATACGTTCTTTTTTTACTTCAGTAAATAAAGCTTCCTGATACATGGACACAGTTTAGAGCTAATTAAATTTTGAAGAATAATCCTAGCTCTGAATTTTGAATATCTGGTTGCAGATCTGGTCAGGGTTTCCTATACATTTCAAGAAAAAACTTGTATAATCTTATGCCTCAATACTTTATCAAAAGTTTTGTTTTTAAGTAGTTAGGCAAATTAGGTTTTCACCTTTTTTACATATTGTGTTTAATCGTGAGGAAATCCAGAGTTGATAATAAAGTATGAACAAATTAAGCACAGTGATGTTAATAAGATAATAATGCATCATTTACTCTATTAATAAATATACCCAAGGGGCACCTGGGTGGCTTAGTCACTTAAGCATTCAATTTGACTCTTGATTTTGGCTCAGGTCATGATCCCAGGGTCCTGGGATAGAGCCCCGCATTGGGCTCCCTGCTCAGTGGGGAGTCTGCTTGTCTCCCTCTCCCACTTCCCCTCCCCCTGCTCGTACACTCACTCTCTCTCTCAAATAAATGGAAAAATCTTTAAAAATAAATAAGTAAATAAATATACTCAAGAAAATTAATTTTACCATTTGATCAACCTGGCTGATTTCCTCCCAGAGATCTGAAAATGTAAGAGTAGAAGATGGTACCATGCAGAAAGAAAGGCATGATTCAATCCAAACGTCATTCTACCGGCATCCAGATGGCTCAGCAGAGTATGAGAATTTCCTCTTTAGAGTCCAATCAGCCAGCAGAGAGTGGATTCTGTCTTTCCAGGCCTTCCATGTGTGCACTGGGTGCTCAGAAGCCCATTCATTTTTCAGAAACTCTAGAAACCAAGACATTTGTTTATGGACCTTAACTTAGCGGAAGGGTTCCTAAAATGTCTGAATGCATGATGTCCATGGGATTTGTCTGCATTTCCATGTTTTCTTTTATGCCATTTGGTTGGAGCAGCTTCCATATTTGCCTGTGGTGCTAGGAAATCTGTTGTATGACTCACCTGTCCCAGTGTGTCCCGGGTTGGGGAAGTAAATGCACCAGTTGCTTGACCTGCTATGGGAAGGGATTTTGGCTGACCAGGCAAACTCTTCTTCTGAGAGACTCATTTCTATTCCAGAAGGTGACCTGGACCCTGGAAAAAAATAAGTATGGAAGACCCTAGATTTAGGTACAAGTTGCTTTGTGTGAAATACGGAGTTCCTCCTGCAGGGCAGTTCAGAATCCAAGACTTGAGAGTCAAGCAGAGTCTGGAAAAGCATAATTTCCATTTAGAACCCTTTGAATTTCATCCCTCACTGTTTCTTTAAGATTCTTAGCCACACACAACGTGTGGTCAATGTGCAGCCTCTTGGAAATGACATTAGAAAAGGTACTGCGGTGAGAGCATCCCTCACTTAACTACTTGGGGAACATTGACTCCAGTGACCAAGTTCTATGTAAAATATTATGTTGGATGTAAGTCAAGGGGGGCTTTAAGGAGGTGAGGTGCTGGGAAGTATTGTTAAAGTAGTGTCCTCTACAAATGATTGTTGGTGTTCGACAACGATCTCCCAATGTGTCGGCCATGTTTGAAATTCTAAACTTTGAATGCATAGAGTAGCACACTTTTCGAAAATAGAGAATTCAAGTCAAACCATTTCATGCAGATTTTATCTCTGTGAAGTATAAATCAGTATTTTAAGTTTCCTCCCTAGAAATGTACTCTGCGTGCAAACACGCTTCACTATTAAGAAATGTCATTATTTGTGCTATTATCTTTTTTCCTCTAGAAACTCATTTTCTTTTTCCAGTTAACAGTGCAGAATTGCTGTGGGAGAGGCCCTGCCTCTGGGGTAAATCTCTTGCAGACTTTGAATAAAACGGACCTTCTCAGCAGCCAGGCGGATGTGGGCTCATCTGACTTCCCTCCTGGGGGGTTCCTGGCGAGGCCTTGCGAGCCCTTTCACTGGACACATTTCATTTTCCTGAGTTTATTCAGGAGTCAATCTTGGCTTATACGGATTCCCTGCTAAGGTGGAGCTGTGTCCTTTGGGTTTACTCTGCACAAGTTACAGTATCTTAGGCTTTGCTTTTTGCTGTGAACAAGATTGCAGAGGCAGTCTCCAAGGACTCTCAGGTCCTGGAAGGATTTGATAGGGGTTTCAACTTAAACTTACATGTTAACATACAAACCAGAGGGCTTTTCGCCGTGTGATGAACATTAAGGTGATTCTTTCCAGACAGATCATTGTCTGTCAACTGTGAAAATGACCGTGGGTCGGCAAGCCCAGAGTCAAAGGGAAATCAGAGCAGGCTCCGTAATCATTACTAACATTCCCTCGATTGCAGTTACATATCTCACACACACACACACACACACACGCGCGCGCGCATGCACGTACATGGGCCCTCGCGCTCACACACTTTACATGCAGCCTTGTGCTTGACATAATCCCAAAAGCCCAGAGGGATTCGGAGAGCCAACCTGTCTAACATGACAGCGCAGCAAGTCGTTGAGCTGGGATTCAGGTCCAGGTCTCGCTGATTGAAAAGTCCAGATTTTTCCATTACTCCACGCTCTCTCTCAGGACATCATGAAAAGGGAATTGTGAAGTCATCTAAGAAATCGTTTACCCCAAATCCTCCCTTCACTTCGAAGTAATGGAAAATGGAAGCTTGCCCCACGTGTCTCAGAGAGCAAAATCGAGACTCAGAAATGCTGAACCTCCATGTAGTATCCTTTTACTTAGTGGGGGATGCAGGCCGAATTTCAGAGTACATCACATTTTCTTGCCCCATAATGATTTTCAAAGTTATTGCATCCTCCACAGTTGCCTTCATACAGAGAAGTTCTGTTCCAAGATGAACTGGAAATGCAACCACGTGCAATTAAAATTAACATCACTCCCTGTATGTGCTGTTAGAAACCCACCCACCATTATGCATGCACTACTGATGATTTTGTCCTCGGGATAATGGGGAGAATATTCAACTTGGAGACCCTAGAAAGGGTCTCAGCGTAGTCTCATGCAAAATCCCCCCAGTTTAGGTGAGGGAGAGAGGTCCAGGGGAGCTCACTGAGGAGCTCCCCTCGTGTGAGTTGTTAGTGCTTTGGTTCGCCCTTTGATTTTCCACACCTGTCTCATGCCCTTGTCACCCTTGTCACCACATCGCCTTTCTTACCTTTAACTAAATTTATTTGTTTTTATCTCTGCACAGGCACATTTAAACCAAGCAAAACACAAGCACATACACCCACACAAAGGGGGGAAAATGGCGCTGAATAAAAAAATAGAAGCCATAGGGAATTACAGACATGGTTTATGTGCCGGCTGGAAATCTCAGTGCAGTATGATTGCTGACCCCTGTTTCCCTTAGTGGAGAATTTACCCGCAGAAAAGCCTGGTATTAGAAATGTTCCTTGAACTTACTTCTGGCTTTCTGGCTTCTTTTTTCAGTATCCAAGAAACAGCTTCCAGCATTGATAATGGGATCTCAGGCTTTCTCATTCATTCATTCGTTCATTCTTTGTTAATTCATTCATTCATTCGTTCATTCTTTCATTTATTTCCACCAGCTATAGTTAAGGCATTTTTCTTTCACATTAAAAAAAAAAGTCCCTAGTGTTCTAAAGCAATCTAAAAACATTATTTTAGGAAGGATGCCTGAGCCTAACCCACTCACCGACCCCTCATGGTTATAGTGCTCTTGGTTTTTCAGTGTCCGTCCTTCCATCTGTGGCCATCACACACACTAAACCTTATCATGTCCTTTATCACGTCCTGTCTTTCAGATGACAGGTCATCTTTTTTATGTTGACTTCTTTCTTTAAATGAGAAGGAATCCTCATGCCTTGGTCTTACCCGAAGGAGAAGGTCTTCATAAAACTTAATAATAAATGGTATTTATTTATTACCATGAATGATGAGTTCCATCCTCCACTCATTTATGACTAAGTCCTTTCTGCATCAATAGACTATCTTTTCCTTATGGGTGGGCATCTTAGAAAGGAAGATGAACCCCCTACCTTGTTGGTTGAATTATTTTTTTATTAAAAAAAAATCTACAACTCTGCAAACAGGCCTTTACCTGCCAGTTCCAGCCCTGGCCTTCGTATTTCCCTTTCTCCTGCCTGTCATTTTCTCCAGACTCTTATTATCTCCGATATGAAATGCTGTGCGCTGATAGATATTGGCAGAACCTGGTTAAAATTCATTTCACATAGCTTGCTCTTACTTCAAAGGAACAAAGATTTTCTTTTTTTTTCTTTCTTGTTTTTCTTTCTTTTCTCGTTTTTCTTTCTTTTTTTGTCTTTCTTTCTTGTCTTTCTTTCTTTCTTTCTTTCTTTCTTTCTTTCTTTCTTTCTTTCTTTCTTTCTTTCTTTCTTTCTATTCTAAGAACAGAAAACCAAGTTACCTTTGTGGTGTTAAGCGTGAAACTGGGTCTTTGTTTGAAAAGCAACATCTGATGTTTCCTCTCTTTTCAACTCACACAACTGGGCCCTTCTGTATTACGTACGCGTCCCCGGTACCCCAGCTTTGGGATTTTGTTGTGTCAGTTGCTGCTGAGAGCTGCCAGGCTGCCGTGTGAAGGGGGAGGCTTCTCCTCGCCAAATTTCTGAGCCTGCAAGGCAAAGAAAAGGCCTCTGTCTCAAACAGAGAGAGGATGTTTGCCTCAATTTTCTGCTGCCTTATTGCAGCTGGTATTTGTTGCAAGGGAGGGTGGTTCCGTCCACCTCCAAGCACAGCATTCTCTGGTCCCCACCACAGACCCTTCCCAGCCCTCTGCTCACCCACGGCCGCGCAGACGCTGGAAATCACTAACCGCTTGTGTTCCCCACGTCCCAACGAATTTCCAGTCAATTCTACATCCCAGGAGTTCAGCCTCTCAATAATAACTGAAAAGATGATATTTGATTAAAACCTAAAAGCCCCGACACTTCCCAGCTGAAACATTTTGTACCAATCGGCGGGCAAGGGTTGGACTCAGCAACCAGAAGGAAGATGATAGAAACGAGTCATTGTTGAGGGCCGGCTGCTCGGCCCAGAGCGTTCTTCTGCCTTTTGTTCGTGCGGCGAGCTGCGTTAATGTGGGTCAGTCGTGACGACACCACTAACGTCTAGCACATCAGAAGTGTGGACTCACTTCTCACCATCTGTCATTTAAATAGGTCTTATACGAACTCCACTGCTGTCAACCTCATAAAAGACTTCATTTTTGTGCTTAGATTCTGGACAGACCATGGAAGGAAAGGAAATTCCTGGGGCATTTTTGACAGAGGCTTTTTTTTTTTTTCATCCCTACAAGAAAAAGTTGGCATTCTGCCCGGCTACACTGGCACGATGACAATATGACCAAGCCACCCTATAATCGAGCTGGGGCTGGACATTCTTAAAGACAGCATGACTCGGCGTTGATCACTTTCTTCCCATCTGAGTCTATGCAAAGCCGCCTGTGAAATCCTTGAAGCCAGATAAACAAACGGAATAAATAACAGGCTGCACTTAACGTGCTCCCAGAATTACAGGGTTTTGAGAGATGGCATGGTATCCTGCTAGAAGCCATAAAAATACCCCAGCTGTTTCATAGTGTGTAGGAAATATATTGGTTTTACATTTTATAATTTCCAACTCCGTTGTCAACAGGCAACTTATGTTACTTTATATTCCACTCATCACAGCCCACCATAATTCCTCATGGCAGAGCAAAGTAAAATATATTCCTTGGTGCTGACACTACTTATTGTTTTTTGTCTCCTATAAATGATTTGTGGCCCTGCTTTGAATTTGGGTAAGAAAGTGCATTTCCAGAAGCTTTTATAAGGAACAGCAACATTCTGCAGCACAAGAGAGTCAGTCTCTTAGGAAACAGGAAAAGGCCATTTGGCTCTTTCTCACGGGGCATTTGTGTTTTCTCCCGTTGCTTTCTGGCAGGGTCCTCCAGGCCTCTCCTGTCAGAGGAATTCATCAGGCAGCTGTTGAATCTATTAATCCTTGCTTTAGTGCCCATCCGCCCGCGTCTTCCCCAGGTAATCATTGTCCGTCCTCGACAGCATCCTCGTAAGGTTCAGGTCAGAGAATCTCTTCCATTTTCATTTCATAGTTGATTCAAAGGCTATCAAGCAATAATTGTCAAGAGCCTGAGAAGAGGAGTTGAGGCCACTGTTTGGGAACCTTAGAAAGATTAGGAACTCTGTCCGTTGGTTTTGAACATCTTACCCAAACATTGGCTGTGCGAGTCATAAAAGAGGCCGGAAAGGTTTCTTAAGAGGAGATCTGCCCTTCCCACCTTGAGGTCGTATGTCTTCATGAAACTTTTTCTTTTTGGAGTTCTAACATCATAACCTGCTTCACTCAGGTCCTTCAGGTTTGCGTTGAAGGTAGCAATTGAGAATGGCCTTGTGAGTTGTGGCCCCCAGGGTGGGCAGACAGAGGCTCTGTCTGCTTCAGAGGGCCACTCTGACCATCTCCTGGGATCTACTGTGAAGAGGACACCCCTGCTTTCTCGAAATGGTTCCGAGTCGAGCCCGCTCAGCGTCAGCCTGCTTTATTGCAACATAGGGCACTCGTGTTTATCTAACAACAGAAAACGTTACGGCCAAGAGGTAATAACACCAATGGCCGCCCACATTAGTAATAAAAATATGAATCACCACTAATGTTTCCATTGGAAAAACATTTTTAAGTTTCCTTAAAACCCTTCCATGGATGGAATTACACTTAAGACAGTTTAAGTAATTGAGAATTGCGAAGAGTCACATGCACTGTTTTAAGCTTTTTGCAAATGTAGTTAATCCTCCACCGACCCTATGATGTGGGTATTATTGTTTGTCCATTTTTACAGATAAAGGGGTAAGACCCAGAGAGGTTAAGAGACTTGCTGGGGGCTACCCAGCTGGTAGTAGCAGAGTGGGAATTTAAACCCATGTGCTAAATTGGGTGACTACACTCTAACCATCAAGCATGCTCCTCCCAAATGGGGGAATTTCTATGATAATTCCTTTGTACTTAGCAAATCACTTAATGTATCTTACTTATTTCCTGAAATTTCCCGATAAATATCTCCTTATTTTCTTCACATCTTCATTTTTGGTAGCAGACTCCTCAGTGTCATTTCAGACAAAGTATCTCCCTGAAGTTAAGGGTTGCTTGTATTTAGAAACAGAAACAAAAGTTGCCATTCCCTCTTAATGTGCCCAGAGTCACCCAGGGTTTATCTACCAGGGGAGGTAAGGTGGGGGGAATATCAAAGAAACAACAGACCATGAAATTTAGCAGTAGTTCCCATTCATCATGACTTTACCAAACGGTCCATCAACATTGTCTTTTTAAATCTGCCCTACAAATATTGGGGCTGTGGTGTGTTTTGCTCATTCTAAAACTAAGGAAAGCAAAGTTGCTATTTATGCAGCCATAAATTCTGGAATCCGGTTTCAACCCCAGGTCGGTCTGCCTGCAGAGCTTAGACAGGCCCCCTCACCCCGTAGCTCCGCATGGCCAGCAGCTAGACAAGACCCCAGACACTCCCCCACCCAGTAATCCCAGGCTCATCTTGCAGAAAGACTGCAGGCTTGAGAATTTGGTTTCAAATGCAATGAAGAAAAGTCGTGCAATATATGGTAGCCTTCCGTCTCCAGGGTGGGGAGTTACATAGTCTTCTCGAGGGAACATGTTCAAATTTATTTCATTAATCTGAAGTAAGCAACTCATATTTTCACCCAACCTCATTTCCATTCATTCCGCTGCATCAAAGCCGGTCTCCGTGGTTGGCTTCTTCATTGTTCAGGGGAGATTTCATCAACTAATTGAAAAGAACACAGCTCTGTCCTCGGCAGAGCCAAATACATACAACAATTTCACCACCAATGCCAGACACATTATCAGTGTCCTGATCTTTGGCCTTTGATACTTTCAAGAGATGTCCCAGGGGAAATCTTTCACTAGAATGTTAATCTGTTGCTTCTCTGACCTTCTACACGTGTACCACATCATTATTACAACCCACATGCTTCTCTTTTCACGCTGTCATTTTGACAATAGAACCATCGAGCAATTCATCTTTAGACTAGATAGCTGGAACAGAGTGCATACCAGTAAGTGAAATCAGATTGGCTAATGGTATTGTTTAAATGCAATAACATTTCTCTTCTGAAATCCACTCAGATTTCAAATGATATGTCATTCTGGAGGGGGACACTTGGCAACAATTAGCTACTGGTGATTCATCATGGGGTCCCACTGTGGGGATCTCTTTTTCACTTTTTTTTTTTTCTGAACACGCTTAGGAAACATAAATTAGTCCCTGGATTGGATCGGTGTGGATTTAGCAGTCAAGTTTCCTGTCTTTACCGCCTTTCTTCTTCTGTCTGGCAGATGTTTGTTTCATCTTCAGGTTTACTGAAAGCGGTGTGGGGATCTGAGAGCGTTTAGCAAGACCAAAAAGGCTTTTCTTTTAAGACTCTCCCCAAATGTCAAATGTCCCCTCCTTGGGGAGGCCTTCTTTTGACCACCCCGCATAAAATAAACCTCGCTCCTATTACTATCTATCCTCTTTGTCCGGCTTTATTATTTTTTTTAATACCTATCATCAGATCCCATAGGATATATTTATTCATTGGTTGACCGTTTCCCCCGCCCCCCCCCCCACCAGAATGTGAGTTTCACGTTCCCTCCCCTGCAGTCTTCATGAGGGCTAGGATGGTGCCTGGCCGGTGCATAGTAGGGGCTCCAAAAATCAGTATCTGTCAAGTGATAGCCAGTCTTCCACCGTAGAACAGACAGGATGATACTTTTGGAGCCCAGGAGCTGCCAATCCCACTGACCCCTAGTAGGCATTTCTCTGTTTCAACCTTGTAATGAAGGCAGAGGAGAGACTATTACACACAAATTACTGCTTGTTTGCAGCCCAGCCTGATCCACTGAAACATTTGAAAAATACATGGTGGGAAGGCTCTAGGCTGTTTTGTTTTATGGAGTCTTTTGCCGTACTGACCGTCGTTCTCGGAACATAGAGTAACCGAGATTTAGTGACAAACGGTATTCATGTGAGATGCCAGGAAGTTCTGAGACAAATAATCATAACTGAAGAGTCCTATAAGGTTGGAGGAGGGCGTGTGTGTGTGTGTGTGTGTGTGTGTGTGTGTGTATGTGTATGTGTATCCACCACTGCACCTTCCAGCCCCTCCCTAGTTTCCATTCACAGGCCTATAAATTGCCCTGTAGGCACTGCGTCTATCCATTTGCAAACAACCCAATAAAAGCCAGCATCGTAAGCCCTGTTTACGTAGGTTCGTGGTAGATGATGTATTTTTGCAGGATGCATTGGTTGCCTGAAAGGGTTCCTTCTCCTTCCAAAGGTAACAACCTGATAAGTTGCAGTTTTTGCAGAAGTGGTAGGGAATGCTTCAGGATGTAGTCTGGTGGGAAGAGGATAAATGATTCATCTTCCTTGGATCCTCTGTAGACTATAGTTCTTTCCTTTCACTACTGAGAAAATGACCACTCTTCCTTTGCGGATGTGATAATTACTACACTGGTGTAATAGCCATTAAGGAAAGTTGCCATGGGAATCTTACTGTGTAATCCTAAATGGTGGAGGAAGTGGGCCAGTGAGGGAGTCACTCACCGGTGCAGTTTTTGATATCTGATAATATTTAAAGCAATTCTCCATTTTCCTATCTATCTGCATACCTATGTCCCTTCCTCTCTACTCTTCTGTATTTCCCAGAACACTCCCTACCCTCTCCTCCAAATACTGGCTTGTGTTTCTCATCAGGATTAATGTCCGATTCTTTTTTTTTTTTTTTTTTAATGTCCTATTCTTATTCTCGTTGACTGGAGGCAGATACAAACAAAGGAAGGTAAAGAATGTCAGGAGAGGTAGGAAGGAGATAGGGGCTGTGAATTGTACTTTAAACATGTGATCTTCTAAAACAGAGGATTAAATGCTTGGGGGAGAAAAGATGATGTGAAACCACAGTTGGTGGGCGATCAGGCGGCTTCAAACAGCCCTCTTTCAGTGGGTGAGACAGGTGTCGGTGTCCCTAGTGGAAAGGAAGCAGATCACGTGACTAGAGTCAACTCATCAGGCTCCACAAAGGAAAGGTAGCCGCCACCAGGCCCTTGCAACACTTTGGAGAGGAGATCTCTCATACATTTTGGCTTTCTCACCGTGGACGGCAAGGGTGACGGGATTTCTTTGAATACCGAATTAAGCGACGCGGCTGCTGCTTTCAAAGCATGTCAGTGGGAACAAGAAATGAAGGCACAGAAGACTAGCACCTCAGCCACGGGGAATTTCTTTGCGAGCAGGAGCTTGTTGTGCCCTTTCAAATCCAGCTACAATATGTACTTTGTAGTGTTATTGCTTTTCATCTTTATCGTTCGCTCCCTCTAAAGAAATTGGTAAAAGCGTCACGACAAATCCCGGAGCTGTTTCAACCTGCAGAGAAGGCTTCTAATTTCTAATTCATCTCAATGGAGATTGAATTGTTCAGATCAGCATTTCATTCGAGGAAGAGAGAAATGAGAGGAGGTTGGCTCGGACTTGTTCTTCTATAGGGATGAGCGGAGATTCCTCAAGTTGTAGTTGGCATGCCAACCTTCAGGTGCTGTGTCCACTGTTGTATTACGCTCAGCAAAACACGGGAGATCAAAACAATTTCCAAAGCAGATAAAGCAACCTTTAAAATTTGGAGGTTTGAGGGCGCCCAGGGGCCTTGATGGGTTGAGCCTCTGACTCTTGATTTTGGCTGGGGTCAAATCTCAGGGTCATGAGGTCAAGCCCCAAGTGGGGCCCCACACTCAGCGGGGAGTCTGTAGATTCTCTCTCTCCCTCTCCCTGTGCCCCTCCCCCTGGTCACACGCTCTCTCTCTCTCTTGCTCTCTCTCTCTCAAATAAACAAAATCTTTAAATAAAAAATAAAATTAAAAAAAATAAAATTTGGAGCTTTCGTATGAGCACCTGAGGAGGCTGGAAAGACAGAAGTGAGGTGGGAGTGCAAGAAGAAAAACTGAAAATGCTCTGAATTATTACTTTATTCAGTACTGTGCATCAGGCATGGTTCTAGACTCCAATCATAGCTATGCTGATCAGCCACTTACGTGGTGAGTATCTGGGCAACTGTTTACCCTACGTGGGCAGTTCAGGTGCCCCCCCCCCAAGGCAAGTATGATCCCTTTACATGGACGCTATATCTCTCCACCACCACCCCCTCCGCCACCCTGCCTGGCGCCTTCAGGGACTGTGTCAGTTTCCTGTGGTTGTTCTAACTCATGACTACAACCTATGCATTTTTCTTACAGTTTCGCTGCTCAGAGGTCTAGAGTGGGTATTAGGGGACTCAACTCCAAATGCCAACAAAGCTGTGTCCGTCTGGACTCTGCAGAAGGGCTGCTCACAGTCCTTGGATTCTGGCTGCATCACTCTGAGCTCTGCTTCTGTGAGCACGTCTGTTCTGACTCGGATCTTTCCACCTCCCTCTTCTAGGGAGCCTTGTGACTGTGTGCTCCTCACCTCTGTGATCTGAGATAACCTTCCTATTTGGAGTTCCTCAACTGAATCCTAGCTGGAAAATCCCTTTTGCCGCGTACAGTAGCATATTCACAAGGTTGCAGGGATTAGAGCATGGATGATAATAACCTGTTTACTCCAGGGACAAAACGCTGCGATTTATTTATCCATTTCTGGTTTGATACTCAGCCTCATCCATCTCTTGCTTTCCATGTGGCTTTTGGCATACTCAATACAGCCCTCGACTCCCCCAGCCACAACTAATTTCTTCAAAGAAACTGCTCTTCGCAAGGTCGCCTAGATTCTCCCCACTGCAGGATTAACCTGACGCGTTTTAGGGCTTATTTTTCTCCATTCATATTTTTCTTCATACGTTGATGACCATTCCTGCCTTCTTTTTACTAACAGTAAGGCAGCTCTCATTATGTAATGTTTACTAAGCTGCAGGCACTGAGTTAACCACTATAAACATTAATTCCCTTGATCTTTTCCACAGTCCCACGAATTCAGCATTATTTTCCTCACTCTCAGTGGTAACACCAAGGCTTAGCATCTCAGGTCCCACCTAGCACTTTCTAGCCTCTGTGTCTAACTCCCGCTTCTCTACCAAGTGATACAGACAACTGACTGGCCCCTGGGGGTCTTCCTGGCTTGTCCCAACACTTTTCTAATCCTTAACCACAGAGAGACCACCACTCAGCTGTGACCAGCCAGAAACACGGCACTCAGCTCACCTTGCTCCTTCTCTTCCCACATCCAGGAAGCCTCCAAGCCCTCTGGGTTCCATGTCCCAAATGTCCCTTGAACCTATACCCTTATCTCCAGTTTGATGGCTACTGTCTTAGTTTTGGCTTGTTTTGATTCCTATTTTCTTGTGCCCCTTACTAAACTCACTTCTAAATGATGTTGTACCATGATGGTTCCCCCTGCCTTCTCTTGCAGCTTTTGCAAGTTTTTTCTGTACCTGGTCTCCAGAGTCATCTTAGGAAAATATCATTCTTGTCCTGTCATTTCCATACTTAATTGGTCTCATTTGTCTTCAGATCTTGCCTTCTCCTATCTCTGTACTTCTTTTCCACTCTGTCCCTCTGCTCCTCAGACCCCACCTCCTGTCCCTCCTCTTCCCCCCCCCCAACTCCCCCACCCAGTAAAAGCAGGACTAAATTAATCAGGTTAGGAATAAATGAGCATTTAGATAATTGTTTTCACACTCAGTAAAAAATAAAAAACAATTTCAAGATGAATCTTTTTGGTAATTAGATAATTTGAAATAACACTGGGAAAGGTCTGGCAAGCATGCAACACTTAAATGGGTTAAGGGAGTGTGACTTGGTTTTCCTTGCCTGAAAATCATTTGGTTGATATATACCAAGAGCCTTAAAGATGTACATTTGACCTTGTATTTCCACTTCCATGAATTTATGCTAAGAAAATAATCAAGCAGTAAGTATGCAATTAAAGATGATATTCTTGAATATAAATCTTCATGCCCAAGAACATTGCAGCATTATTCATTAGGAGAAATTTAGAGACATGTCCAACAATAACCTAATGACTTAAAAATTAAAATATGTAATATGCCAGAATATTTTGTACCCATTAGAAATCATGTTTTCTGAAACATACCATAAGAAATCGCTCACAATACAATTTTAAATGGAAAAAGCAGAATTTTATACCCCATAAAATACATATCTACATATATACAGCGGAAGAGAAACTGGGAAACAAGCCTCATAAATAGGTCATCGTGTTAACGTTAAGTTATTTGATTGTAGATTTGTGATGGTCTAAATCGCTTTTTTAATACTTTAGATTTTCTATTCAAGGGTTAGGGATGGGGGATGGATGACCACAGAGGGTTTTTAAAGCACTAAGAATACTCTACATGAAACTGTCATGGTGATCGCCTTTCCTTCTACATACATGCAAACCCTTAGAATGTATGTCAAGAGTGAACCCTAATGTAAACTCCGGATTTTGAGGTGACTGTGATGTCTCATTGTAGGTTCATCATTCATCATGGACGTGCACCTGTGGTGGAGGGGGGCGAGTGTTCCATGTGTGGAAAGCTCTGCATATGTAGGCGTTGGGGTTTCTGTGGGAAATCTCCGTACCTTCCTCTCATTCTTGCTGGGAACCTAAAACTACTCTTCAAAAGTTGACTCTTTTAAGAAATTCTTTTTCTTTCTACTTTACGGTGTTTGAGTATGAGCTCTGGAGACAGACAGTCTGGATTTAGATTCCCATCCTAATTTCACTTCTTTGTGACCGAGAGCAAGTCACACAGCCTCCTTAAAGCTCCATTTTCCAATCTGTGAATTGGAAAACATAGAAAGATGGCTAATAATCACACTAAAAGATTTTGAGCTTCTCTGTAATATCATAAAGATCCTATGGTAGTGTCCGACACACCCTAAACACCCATCTGACTTATAGCATTACCACTCAGGGCTGTGAGACCACAGAGAAAGTTACTTAGTGGCTGTGAATCTTGGTGAGTCCTTCTGGAATGAATGCAGAGCACACAGTAGAAGACACAGTACCTCCCACACGGTCAATAAATGGTTGATGTGAATCAATAAATAGAATGTGAATTGACAGGAGTTTCAAGCTTAGGTTTTGGCATTAAAAGTTAACATAGCAAGGGTCAAATCCTAGTTTTGTTTTTTACTGTCTACGGGCAAAAAATAAACGCAGGGTGTTTTAGCTTCAGTTTCTTGTCCCAAATGGATGCAGTATCTCTTTTAGAAGGCGACTGGAAGGGTAAAATGTATATTGTATAAATGTATGTATAAATGTTAACCTAGTGCCTGTGTAAGTCAGTTCTTAAAAACTATGGTTAGCCTTCAAATGACTGAATGAAACCAAATTAACTTGATGTAAAATTTTCATGATGTTTCCTAGTGAATTATAAATGACAAAAAGAATTCATAATTGATGATGCATTGGAGGTTAGCCAAACAACAAAAAATGTCCTAGAATAAAAGCAAGGAAATCAATCTGTAAGCTCAGAGAAGTTACTCGTAGAGGTGGGGGGTGGGGGGGGGAAGGGGAGCAGAACAGTCAAAAGCATGATTCACTAAAGCTAAAAGAATAGATTGTTTAATAAAAACATACCTAGCAAGTGGCCATTCAAGGTCAACACTACTTTTAAATACTTTCCATTTGTGGGTTGCCTCCCACAACAAAGATGCTGAAAAGCTCGTCAAATGGATCTTGTGTGTCTCCAGGTTGATGTGAGATGTGGTGAGAGACTAATAAATTGGCACCTCTTATATCGTATTTTCTTTACATAGTCATACACTCTTGTTTTAGGGAAGGTAGGAGAAACTGATTGTTTTTTCATTACCAAAAACTGTATATAAAAACAGTTGCTTACTCACTTCACAGGCTGAAGGTAGCAAAAGAAAAATAAGACCAGAAATAAAAAGGAACCCAAAATATATTTCTCCATTTTCTGTAGTTCCCTCAATTTTTTTTTTTTTGCAATTTTCTAGATGAGACAATATCTTAGGCAAATTAAAGGATTTGACATTTAGATAATTAGACTAAATCACTTATTTTTGGTAAGCAAAACAACATGCATTATTGATTTTTGAACTCAGCTGCCAGCAAGTGCATGTGAGATTCACAAAAGTACTCAACAGACAGGTTGACGAGTGTGAGGAGTTAAACCAATTTACATTGAGCCAATTTATTACAGTGATATTTCAGGTCCCCATCTCAATCTCCATCCTCGGAGGATACCCAGCGTGCCTTCCCATTAATTTGCCTTTGAATTCTACTCCAAAATCTGCGGGTTGTTGAAACAGGATGAAAAAATATTCCAGGGATGTGACTCTTCTAGGGAAAGCAATTCTAAAGACAACACTTCACAGGAAATTCCTGCCATTGGGTGATCAAACAGTGCTGCGGGTTAATTGGCAGGAAGGCATTGGAGAGGCAGTGACTTTTATGGTGAGCACAGTAATTAGACTGGGTCGGTTGCCCCTCCACTGAGCACTGAGATGGAATCCCTTGAATCTGTGGTGTTTTCTTTCTTTCTCCCAAAGCTGAGTAGCTGAGTAGAAACTCTTCCCAAATGGAGGAAGAACATTGCTCCTTCTTCTGACCATGTGCACTTTGGTTGACAGCATTTCCTGGAACCACGTTGTGTTGCCGAGGTGGTTGGGTGTAAGAATGCGAGGGTTTTTTTTATTGTTGTTGTTTTTCCTTTTTTTAAAAGATCTCCTTATTTATTACAAATATAGAGAGAGAATGCAAGTGGGGGGAGGGAGAGAATCCTCAAGTAGACTCTCCATTGAGAGTGGAGCCCAATGTGGGACTCAGTCCCACAACACTGAGATCATGACCTGAGTCAAACTCAAGAGTCGGACGCTTAACTGACCAAACCACCCAGGTGCCCCAAGAATGAGAGGTTTGACATGAATTTCTATGATGAAAGATTACCAAGATGGAAGATGCTAAGCTTGGAAGGAAAATACATCACTAGATAGATTTTCCTCTTATGCTCTTACAAATATTTAATAAAAGGTGAATTTCTTCTCCAGGGCTTAAGTGCCTATATTCTGTTCCTCTGTATGAATGTGCTTCCCTCACAGTTTCATTTACCAGTTTATGCACTGGGAGGAATATCAGGTTCAAAAGATTTCATGCTTATCTGTTGCAAACCATAGAATATCTTCTTAAAATTGGGAAAGTGGAAAAGAAGTGACCACACTCTAAAACATGCTTCCTTGTTCCCTGAACTCTTATGCCTCAGTCTGCTCTGAGCTGAGGTTAGCCCTCCACAGTACACTGTTGCTCAAGGAGATTCGTTGTTTAAAAGGAAAAAAAATGATATTACGGCTGCAAAAGAGGTAACGGGCGCTGGAAAGTCAACTCATTTAAATACATTTTACACCAGCGGATTCCAGCCATGTTGATTTCCTACAGTCCGGTCAGACTCTGTTTTAAATATGCATTTCTAAAGAATCTTTCTGCCTTTCAAAACAATACGCAAGTTAATATCATCTTGATTTACCTAGCTCTCTTACTCTCAGTCTGTGACCTGGATTGGGCAAACAGTTGACAGAGGGAACATCAAGATCTGCAATTAGGGGCGCCTGGGTGGCTCAGTGGGTTAAAGCCTCTGCCTTCGGCTCAGGTCATGATCTCAGGGTCCTGGGATCAAGCCCCACGTCGGGCTCTCTGCTCAGCAGGGAGCCTGCTTCCCCCTCTCTCTCTGCCTGCCTCTCTGCCTACTTGTGATCTCTCTCTCTCTCTGTCAAAAAAAAAAAAAAAAAAACTTGCAATTAACATTTCAGGGTCTTGAATAATGTTGGCATCAGGAGCCTCGAGCAGTATATGTTCTTTGTGAACTAAGTCTAGAGTTTTTGAGAGTGGTGTTTGTTTGGGTTTGGTTTTTTTTTTTTTTCATTCATTTTACTTTTCTATACTTTTAGGACTGGGGCAAGCTGCTATAAATATGAAACGTACAGGATCTCTTTTCCAGCAAGCTTCTTCCAGGGATAAGGGGAGAAATACTGTGTACTCAGAGACTCTGTTCTAGGAAACAATCCCTTTCCAGACAGGAAATGTGAAGAAGATAGTGCCTTTGGGTCATCTCCTATAGTTTTCTGATTTTTCCTGCGGTCTGAACAACTAAGGCTCTGTTGCCATTAAGCGGAATCCTCTGTTTTCTGTCTTTGCTAAGTGATGCCGCTGTAGGATTTGGTTTCTCAGTATCTTTGCAGGCCACTTTGGTCCAGCTGGTCCATCTCCCTTTGCTTCTGCCATTCTGTGGACTTCCTGGTACCCACCTCCCTTGCATACGACCATCACTGCCCCTACTTCTGTGTTCCCCCATCTCCCACTGCTTCTGCCTCTGCTCTGGCAGGGAATCTGGGGTCCAGCCCAAGTTCCTCATTGCTCAGTCCTGGGTCACATCCCCTGAGCTGATGCTCAGGGCTCTGTAGTTCACACTTGGTGAGAATGTGAGTCATCTTTGCACGTGACCACGTAGACCCCAAGCCCTCTCTAGAGGACTTGGGTAAGAAAATTAAAGATTTCTGTTTGAACATGACTTCTGTGACCTTAGGTCTCTTAACCAAGTACAGTAGGGCACTGTTCAGTTCATCCTAAGCAACTTATAAGGACTCATCTCTTTTTTTCTCAACTCCATGTTTTAATTCCCAAAGGAGGGAAAGGGTTTTCATTTCAGCATCATAAAATTATTATGGGAAAATGACGGTCCTTGAAACCGAAGATGTCTGTGGCAGATTATATTTTCTCATCCCACGTGCTCTCCTGAAACCCTAAAGAGGTGGAGCTTCGCTGCTCTCTCCGTCAGACTCATCAGGCTGTGACTTCCTTATAAACAACAGAATGGATGAAAATGACACAATGATTCCTGAGGTTGGGTCATAAAAGGCACTGGCGCTTCTGCCTTTTTTGACGGAATAATAATTCTTGGCCCCTTCTCACACCATGGAAACAAGCTGACAACCCTGAGGTTTCATGCTCTTAGGGAATCCAACAGCCTGTGCAGAAAAATCCCGTGGGGAAGGCCCTGGGCCTACACGAGGAGAGGGGGATGCCAGACCTCAGCTCTTCCAGTTCCAGTCAAAATTCGGCCATCACCACAAGAACAGCAGCCATGCCAGAACTGCCCAGCTTAACCCTTCCAGAGTTTCTGATCCACAGAAATCACGAGAGATAAGAAAATAACTGTTACCGTTTTAAGGCACTAAGTTTTAAGTTTTAGAATGATTCATTATGTGGCAATAGCTAAGTGGAAGAAGGCTGTGTTAGTCAGTTCAGACTGCCATAAAAACCAGCACAGATTGGCTGACTTAAATGACCGAAATTTGTTTTCTCACAATTTTGAAGGCTGGAAGTCCCAGATGAAGTTTCTGGCCAATTTGGTGCCAGGTGAGGGCTCTCTTCCTGGCTCGTGCATGGCCGCCTTCTCACTCTGTCCTCACATGGCCTTGTCTCAGTATGTGTGCGTGGTGGGGGAGGGGGAGAGAGGGAAAGGGGGAGCAAGAGAGAGAGCGAGAAAGAAGGAAGAAAGACCCTTATGCCTTCCTTAATTAACCTTAGTTACTTCCTTAGAGATACCTTCTCCAAATACAGCCACCCTGGGGGACGGGCCGTCAATATACGAATTTTCAGGGGAAACCCATATTCAGCCCATAACAACATCTGAGTTTAGATCCCACATCTCCCTCTGTAAAATATACTCAAACTGAGCAACTGGACACTGAGCAAACCTAGAAGAGAACAAGCCAGGTAGTCTTTTGCCACTTCTCAGCTCAGCCAGAAAAAAAGAAGGTTTTTTTTCCCCCTTTCCTAAGCACGGAGAAAAAGAACAGTCTGCTCTTCTGAGGTGGTAGAACTTGCTATTTCAAAGCACAGACGGAAAAAAAGAAAACTATATAGGACAAAGAGTTCTTTTTCTTTTCAAAGTGTAAGAATGTGTGTGTGCATGTGTTGGTAGGGTCCGTGTGTGTAGGAGGGGGTGTGTGTGTGTGTGTGTGTTGTATGTGATTGAAAAGGAAACACAAAATACACCCAATACATGTTTTTGAGACACAGATGTAATTACATTCCACCTCTTTCCTCTGGAAAATCAGTTCACATATTTAGTGTCCACAGGACAAAATATGGGGATTCAGAGAGTTTTGTGTCTAAGATAAGAATTATCCAGTACCTTTTCATAGACCAATCAAATGCTAGACCTATTAAACTAGAACGTGTCAAAGCAGATCACATTTTTTTGGCTACTGTTTCATATCATTAAAAACACAAAACGTAGGGTGAGGGAGACACGAGGGAACTTTTGGGGGTGATGGATATGTTTATTATAAACATTATCTTGATAATAAACATGACTTGGCGATAGTATCACAGGTATATGCATATGTCCAAATCAACTGTGTACACTAAATGGGCAGGGCTGTTTCTAGTCTATCAGTTCTTTATCAGTAGAGCTGCTAAGGAACAAGCAGATCAGCATTTCAGACATCCTTTTCCTATTTCATGTACACGTTGAATCCTTTCCTATCAGGATGAGTTACTGTTTGTCATTTTTCCTTTTATTCCGTGGAGTGAAAGCATGTTACAGACCGCCACGTAGGACCACCTAATAATAGTGTAGACAGACTTAGCTACTCCTGGAAATGACTACAATCCACGCACACCAGAACTCTCCACACACTTGAATAACCCAATATAGGAAAACGGCTGATAATCCATTTGGGTGCTTACTTACTAAGTAAAGGTCAGGAGATCTCTTTAACTTCTGAATATCCGGGTTCCCATCTGTCAGATGGAACAATGCTTATCTACACCATTCATTCCTACCAGGAAGAGTCTAATAAGTTATAGAAAGAACTTTTGACAACATTGTTCTAATAGACTATGCAAGCAAAACGTTTTAGTGTTACTCAATGACAAAATGACAGGTAGTTGAGAACTTCATATGTTGTTCTGGTAAAATCACTCCAGTGAACTGGCATTATCCATATTTAATCATTCTTTCCAGTACCCATGGTCAAATGAAGAATGAAAAAGAAAAAGAAGAAAAACTTTAAATAGAAGCAGTTGTTTAGAGAATGAAACAACAAGCCAAAGAATAGAAAGTATTTGAAAAAAACATCTAATAAAGAACTGTTATCCAAAAAGCACAAAGAACTCTTACTGCTGAATAGTAAGAAACTAAGTAGTCCCATTTAAAAGTGGGCAGGAGGGATGCATCGGGGGCTCAGTTGGTTAAGCATCTGTCTTCAGCTCAGGTCATGATCTCAGGGTCCTGAGATTGAGCCCCGCATCGAACTCTTTGCTCAGCAGAGAGTCTTCTTCTGCTTTTCCCTCTCCCTCTGTGCTTTCCCCCTCTCTCTCTCAAATAAATAAATAAAATCTTTAAAGCAAAATGTGGGCAGGAGATCTGAGCAGATGCCTCAACAACAGTGATACATAAATGGCCAACGGCATATGAAAAGATGTCCAGTATGTTGTTACTAGGGACATAGAAATGAAAGCAACAGTGAGATACCATGATATGTCTATTAAAGTGGTTAAAATTCAGAACTTTTGAAATAATGACCACACCAAATGCTGGAGACACTGTAGGATGACAGAAACTCCTATTTATATCGGGAGGAGTACAAAATAGAACAGCCACTCTGGAAGATAATTTGACACTTTCTGACAGAAGTAAACATACCATTCGATCCATTAGTCATGCTTCTTCGTATTTCCACAAATAAGTTTAAAACTTAGATCCACAAAAATACCTGTACTAAGATGTTTATAGAAGCTTTATTCCAAATTGCCAAAACTTGGAC
The DNA here is from genome assembly GCA_028534135.1 of Potos flavus. Taxonomy (NCBI): domain Eukaryota; kingdom Metazoa; phylum Chordata; class Mammalia; order Carnivora; family Procyonidae; genus Potos; species Potos flavus. The sequence continues at coordinate 12,534,475 of CM052895.1, read as the reverse complement.
ACAACCAGATGTTCTTCATTAGGTCAGTAGATTGTACATCTGTGCGATAGAATATTATTTAGCTCTCTAAGGAAATAAGCTATCAAGCCATGAAAAGACATGGAGGAAATGTAGATACTTACTGTTCAGTAAAATAAGTGAATATGAAAGGGTTACAAACTCTATGCTTCCAACTCTTTGACATTCTGGAAAAGGTATAACTCTAGAGGTTGCCAGGGGTTGGTGGGGAGAGAGGGATGAAGAGGCAGAGCAAAGAGGATTTTTATGTCAGTGAAGCAGTTCTGTGCGATAATACAGTGGTGGGTATATGTCATTATATATTTGTCAAAAGCCACTGAATGCACAACATTGAGAGCGAACCACAGTATAAACTATGGACATTGGTGATAGTATTGTGATAGCGGGGTGTTGGGGTTGTAAGTGAAAAATCCTTGTACATCCTACCCAGTTTTTCTGTAAACCTAAAACTGCTTTGAAAGTAGTCTCTGTATTAAAATGAAGCAGCAGCAGCCACACAGACACGATTCCTCATTGCGTTGTTCATTCCCATCGCTGGCTTCCTGGAAGCAGGACGCGTGACTATCATTATCAGCCTCATAGGAAAACAAAATAAGGAAGCAGCATCACAGGATCACGAGGTGTTCTCATTTCCTCTCCCCCAGAAGCACATTCTAAATTTAAACGTCTCCAACTTTTTTTAGGAGGCTCACGTCACCCTTTCCCTAAACTGGATATTCGAAATACTTTCCGTGATTAAGCCCTTGAACACGGAGCTGCTGTCGTAGCCCACAGAGGTAATCATGGGAGGAGAATGTCTGGATGGCGAAGTTGGTTAAGCTTTGGACTCCTGGTTTCATGATCTCACGAGTTTGAGCCGTGCATCGGGCTCTTTGCTCAGCGAGGAGTCTGCTTGGAGTTTCTCTCTCCTTCTGCCCTTCCTTCCCCACCTCTAAAATAAATAAAAAAGTAAATCTTTCAAAAACAAAGAAGAAGGCCTAGTGGTAGAGTGAGGCAAGGAAGAATGAAGGTGGACCCATGAGTGAGTGGGGTTGCCCACTGATGGCCAGTTTGATCCAAACTGTTCCCTTCAGAGTAAGCTGAGACTCACAGTCTTCAGTCCTGAGGGCACAGTTTGCTTCAACATATTACTCGGCCATAAAAAAAAGAATGAAATCTTGCCCTTTGCAACAACATGGATGGATCTAGAGGGTATGATGTAAAGAGAAATAAGTCAGTCAGAGAAAGACAAACACCATATGATTTCACTCGTGTGGCATTTAAGGAACACAACAAATAAACAAATTAAAAAGAGAGACAACCAGAGTCTGGGGGCGCCTGGGTGGCTCACTTGGTTGGGTGGTGCCTCTTGGTTTCAGCTCAGATCGTGATCTCGGGGTCGTGGGATTGAGCCCCATGTCAGGCTCTGCGCTCTGCATGGATTCTGCTCGAGGGTCTCTCTGTGCCCCTCCCCCAGTGCTTGCATGTGCACTCACTCTCTCTCATGCTCTCTCTCTCTCAAAAAAAAAAACAAAACAAAACAAAAAACAAAAACAATACAAAAAGACCTTGGACTCTTAAATGTAGAAAACAAATTGCTGGTTGCCAGAGAGGAAGATGAGTAGGGGATGGAAGCAATAGGTGAAGGGGATTAAGAATATACTTACCAGGATGAGCACTGAGTAATGTGTAGAATTATTGAGTCACTATATTGTACACTTGAAACTAATATAATATTGTATGTTAACTACAGTAGAATAAAAAATAAAAGTTTAACAAGTTTAAGCCTATTTTACAAAAGCGCATTCCAGCTAGAACTCTTTGTCTTTAAACGCATTTGTTTACTTGGGGTGGAGGTCAGAGGGAATGCCCGGAGAAAATGAGCTTTTAAAAATGGAAGATCATATATTAGAGCATATCAAACTATATCCATATGCATATCAATATGCAGCTGGAAATATATGACTGCATGTATCTTTGTGACTTCATGGACTCTAGGCCACTCCTTTTTTAAAATTTAAAGCGTTCAAGAAAAATCACAAAAAGGGAAAAGTCTACTGACTGTAGAGATTCATGTTATGTGTTGATATCTGATAGACTGTATTTAGGGAGTGTTTAGGTGCAGAATTAAGTCCTAGGAAATAGTCACAAAGTCTTAGACTGCACTCTCATTTTGTAGGGAGATTTGAGGGCAGAACTGTGTTCAGTCCCATACTTACTCAGACACACATGCATCCATCCATCCATTCGGCGTGGGCTGTGTGATACTGGCTTTGGGCTCTGCAGAGCTCTTCAGGGCATCCCCATGTGATCTTTGTGTAGTTGTGGGAATTCTTGAAAATTTCAAAAGGAATGGCTCCTTAGGCTACAACCTCCATTAGTTCTGAGAGAGAATACAAAGTGGATTATCCTCAGATCTAAAACCCTACCTCTCCTGGTTTGGTAACCATACTTGAATGTGAATTAAATATCAAATAGTGTGATGAGTACATTATTTAACACAAACTGAGACTTCACTAGAAACCTCAACCCTGAGCCTTGGCTCAGCACAAGGCGTCCTCTGTCATGTCACCCCAGGAGGTCTTCTGGGCTATGGGACAGGGACGCCTATCCGTCTGTACCGGACTGGGTCCTGGTCAGTCCGGCTTCCCCAGCCCACTTCCACCTTCTTGAACAGCATGTGCTGAGATTAACTGACCCTTTTGCTTCAGAATTCAGGAAAACCCCGGGAGGCGTATGATCAAGAGATGTCGAACTGCGTCCATTTCGCTCACTAGCCGGTAACCTCTAAAGTACAAAGCAAATGGCTAGTCAACAGTCTGTCTCAAAATTTGATACCACACAGCTTCTCGCGGTGGCTGCTGTGAGCATTTTTGTTCTGCGGGCCCGTTGCTGGCTTTCACAAAGCATGAATGGGAAAATAATGAGGAAGAAAAATAGTCTAATGTGGGGTAGCTCGTATCAGAACAAGGGCGCTGAGGATAAGACATAGCACACACCCGCCTCAGAGGGCCTTTCTGTCGGGGGGCCGGCCAGCGTGTTCTTTTTTAAGGGCAAAGATAAGGGGCCAGCTGTTGAGAAGCGGAAAAATGGTGAATTGAAGAAAAGGTTTGAAATTTGAAAAGACTGATTGAAGGAAGGTCTGATAGGCTCTTGGAGGAATACATGAGCCGCGCACGTCGGAAGGGAGATAGGTCCGCAGCGTCCTGGCTCTGTTTCCATTTTCTTTCATCAGCAAGAAATCATTTCTTCTCCCCAGACACTTCTGCACTAAAATCGAGTTTTCATTCTCATTGGCCATGCGGAGATCACCATCTTTGATCTTCAGCTTACTGAAGCAGCAGCCTACTGTTCTACTTCAAAGTACGCTTTCATGACTTAAGGGCGTTTTAATAAAGAGTTCTCCAAAACCCAGTTGCGTATCATCTGGAATAGTAAGGAGCTGTGTAGCTCATCAGGTGATACGATACCGGAATCATAAGGAAACTTCTGTGAGGAAAAAGAAATCGCCCTCAATGTTAGAGAGAATAGCTTCGGAAACATGTATCCCAGCTCTGTAAGGGGGACCTGCTCCTGTGTCGCGTCCCTTTTGCTTATCCACACGTCTGCTGTTTAGAAATCAGTGTCACACCCTCAAAATAGGATGGTGTGGGCTTGAAAGGCTTCCATTCTAAAGAATGTGTGAAAATACGACTCAGAAAAATCTCCCTTATGGATCTTTAACATGCGAAATGTCTGTAGTGTGGTAGAGGCTGTTTAGGTCAAAAAAGAATCTCTTCTGTTATGGAATTATTTGCAAACAAATGAGTCTTCAAACCTGTCCATTTGGAGCAAAGAGAGAAATTGCCTTTTTTTTTTTTTTTTCGTGACCTGGGCAGAGAAAGAAAGACGTCTCCTTAGGTATGAAAGACAGAAGCTGTCTTGCTGTGTTCATCTTAACCATCTGTTCATGAAGGGAGCACAACTTCCATGAAGTCTTGAAAGAAGCAGAGACAAGTTTTGAAGCTAGAGAAGTTCCTGGTAGCCAGATAATTCAAGTCTCAGTTGTGAAGCACTTAAGCCAAGTTAAAAAATCTGGCAACGGACACACGATTCAACAACGCAGAGAAGGAAAAGTTTCCACTTTTCAGAAGATTGAGGGCTCGGTATTTGGTCAAATGTTTGAGACAAATGAGATAATAGTTGGTGCCCTGGGGTGAAACAAACATGCCCATGGCGAACACAAGCAAGAAAATGGAGCCATGAAGTTCCCCTTTCTGTTAATTTCACCAAATGTTACTATTTTTGTCATACTCACTTTTGCCGTTTTTCTCTGCATTCCGTCCCACACACATCTCACGCACCCCCCCTTCCTGGCGAACTGTTGGAAAGCACGGTGAGGACATCTTAGTATCTTCCCCCAAAATGCCTCTCTTCAGAGCAAGGGTATTGTTCTCGCGTGACCACAATATCGTGGTCACGTATAAGCATTTAATGTGGATAAATTAATTGTGCATGTTAAACCAGATTTAAAATTCTCTAATTCTCTAGAAATATGTGTCTTGCTGATTTTCCCCTTTCCCTCAGGATCTAATCAAGGATCACTGGTGGCATTTCCCGGTCACATCTCTTTGGCCTCTTTTAATCTCTCACAGTTCACTTCCCACCTTTCCTTTCATACCATTGCAAATTTTTGAGGAATTCAGGCCAGTTGTTTGTCGAATGTGTCATAGCCTGAATTTGTGGATTTCTTTCCTCATGCTTTAATTAAGATTACATATTTGGGACAAAAATATTACATGGGTGAGTTCATATTCTTCTTCTTACTTTATATCCAGAGGCTCATTTGTCCCCTTGCTGGTGAAGCTACTTTTGAGTCCTTAATTAAGCTGAAACTGTCTCTTGTAAAGACTATTAGTTCCTTTGTAAGAATCAATAGTAATCTGGGGGGAGTACCGGGGTGGCTCAGTCATCTGCCTTCAGCTCAGGTCATAATCCCATGGTACTGGGATCCAGTCCCCTTTTGGGCTCTCTGGCAGGCAGGGAGCCTGCTTCTTCCTCTCCTTCTGCCCCTTCCTCCCGCTCATGCTCTCTCCCTGTCTCTGTCAAATAAATAAAATCTTTTAAAACATAGTAATCTGGGGTATAAAACATGGAGAGCATGCAAATTTCTCCCCTACCATGGTAGACAGGATAATACCAGCTCTCTGCCCTCATCCCTGTAGGTGTCCATGCCCTAATCCCTGGCCCTTGTGAATCTGTTAGGTTAAAGGACGCGGAAGGGGGGTGAAGGCAGCAGTTGGAATGAAGGTTGTTAACCAGCTGACCTGAATCTAGGGAAATGAGCCTGGATTATCCAGGGGGATCCAATATAATCACAAGCGTCTTTAAAAGTAGAAGACGGGTAGAGGAGTCAGAGGGAGATGCAATGAAGGTAGAATGATCAGAGATGTAAAATGTGCTTGCTTTGAAGGTGGAGAAGGGGAACTCAAGAGTGAAGGCATCTTCTGGGAGCTGGACGAGGCCAGGAACCACATTCAGCCCTAGGGCTTCGAGAAAGGAACGCAGACCTGCCGATAAAGAAAGGTTAGCACAGTGAGTCCACGTCTGGCTTCTGACTCCCCGGAACCGTAAGCCCACAGATTTGTCTTGTTTAAACTCTTCAATTTTTGGTAATATGTTACAAAAGCAATAGAAAACGAATACACCCCCTAAAACTGATCTGTTCATTTTAGCATTTCTCAACGATCCTTGCCTGAATGATTATTTGGGGACTAGTAAATCGTGGGGTTTAGTGTGTTGATTTTTCCTTATTTATTGGCTAGCACTCTTGTGAAAGAACTTCAGGCTTTTTCTTTGTTCTCTTCTCTCCCTGTCTCTTGAATACCATTATGAACACAAAGATCCCTTTTTCAAATTTGGAGTTGTATAACTTACTACTTTCATTATGTTTTCGATCCTTTGGTTGTCCCAAATTTGAGCACTGGTAGACAGTCTGGCTCACTCCTGTGCCTGCCTGGCATTCCCTCATTAGTTTCTGAGCACCTTTTTGCTTTCTAGAACATAATATTTAGGGTTAACCTAACCCCCCCCTTTTTTTTTTTTACCGCAAACATGGATGCCACCATTTTCCCAAGGAGTCCCGTTTTCGTTTAATGGGGGAAGGAGGGCTGATTTTTATTGTAACTTTGATGTCTCAATTTACTATTGGTTTTAATCTGCACTGGGGCGTCTTTCCATAGTCTCAAAGACCTTTGTTGTAATTTTTCTGTGAATCATTAATGTATTTTGCGGCTTTTCTGTCAGCTTGGGTTTTTGTTTTTTGTTTTTTTCCTGACTGTGAGTTGTTGATGTAGGGAAATTAGCCTTTGACTTGATAAACCTGTTGCCAATTGTTTTCTTCCAAATTTCAATTTGTTCATTGACCTTGTTTTGCAATGCGAACTTCTTTTATGTGAATTTATTCACTTTGTTATCACACCTGGATTTTGAGTTCAAGTTACAGAAGCTTTCTCCATGTCATGGTGGTAAAGAAATTCACTCATGTTTTATTCCAGTATATTTAGATCTCCTGTCCATTTGGTGTAAGTTATGAGTTCAAAATCACCGTTCAACTATTGTCTCAAGAACATTTATTGTTAAGACTACCTTTTCCCCCCAAACATTTGGTATGCCTTCTTTATCAGTCACTAAATTTCTATGTTTCGAGGTCTGTTTTTGGACTTTGTATCCTGTTCGGTTGGTTATTCTACACATGCAATAATATCACAGTGTTTTAATTAGAGTTTGGATAATGTAGTAAGTCCTAGAGCTAGTCAACCTTTCATGCTCTTCTTCAGAGTTTCTTAGTTGTGTTCTCATTTTATGTGAATGTTAGCAGTACCTGTTGTAGGTCCCAGAAAACTTACTGGTTTGTTTACTGGGACTGCATTAAATTTATGTATTACCTTACGGATTTTTTAAATTTGATCTCCTTGCTATTGCGAATATGCTCAATGTAGCGAGAAAGTCTCGCTACTTCCCCAGTCATTGTGCATCTTTCTCAGTGGTTTTCATTCTGCTAAACACCTTAGAAATACCTGGCAAACCTCTCATTCTTAGGGCTCAGCTGTCTCCCACACTGACTCAGTATGTCTGGGTGACATAACACAGCGTCCGTGTGTGTGAAGTTCCTCAGGTGATGTCAACACACAGTAAAAGCTGAGAACCCCGGAGTTGTTGGGGGTGGAGGGAGAAGGGTCCTTTGGAGCCCTAACATGAAGGGAGCAGAAAGAGGAAAAAAAAATATTCTAAAGTTCCTAGTATTAGTGATACGCTTTTATTTGGTTCATGTATTTGTAAAAGTTAAATGGTCTTTGTCACACTTACAGCTTTTTGGTCTGAATTCTACCTTTTTTGCACTCAGAATTGCTGTCCCTGGTTTTGTTTCTTTTTTCCCCGTCTAAGTTTTTATTTCAATTCCAGTGAGTTAACCTAAAATGTAATATTAGTTTCAAGTGTAGGATTTAGTGACTCATTGTTTACATACAACACCTGGGGCTCAGCATAAGTATTCTCGTGGTACCCATTTCCTCAACTTTTTTTTTTTTTTTTGGCTTTTATGAATTATGTGCTTTTAACTGTTTTTTGCATTGAGTATGTGACAGGGTTTTGTTGTGTGCCTCTGATTTTTTAAAGTAGGTAAGGTAAGTATTTCATACTGTTTATAGAATACGTCGTATATGATCACATATATATGCATTATTACATACAGTATTATATAGATGTGTGCTGCAGGCCGGGAGCCGAGCCCCTGAGTTCTTGGCAAGCTCTTGATTGGCCGAGGGTGAGGAAAAGGGAGTATAGATCTCCATGTGGTAATTAATGCAGCAGCATAGGAGAAAGCCAAAAGAACCCCAAGTGGAGACTGCTTGTGTCTTGCAGGAGGGGAGTCCTCTTTGAAGTCTAAACTCCAGCTGGTTATGAAAATTAGTGCTGGGACAGATTTTGAAAAGGATGAGACAAGGCAAAGCTAAATGAATCACACCTACCAACCATTGCCCTGCCTTAGGAAATGGGAACTGAGTTTCGGGTCTGGTTCCTAAGCTCAGTGGTTGCCATGACAGTGGCATCACCCCTAAATGGGGGACAGCTGCTGGGAAGGTACTGGCTCCAACTGATTCTGGTATTGCAAGCACTCCAGACTGACCAGTGAGAAGTAAAGTGGAAGATCTTTCTTTAATACTGAACTACCGCTATTCACTTGCTCTGAAGCATGTATGTGTACATTACTTAAGTGATAAGTGTGGTCTCAACTGAATCATAAGAAGCTATAATTACTACTTTTTCTCTGTGCTGTCTTTTCTTGGCGTCTTTGTCCAGAGTGCCCTTGTTTATTAGGAAGGACTGTTTATTTTTCTGGGCTAGTGGTTACATTTATGGTAATAATTTGTACGCTACCCTTCGTCCTCTTTCCCTTATTTAGATACCTCTTGTTGGTTTCGACAGCCAGTTGGTAATCAGTGAGCATACCTAAATTCTCTTAGTGTTTCTTTCTCCTTTGTTCAATTATTTTTTGTTGAATTTATTTCTACTGGGTCAAGATATGTAACCTGGATGCCCTCTTCTTCTACCTTGACCGCCCACATTTCCTTGAACCTTGACTCTGCACTTACACATTTAATGCTTACTATTGGTCCTACTGCTGGAGTTCGCTCTAGCCTCTCCTGGTGCGATTAAACTTGTGTCCTCGCAGACCTGAGGAGTTGTTCATGGGGACAGTGTTCCCGAGACGTTAACACATTTCCATTGTTTGTAGCCTTGTGATGTGAAGAAGATCTTGTCTGGATGTAAGATTCCTGGCTCACACTTTGTCTTTTTTTTTTTTTTTTTAAGATTTTATTTATTTATTTGATAGAGAGAGCAACAGAGAGCAAGAGCAGGCAAGAGAGGGAGAAGCAGGCTCCCCATGGAGAAGGGAGCCGGTTGTGGGGCTCAATCCCAGGACCCCGGGATCATGACCTGAGCCAAGGGCAGACGCTTACCCACTGAGCCACCTGGGTGCCCTTCACACTTTGTAAAATTTCTTTAAAGTGGTACTCTCCATTGTCTTTATATATTTTGGTGTAAAAGTCTCATGCCAACCTGATTTTTTTTTTTTTTTAAGTACCTTAGAGGTTCAGGGGATTTTTCTTGGAGGTTCAGGGGATTTTTTTTTTTTCCTTATCCTTAATATTTAACAGTTTTACCAGGATATATCTTAGAACTCACGAGTCTGGTTGCGTTAGTTTAGGTATAGTATATAGTGGAGTCTTGGAATGCCTAACAACATTGTTTTCTTTCTAAAAAGTTTTCTTATTTAAATATTTCATTGCATTGTTTTGCTTTTCTTCAAACTGTCCACTTATCTGTTTGGTCTTCTGTCTTTTTTCCATATCTCTATGAATATTTTTGTCTCTTTATTGTCCATCTCATAGCTATTTTATCTTTTTCCTCAATGTCCTGTGTTTTTCTTTCTTTCTTTTCTTTTTTTTTTTTTGCTGAATCTGATTTGACTTCCTTCTGCAAATGGTTGTGTGAGCATGTTTAGTTCAGGTTGTGCTGTTAGGTTTTCACCCACTTTATTGGAGAATTCTTTTCCAGTCAGAGCTAACCACTTCGGATTCTTCTATTAATGATAACTTTGTGGATGTTGTTTGCCAAGTATGCTCATTTGGAAATGGCTTCTCTTTCTGTATGAGCGATAATGGGGTACATAGGCAGGGATAAATGTATGTTTGGCTGAGTCCATTTCTAGTTTGTGGGTGTGCTCTTATCTGTGTTCATTGCACTGCAGTCTTAAAAAATTAATAGTGCTTGATTTTAGTGGGGAAGGGGAACTTTATGTCTCCTGATTTTATTACAATTTTTAAAATATCTATAGACCATTTAATTTCCAATGCTTGTTTCCTTCTTCCCATTCACCCCCAATCCTAGGCAAAACCCTCCCAACACCTTTTCCCCCACAGTAGTACCTTCTTGAGATTCTGATCTATGCTCCTGCGTTCCCAAATCTCTCCCCGTGGATTCTTAACCAACCATGCAACCAACCAACAGAACCACTATGTCTCAACACTGTTCCAATTTGGCATTTAGGATTTGAGTGGCTCCTCCTGGTAGATGATTTTTATCCATATTCTGTCATTGGGCCTCTGATCTCTTCTTAACCCCTTAAGTTGCTGCCCCCTGTCCTTTGTGTAGTGAGCTCTAGAGCTTGGTCTGCTACTTCGAGCTTTTGATTTCTCTTCTTAAACAGAGTTAGAAGTCCATAGTCACTGATCTTATTCAGGCTCTAAGTATGGGTTCTGAAAAGCTTTGTTTGCCATACTTATTGATCTGAATTTGTGTTTCTTTTCTCCCCCCCCCCATATAATAGATGGAAAGAGATGAATATAAGCAACCACTGTCTTTCTCTGGAAAGTCAAATATTCTTACATAGGCCAAAATTTACATCTTAGCATTTTTTTCTTAACATGAATGTCTTGCATTAATACAGCATATTTGTCTCATAGCACTTGTGTATAGAGTCCTTCATTTGCTCAGTTATGCTTTGAAATAAGCACAATTTTAAGTGAGAAAACTGAGCCTCGGAAAGGTTACGTGGATTCTTCGATATCACACACCTACATATATTGGAAGAACTGGTATTCAAATTACAACAAAGAGTGCTCTTGCAAAATGAAGTAAACAGCTTTTTAAGTTGTGACTCTTTACTAGCACCAGTCCCTCACTCGCATTGAAAATGCCTAACCAGAGTTAAGATCATCACCCTTTGAAGTTGTATGAAAAGTTCCTGCATTGTGTGCCTAATTTCTAAGAAGATAATTGTGACAGAATAAGAAATAGATAGGGTCTCTGCCCCCAGTTCCTCACTCAGAGCTTCTAGAAACCTTTTAACTTCCTGAGTGGTAGGGATGATAGGAGGCTCATTCTCAGAGTTCCTGAATCTCTTGGAATTTTCTAGATAATAAGATCATCTTTTGTTCTAATGAGGTGACTCTTGGTGGGTTCCTGAGTAGCTTCATGAAGGGGGAGGTCACCAGAAAGGATAGGCATGGCCAGAAGCTTGCAACTTTCAACCCCATATTTGAGGGAGTAGAGAGAGCCTGGAGACTGGGTTAATATTGATCATACCTATATGGTTAAGCCTCCGTAAAAGTCCCTTAACTTTAGGCTTCAGAGAATTTGTGGTTTGGGGGAACACCTCCGTATACCAGAAGAATGCTGTGCCCCAACTTCACAGGGACAGAAGCTCCTGTGCTTGGGACATTTCCAGACCTTACACTGTGTACCTCTTCATCTGTCTGTTCATCTGTGTTTTTTAGAATAAATTGCTTATAGTAAACATTTCCTTGAGTTTCATGAACTCTCCCAGTAAATTATCAAACCTTGGCTTGATGGGTGGTGGTTATGGGACCTCATGACTTTGTAGCCAAGTTGGACAGAAGTGTGGTTACTCCAGGGTCCCATGACTTCAGACTGTCATCTAAAGTGAAGCCAGTCTTGTGGGAATGAGCCCTTGAATCTGTGGAGTCTGACATTAACTCCAGGTAGGGTCAGAATTGGATTAATTCTAGGACACCCAGTTGGTGTCCGAAAATTTGAGAAGAAAAACCCACAAGCATTGCTGTCAGTTGTTGTGAGTCAAGAAGTAGCTCTTAAAACAGTGGTTCCCAGCCAGGGCTAGATCAAAATCATGTTGAGATACTCTTTTAGAAGAGGAAATCTAGAAACCTAATTCATAGACTCTATTTCGGTAAATCTAAGGCAAAGCCCATAAATTTGTGTTTTGAAATTATTAATCATTCAGTCAGCCAGCTGATGGCTAATTTCAGCAACCTTGTTGGACACTGGGGTACAGTGGTTCCTGAACCTAACAGCTTTTGCTCTCGTGGAGTTGACCGTCTCCTGGGAGAGAAAAATAGTGATTCAGGAATCACACTGTTGATATAAAAAATGAAATCACAAATGCTCAGATCAGTGATCTGAGGGGAAAAAACAGAGTAGAGTATAAGAAATTCATGTGATGTAGCCTGAGAGCCTAGAGGAGGCTTCCTTGAGAAAGGGATACTTAGCTGAGACCTGGAAGTGAGAATGCTGGTTACTCACCAAGGCCATAGCACATGCAAAGGTCCTATGGCAGAATAGGAGTGGAGTGTTAGAAGAACCAGAGGAAGAGGAGGAGGAGTATGGCTGATGATGAGACTGAGCTGTGTAGGAGCCATGAATAATGAGTTGAGGATTTTGGCCTTGATCATAAAAGCAAAGGGAAATCCCTGCTGGGTTACATGTGTTCTGCATGAGAGGAGTGTGGATACTACACACCCTGATCAGAGTTGCATTGTTAAATGAAAATCCCAGCTTTGTAGAAAGTAGATGGGCAGTGCACTGGAGTGAATGTTCGAGATGATGGAATTACAGACCAGGATGCTGTGGCATTAAAGGGAAAATAATATGTCTGAGAACTACTTCAGATGTACCGTGAAGAGGACTTGGTGATGGAATTGAGTTGGTTGAGGGTTGAGGGCTAAGGTTTGAGGTGTTCTCACATGAGTCTGTTTTGGGGGCTTGTGCAAGTGTGATTCACTGGGATAGAGCCGTTGAAATGAACACCAGGTAGTGAAGACATTTTGATTCATTCTCAAATATGTTGAGATGGGAGGTGCATTTTTGATATCAAAATGGACTTGTTGGATAAGCTGTAGAACATGTTAGTCTGGACGTCTGCAGACAGGCAAGACAGCACGGTTCCTACCATGGCAGGGTATCCCATTAGGAAAAAATGCCCCCAGAGAGAATCCCTGGATAAAGGCTTTATCCACTGAAGAGTGGAATGAAATATCAGGATTATTGACATCTATCCTGCTGGTGTCTTCTATTCATTAAATAAAACATGATTTTAAAGAATCCAGATAAGGCTGGAAGCTCTTAGAGTTGTGGTGAACGTGCTTGGCTATGTCTGTACTTGTACTCCAGTGATTTTGGGTTTTGTTGGTGGTGGGTTTTTTTTCTTTGGTTTTTTTTTTTTTTTTTTATAATGAGGTAGCATGTACTCTCTCGTGGGAACTGAGATGACTTCAAAGAAACCTTCACCCATCTTCAGTTCGGCAGGAGAGGAGGCAGGAGCCTGCGGAGTGAGTGAATAGGATGTGCAAGGTGGGAAAACAGCCCAATTAAATTGCAGTGGAATGATAGAAGTGAATGAAATTTTGTAAAAATAAAACACACACACACACACACAAAACCAATAAACCCCACAGTATCCCTGGTAAGTAAGTTCAAAAAGAATTGGAAAAATGCAAAAAAAAAAAAGGGGGGGGAGCAGTTCACCAGCTCTGTCTGTTTGCTTCTCTATTTCTCTATTTATTAATTGGCAATAGGTGATAAGATGTGCTTCCATCTGTTACATTTCCAGATGAAAATGTCAGTGGTGAAAGCAACCTTGAATTTAGAGAAGCACCTTGAATTAGAAAGCTAGGGGATCTGGTCCACGAGTTTCCTGGGCAATTGGCTATAGAACGGATTGAGAGGACTGTGTTTCAGAGGTTCATCAGTGGCTCACAGGGATTGATGAGCTGTGAGACCCGTGTCATCTTCCCAGGAAACAAGAGTTGGCTGATGGCAAACTGAAAGAAATTTGTATTTTAGGGTAGGCCTGCCTTTGATAGTTCATCTCAGATCCTCTTGGGAAACAACACAGATAAATTATATACATTTAAACACATACAGTGCATTTGTATTTATACAAATAGAATGTATGCAGTGGAATACATTAATAAAAATAAAATGTATACATTGCATACAATTTATATAAGTACATTATGCAAATAAAATGGGCATAAAATGGGACTGGGTTGGTTCAAATCTTTAACCACAAGTGTAGCCAGAATCTGATACATGAATGATGACATTTGGCATTCTCCTTGCTTGCACCCACTCTTACCGTCTGGCCTCCCATTACTCTGGGAAAAAGTTGTCAGTGAAATAAGCAAAGTCATGGACCAGCAAAGCCACGTGGAAGCACCAGCATATTCTACGTCCCTTCTCCAGCATAGCCCCAGGGAAACGGGGAGCCCGTGAGGGCCACCTTGGTGTGTGTGTGCCTTGCACTTCTAGGCTGGTGGCTCCCCACACACACACCTGGAGTCGCCTCTCTAACCCATTTCTCCTCTGCACCGAGGGCTGCCTCTCACCGTGTTCTCACTAATTATCTGTGACATGCGGTTGGCAACCCTGTTTGCGAGGCTTCGTCTGTATTCTGCACTAGGTTGGCCTCACCCCTTGGGAGATGAGAAGATGTGTGTCTTTGAATCAAAAGATCTGAGCGAGCAGTCAAGATGTACTCCTCTGATCCCTTAATATACTTTAAGCCAGGGCCCCTTTTATTGTCTCTCAGACACCATTTCCCAAATGCACTGCAGTGTCAGCCTATTCTTCAAAGTGCCCTTGCAGAGAGCACCTGATGTCTCCAGCTGGAAGGAAAAGCTAAGGACAGACTCCACCCCGCTGCTCTTCACTCAGGGCCTGAGAATATGTCAGGAGGAAGCACCGTTTTCCCCACTGAGAGGGGGGTAAATGCAAAACGTTTGAATTGCCGAGTCTTCCAGTGTTTTCTGAAGACGGTAGTATGTGGGGGGCGGGGAGGGTGCTTCTTAGTGTAGCGCTGATGGCACAAGCGGGATCACATATGGAAAATTAAACATAACGAAACTCAGACGTTCTCTTGCTTGGAAGGTGACGCATTTGAGTAGGAGGCTGCCCTCCTGTGCTTCCTTAGAATCTTTGCAAAATCGAAAGGGAATTCTTAAAAGCCAGAAAGAAAACCCTTTGCCAGCCAGACTGGACTCTCAGACGAGAGCAAGAAGCCCTCAGTTTTAGATTGCCTGGGATCGCAACTGCAATGTCAGCTTAGGTTTTCATTGAGAATATGAAAAGAAAGACTGTTTCCAGGGCACCTTATTCCCTAGTCCTCGTTTCTCCTATGTTCTTGGAGCCCCCTGTGCCATACCACACTCGGACTCCCTTTCGCTCTTTTCCTCACTCTGCTCTAGGGAAGGGCAGTTCTGGTAAGATGGTGACTTTGGGCAAAACAGCTGAGCATGCTGGGCTCAGTCCACCCCTCCTTCCTCGTAGACATCAACCAAGCATTCATTCATTCACCAGATAGTACCGAGGGCTTACGTCTCATCAGATACCTTTCTAGCCAGTGGAATAGAAGCAAATAAAATAGACCGATGTGAATGAAATAGAGAACTCCTATTTTAATAGGACGCACAGAAAATAAATGTAAGAAACATAAGTGCTTTTAAAGCGGCAGGTTTAACCATGACGGGAACTGAGCTGTGTCTAGGATTGTTGAATCACTCTATCGTGCACCCGAAACTAGTATAACACTGTATGTTGGCTCTACTGGAGATAAGATTAAAAACTTCATACAAAAAAACAAAGTGGCAAGTGTTGAAGGAAAACCTGTGGAGCAGTGAGAAGAAATATCAAGGGATGGGTGCCGAAATTTTGGAAGGAAAGGACGGAGGCTAACGCAGAGAGTTCCAGTGGGCTTTGACAGAGCAAGGAACCGGATTGGCTGCTTCCCAGAATTAATCTAATTTGACTTGTGTTTTAATAAAATCTCTTGGCTTTGAGTCCTAAGATTCCACTGGGGGAGAGGGGAGGTTGTGACAAGAAGAGGTTATTGCAAACATCTAGACCTGACAGGATGATGCTAGCAGGGAAGGTGGTAAGGAGGAACGGGATTCTGAAGTATGGATGGCAAAACTTGCTGACAGATGATATGCAAAGTGAGGAAAGATAAGCATTAAGGATGGAGATATGCATCGAAGATTCTGAAGTGAATAACTGAAGAATGGATTTGCAATGAAGTGGGGTGAAAAGGGTGCAATAGGACCTGTTTGGGGCGGGGCTGGGAGTAAAAATCAGGAGTTCTGTCTTAGATATAGTGAGTTTAAGATGCGTATTAGACATCCGGTTGGAGATGGTACTCAGGAGATGAGGTGCTCAGAGGAGAAGCCCAAACCTGACATCAGCTCGGAGAGGGGATTTAAAGTCACGGACCTGCATGAGATCATTCTGCAAGGTGAATATGGTCAGAAGAATAAATGTGGCACAAGAGCTAATCCCAGGACACTCCAACATTTAGAGCTTCCATTCAGACAAAAGGAAGGAGCAACAGAGGAGATGGGAGAGATAAGAGTGATGAGTGGGGTGAGGTATGTCTTCATACAGCATCCATTGCTCATCCTCTGGGGGACGGTTCCCACATGTGCCTGGGTCTACATGGGGAGTTCCGCCATGGTTTGCTCTTCAGCCTTCCCACTGCTACTTGGCTAATAAACTTGGATGAAGCCATGTCCTTCAACCTGACCTCAAGCGTCGCTTTAGTTTCTTAAAGTGCTCAGACCTGGGTGGCAGAGAATGGTGTTCTACCTCAGGCCTCCCTTGGGGTCTCCTAAAAGAAAAATGCAACAAGTGCATTTGGTCTGAGAAATTGATTCTTTTTGTGGGTGGTGGTTTTGTTT
>CM052895.1:12396054-12517446 GCA_028534135.1 Potos flavus | reverse complement strand
GGCATCCTGGCTCTTTCCACAGTTTGGAGATTGTGGCCATTGCTGCTATGAACATTGGGGTACATGTGGCCATTCTTTTCACTGCATCTGAAAATACCCAGTAGTGCAATTGCAGGGTCATAGGGTAGCTCTATTTTTAATTTTTTGAGGAATCTCCACACTGTTTTCCAAAGTGGCTGCACCAACTTGCATTCCCACCAACAGTGGAAGAGGGTTCCCCTTTCTCCACATCCTTTCCAACATTTGTTGTTTACTGTCTTGTTGATTTTGGCCACTCTAACTGGTTACACAGTATTTTAATTTAATTCCAAAAATGCATCATGTTATACATACTATGAAAATTGATTTTGACCATTTCCTAATGTATGCTCAATTCTAGTAAATATTCTGTGACTGCTACTTGAAAAGAAGATCCATTTTCTGTTTTCAAAAACTAGAGCTTGGTATAAAACACTAATTAAAATTACCTTCCTGGTTCCGTATCCACATACTCTGTATTTTTTACCACTCTTCTGGTTCTGTAAGATAATCTTAGTTTTTCAGTTTTTGCTTTTAATTTTTATCAATTTTTATCAATTTTGAATGCAATTTTCTTACATGCCTTAGTTTTAAGCGGTATCCTTCCTCAAAAAGTTATTCTCTTTAACAATAGAACAAAGGTGGAGGTATCACACTCACTGATTTCAAAATGTGTTACCAAGTTCTAGTAACCAAAATAGTATGGTACTGGTGCAAAAACAGACACCTAGATCAATGAAATGGAATACGGAACCCAGAAATAAACCCACACTATATATGATCGTTTCATCTATGACAGAGGAGTCAAGAATATACAATGGGGAAAAGACAGTCCCTTCAAATAATGGTGTTGTTAAGACTGGAGCACTATCTCGCAGCACATACAAAAGTAAATTCAAAATAAGTTCAAGACCTGAACGTAACACCTGAAAGCATAAAACGTCTGGGAGAAAACACAGGCAGGAAGCTCTTTTGACATTGATTTTAGCAATATGGTTTTGGACCATATTGCTAAAATGGTTCATGCAGCAAAAGCTAAAGTACTTTTAGCTTTTTGGGCTATGGGGTCGTGGGCTCAAGCTCACGACCCCATCTTCAGGTTCATCCAGCAAAAGCTAAAGTACTTTTCACATTAGTGAAAGTTAGTAATTTCTTTAACTTTACTAGATTTACTAAACTTTACTAAAAGTAAAAAACTTTTCACACTAGTGAAGTTCTGAATCACATTAAACTGAAAAGATTCTCACGTGCAAAGAAACCATCCACAAAATGAAAGTGCAGCTTCGTGAATGTGCAAAGATAGGTACAAATCAAACATCTGATAAAGGGTTAATATCCAAAATATATAAAGAGCTTATAGGACTTAGTGGGTTTTGTGTTTTGGTTTTTCTAACGAATTTATTTGAAAGAAAGCACACAGGAGCATGAGTGGGGGGAGGGGAAGAGGGAGAAACAGACTCCCTGCTGAGTGCAGAGCCTGAGGTGGGGCTGGATCCCAGGACCCCGAGATCATGACCTGGGCTAAAGTCACATGCTTAACTGAGCCCCCAGTTGCCTCTAATATGTTTGGGGTTTTTTTGGTAATATTTATTAACGTATTTGAGAGAGAGAGCATGCAAGCAGGGGGAGGGCCAGAGGGAGAGGGAAAGAGAAGACTCCCAAGCCGACTTCAGACCCAGTGGAGAGGCCAACACTGGGCTCGAGCTCACAACCCCAAGATCATGACCTGATCCTAAATCAAGAGTCAGACGCTCAACCGAGTGTGACACCCAGGTATCCCATGATTTAATGTTTTTAAAAAACAATTTAAAGAATAGGGGAACTGAATAGACATTTTTCCAAAGAACACATACAGACGGCCAACAGGCACACAAAAGGTGCTAAATATCCCTAGTCCTCAGAGAAACGCAAAGACATATTTGCAACTGTATGTTCGTTGTAGCTTTATTTTCAGTAGGCAAGACGTTGAAGCAACCTGTGTCCATCCGCGAGTGAATGGATAAAGAGGTTGTGCTCTATATATATAGTGTGTGTGTGTGTGTGTGTATGTATATATATATATGGAATACATATATGTTTATCATATAGAGTATCGCTCATAAAAAATAATGAAATGTTGGTATTTATGACAGCGTGGATAGACCTAGAGGGTATAATGCGAAATGAATTAAGTCCAACAGACAAAGACAAATACTGTGTGGTTTCAGTTACTTGTGAGCTTTAAAAAATAAAAGAACAAAACAGAGCAGAAACAGACTCACAGAGGAACAAACCATTGGTTACCAGATGGGAAAGGTTTTAGAGGCCCATGAAATAGGTGAAGGGCATTAAGAATAACAAACTTTGTGTTATAAAGTAAGTCATGGAATTGTAATGTACTGCATAGGGAATATAGTCAATAATATTGTGATAACTTTTCATGGTCACAGATCGTAACTAGGCTTCCTGTGGGGATCATTTCATAATGTATAAAAATACTGAATGACTATGACATACATCTGAAACTAATAGGATCTTATATGTCAACTGTACCTCAAAAAATTATCCTCTTGAATGGTTTTTATTTTGAATTTCACTGGAGCTGTTATTAATATGGTGACCCTTCATTCTTTATTTCTTTGCATTTTCCTCATGCATTTTACCCATTTTCTGAGTTACTTTAAGTGTATATATAATAGGTAGCATGAATAACAGTTGGATTCTGGATCAAATGAAGTATGTTGTTTTTCTTTCATATATCTAAATTCACTCGTATTGATCATACCACGTAATAAGTTATATTTATGCTTATAATTTTTTTGTTTTGTTTTTAATACTTTTTGATGCATTTCATTTTCTCTCATAATTTTCTAGGACACATTGACGTTTTTATTCCTCCACCCTAGCCACCCTTTATGTTTGATTCTATTGTTATAGTTATGTCTTTAAAAATGAACACCGTCTAAATAATGGCAGTTGACTTTTTAATTAAACTGTTTTTAGAGCGGTTTTAGATTTATCTCAGACCTGAATGGAAGTATAGAGAATTCTTTCTGCTCCCTCTCCTTACAGACGTTTAACCTTCCGATTACCCATATCCCCCACCATTTGTTACAGTCAGTGAACCTGCATCAGCTTGTACTTATCACTCAAAGTCTGTAGTTCACATAGGTGTTCACTCTTGATTTTGTACATCTTAAGAGTTTTGACAAATGTATCCACTAATGTAGTAACACACAGAAAGATTCTGCTATTCTTCCGTGCTCTGTCTGCGCATTCCTCCCCCTACCCTAACTTTTGGTAACCAGCGAACTTTTTACTGTTTCCAGACTTTAGCCTTTTCTAGAATGTCGTGTAATTGTGATCATACAGCTTGAAGAGCTTTTCTGGTTGGTTCCTTTCACACAGTAGTAAGTCCTTAAGTTTCCTCTCTGTCTTTTCATGGCTTGATAGCTCATTTCTCTTTAGCACTGAAAACTCTACTGTTGTCTGGATGTATCATAGTTTATTTACCCATTTACATCCTGAAGCACATCCTGGTTGCTTCCAGGTTTGAGCAAGTAGGAGTAACACTGCTATCGACATGTGTGGGCAGGTTTTTGTGTGGATGTAAGTTTTCACTTCATTTGGGTCAATTCCAAAGAGTGTTATTGCTAAATCATATGGTAAAAGCATGCTCAGTTTTCTAAGAAACCACCAAAATGGTTTCACAACCTTCCCGAGTGGCTGTACTATTGCGCAGTCCCTCCCGCAGTGAATGAGAGTCCATATTGCTGCCCTTCCTGGCCAGCGCTGGGTGTTGTCAGTGTTTGGATTTCGGCCAGTCTAACAGGTATAGAGAGTGGTATGTCATTGTTGTTTAAATTTGTAATTTTCTAACAACATATGATGAGAAACGTATTTTCATGTGCTCACTTGGCATCTGGATATCCTCTTTGGTGTCTGTTCAGGTCTTTTGCTTTTAAAATTGGGTTTGTTTTTTTATCATTGAGATTTAAGGATCTTTGTCTATTTTGCATAACAATCCTTCATCATACATGCCTCTAAAAATATTTTCTGTCAGTCTGTAGCCTCTCTTCACATACTCTTGATACTGTATTTAGCAGAGCAGAAGTGTTTGATGAAGTTCATATTGTGAGATATTTCTTTCATGGATTATGCCTTTGGTGTTATATTGAAAAAGTTATAGCCATACCAGGGGCACCAAGATTTTTTTCCTATGGTATCACCTAGGAATTTAATGTTTTTCTTTTTACATTTAGGTCTCTGATTCATTTTGAGTCTGTGTGTGTGTGTGTGTGTGTGTGTGTGTGTGTGTGAATGGTGTAAGGTCTGTGTCCAGATTCATTTTTCATGTGTGTGTCCAGTTGGCCCAGCACTGTTTGTTGAAGAGTCTGTCTTTGCCCCCATTTCATTGCTTTTGCTCCTTTGTTAAAGAGAAACAAATTGAGGGTTTTAGAGGGAAGGGGGGTAGGGGGTTGGGTGAGCCTCGTGGTGGGTATTGAGAAGGGCATGTACTGCATGGAGCACTGGGCATGGTGCATGAGCAATGAATCTCGGAACACTGAAAAAATTTAATTAAATTTAAAAAAATTATATGACATAAATTGACATAAAATAAATTAATATTGGATTAATTCCAACTAATATTCATCTAAAATATAATTTGTAAAATGAATAAACATGACAAACATGGAAAACATACTCTCCCTTTACATCATTGATAATTTAAAAGGGACTTGACCAAGAAATTTATTGAACCAGAAAAGTACTCTGCACAGAGTTGAAAGGTTTATAGAGTGTTTTCAGACCTAAAGGTAATTCAAACCTAGCCCTCATTCATTTTGAGTAAAAGTTTTGGTCAAAATACCGCTCTCAAATATTCTGTTTCACGCTAGCAAATACCGGATGTATATGTATGTTCTAGGAAGTCAGGTGATACCTCATGGACAATTTTATAATAGTTTTATTCTGAAAGAGAATGAATATGTGTACTCGTAAAATAAAAAAGGACATTGCAGCACATGTAGAAGGCTATGAAAAGTAAAAATCAAGTCACATAATATTGAGACTAAGGCAATAACTATTTGCATTTTGCTGTATACTGTATTGTTTGTTTTCCTATTATTTTTATAATGATGATTATAAAACAACCAGTTATGTAAAAGAACTCAAAGTGAAAATACAAGTTCCTTTATCTCACTCACCCAAATATCAGTCCTAGTATTAAAGACAACCGTTCGTGCTGTATGCTTTCAGAAATGTTATAAATACAGTTAAAAATACCTTTATATATGCCTATATGTTCAGATTTCTAACTGAATATATTATAACAAGCAGAATTATGTATTAAAATCTGTTCCAGAAAAAAAAAAAGAAGTTGACCATTATTTACATGGGTCTAGCTGTGGGCTCTCTAATCTGTTTATTGATCTATTTGCCTATTCTTCCACCAATACCATACTGTAGTGCAAGAGGTAGGTATAAGACACAATGAAAAAGTAAGTGAAAATGAAAAGTTGTATTAATAAGTTCACTTCTTCAAGATTAACTGTAAAGCTATATAATCAAGACAGTGTAGCTTTATAGTCTTCAGGTAAGGTAGTGTCAGTCCTCCAGCTCTGTGTTTCTCCTTCATTATTGTGTTCATCGTTTTGGGTTTTATGCCTCTACGTAGAAAATTTAGAATTAATTTGGCAGTATCCACAAAATAACTTGCTAAGGTTTTGATTGGGATTGAGTTGAATCTGTAAGTCCAGTTGGAAAGAATCAACTACCTTGACCTTATTGAGTCTACACATGAACACAGAGTATCTCTCTATGTAGTTCTTCCTCCATATTTTTCCTCTGTGTTGTCCTCATAGATGTCTTATACATACTTCGTTGTATTTATACCTAAGTACTTCATTTTCGGGTTTGGTAAGGTAAATGCTAATGTGTTTTTAATGTCAAATTCCACTTGCACATTGTGTTATATAGGAAAGGAATTGACTTCTGTATATTAACTTTGTATCTTACAAACTTGCTGTAGTCATTTAACAGTTTCAGGAGATATCTTGCTGATTCTTCTCAGTTTCTCTACATGAATGATGCTATCATACACTAATAATGACAATTTTATTTCTTTGTTTCCAATATGTATACCTTTTATACCCCCTTCTTGTCTTACTAAGTGAACGATGACTTCTAGTACAGTGTTGAAAACCACTGCAGAGAGGGAACAGCCTTACCTCGTTACTGATCTTAGCAGGAAAACTTTAAGCTTTTCATCATTAAGTATGGTGTTAGCTGTAGGGGTTTTCTTTGTTGTTGTTCATTTTCAAGTTGAAGAAGTTCCCTCCTAGTTGGCAGAGAGTTTTTATCGTGAATGGGTGTTTGGTTTTTGTCAAATAACTTTTCTGCATTTATTGATCGGATCGTGTGGTTTTCTTTTCTTCCTTAGCCTGCTGATGTGTTGGATTATGTTAATTGATTTTTTAAATGTAAAAGCAGCCTTGCATACCTGAAATAAATCCTTCTTGATTGTGGTATATAATTATACTTTATATGTTGTTGGATTCAATTTACTAATTTTTAGGGATTTTTACATGTAATGTTCAAAAGAGATAGTGGTCTGTATTTTTCTTGCCTTGTAATGCTTGCTGTTTCTGGTGTTACGATAATGTTGGTCTCATAAAATGAGTTAGGAAGCATAGGATTCTGTCTTCTGAGAGAGATTGTAAAGGATGGATATAATTCATTTGGAAAAATAGATAGAGACCTATTCAGATTGTTTCTTCCTGTTAGTTTTGGCAGATTATGTCATTCATAATGAATTGGTCCATTCATTTATGTTACCAAATTTGTGTGCATAGAGTTGTCCATAGTATTTCTTTATTATCTTTTTTAATCTCCTTGGATCTGTAGTGATGCCCCCTCTTTCATTTCTGACTTTAGTAATTTGTGTCAGCACTTTTTTTCTTACTTAGCTTGGTTATAGACCTATTAATTTTATTGATCTTTTAAAAGAACCAGGTTTTGGTTTCATTGGTTTTTCTCTATTGATTTGCAGTTTTTAATTTCATTAACTTCTTAGTATTTTTTCTTCTGTTTGCATTTAATTTGTACTTCTGTTTTCCTAAGATGAAAACTTAAATTATTCATTTTAGACATTTCTTCTTTCTTAATATTTGCATTTAATGCTATAAATTTTCTTCTAGTACTGCTTTCACTCCACCTCACAAGTTTTCATAAGTTCTATTTTATTTCCATTTAATTGAAAATATTTTTAAAATTTCTCTCGAGAATTCTTCTTTGACAATATGTTATTCAGAAATATGTGGTTTAATCTCAAAGCATTTGGGATTTTCCAACTATCTTTCCATTACTGATTTCTTTTTTTGTTTGTTTTTAACATTTTATTTATTCATTTGAGAGGGAGAAAGAGAGACAGAGAGTACACAGAGGGAGAGGGAGAAACAGACTCCCCACTAGGCAGAGAGCCTCATGCAGAACTTGATCCCAGGACCCTGAGATCGTGACCTGAGCTGAAGGCAGACACTCAACCAAGCCACCAGGCACCCCTCCATTATTAATTTTTAATTGAATTCATTACGGTCTGAGAGCAGAGATTTGATGATTTCTATGTCTTTAAATTTGTTAGGGTGTGTTTTGTGGTCCAGAATATGGTCTATATGGGGGAATATTCCATAGGAGCTTGAGAAAAAATGCATATTCTGCTGTTGTTGAATAGTCTATAGATGTTAATTATATCCAGTTGATTGATGGTGCTTTAAATTTAACTGTGTTCTTACTAGTATTTTTTCTGATGGATTTGTCCATTTCTGTTAGAGGAGAGTTGAAATCCCCAACCATAAGAGTAGATTCATTTAGTTTTCCTTGGAATTTTATCAGTTTTTGCCTTAAATATTTTCTTGCTCAGTTGTTGGGTGCATACACCTTAAGGACTGTTGTGTTTTCTTTGAATCTTGACTCCTTTATCATTATGTAATGTCGTATTTATCCTTTTATCCCTGATAACTTTTTGCTTTTCCTGAAATCTGCCTGAAATAGTATAGCTACTCCTGATTTCTTTTCATTAGTGTATTAGGGTTATGTATGGGAACACGAAATGTGATGAGAAATCTCATCACCTGCTATTTACAAGGTAGAGAACTGAGAAAGCCAGTGGTGTAATTCAGTCTGAGATGAAGGACTAAGAACCATGAAAGCAGAAATTGTTGGATGTCTCAGCTCAAGCAGAGAGTGGGCAAATTCACCTTTCCTCCCTCTACCTTTTTATTCTATCCAGGCCTTCGGTGGATTGGATGATACCTGCCCACAATGGGGAGAGCCATCTGTTTTATTCAGTTCACCAATTTAAATTCTCTTCTTTTCTGTAAACACCATCACAGACACTCACAGAAATATCGTTTTGCCAACTATCTATGCATACTTTTACCCAGTAGGGTTGACATAAAATTAGCAATCTCAGTTACTGTTAGCATGGTCTGTTTTTATCTATCCATTACTTTTAATCTCTGTGTATTTAAAGTAGGTTTCTTGTAGACAATGTATAGTTGGGTCTTGTTTTTTTATTCATTTTGATCATCTCTAATTGTTAAATTTCTATCATGGACATCAAAAGCGATTCTTGAAATGGTTGGACTTACATCTACCATATTTGTTACTGTTTTCTGTTTGTTACCTGTGTTCTTTTTTTTTCCCCTCTATTTTTGCCTTCACACTTTTTCTGTCTTGAGGTGTGAGCATTTTATGATTCCTTTTTCCATTTTTTTTAGCATAAAATACATAAAATTTTTTAGCATAAAATACATAAAAAGCACAAAACAGCATACTTCCTTTTTGACTTTTTTTAGTGGTTGCCCTAGAGTTTGCAAAATACCTTTCATCTATTCCAATCCACTTTGACTCAATACTATACCGCTTCACAGGTAGTGCAAGTAGCTCCCAATAATAAAATATTCTTTTTTTTTTTAAGTAAAATATTCTTAATTCCTCTTTCCAGTCCCTTGTATCAGCCCTTGCATTCCTTTCACTTACACATAGGCATACTCATGTTTATATGCATACGTAAGCATACATAATTGAATACCCTGGTGTGATTATTTTGATAAAATAAGTTGTTATCTCTCATATCAATTAAAAATAACAAAAATCAAAGCTTTTATTTTACCTTCTCTTAGTCCTTCTCTCATGATCTTCCTTTGTTTATATAGTTATGGGTTTCTGAGCTATATCATTTTTCCTCTCTGAAGAACTTCTAAAATTGCTCACAAGGCTGGTCTACTGACAACAGATTTCCTCAATTTTTGTTTGAGAAAGTGTGTATTTTTTTATTTTAGAGGATAATTTCACAGGGTACAGAATTCTAGGTTGCCTTGTTTTCTTTCAACCTTTACTATATTTCACTCCATTCCCTTCTTGTGTAGTACCTGAGATCTTGCATATAATTCTTATCTTTGCTCTTGCATAGTAAGGTGTTTTCTGTTTTTATCCTCTGGCTCCTTTTAAGATTATTTACTTTAGATTTTTTGAAGTTGGAAGGTGATCTCCCTAGGTGTAGTGTTGTTTTTGATTGGCATTTAATCTGCTGCATGTTCTCTGTGATTCCTGGATCTGTGGTTTGATGTCTAACATTATTATGGGGGTAACTCTCAGTTACTATGGCTCCAAATAATTCCTTGGTTCCTTTCTCTTTCTTTGCCCTCTGGTATTCTTAACACAGGTTACAACTTTTGTACTTAGTTGTACATAGTTCTTGGATATTCTGTTGTGGGTTTTTTTTTCCAGTTTTTTCCTCTGCTTTTCTGATTTGGAGGTCTCCATCATATACTCAAGCTCAGAGAGTCTTTCCTCAGCTGTGTCTAGTCTGCTAATGAGGCCATCAAAAGTTACACTGGTTTTGATTGCTAGCGTTTTTTTATTTTTAGAATTTCCATTTTTATCCTTATATTACCCATCTGTTCTTACATCTTTGCTGTTTGTTCCATTAAAGCCATTTGCATATTAATCACAGTTTTAATTTTTTTTTGATAATTCTAACCTACCTGCCATATCTGTCTCTGGTTCTAATGCTTTTATAGTCTCTGCAAACTATGTTTTTGCCTTTTGGTATGACTTACAATTTTTTTCTGAGAAGTGGACATGAAGTACTAGTGAAAAGAAATTGGAATAAATATATCTTTAGTAATGTGGTGGGAAGGTGTCGGGCAGAGGGTGCTTTCTATAGTTTGTCCAGGGATTCGGTTTTAGTTTCTTCATGAAACCATGCTCCTGGACTATGAACTTCACGTGTGCTTTTCAGTTCCTTCCGTACAGCCCTTAGGTGGGACCAGATGGCTAGTGGGGCTGATGTTGTAATTTCCCTTCCCCCAGGTTGTTTAGGCTCTGGTAGAATAATTTCTCTTCAGGTAACAGAGCACTCTGACATACTTCACCATGGTTCCATTTTCCCTCCTCCAGTGAAAAGCGTGAGGGGATTATTCTCTGACATTGACTGTGACAATCTGGTAGAACTCTGGGAGTTGAAACTTACAAAAGTGTGGGATCCTCCAGATGACTGGTTCCCTTGGAGTTTTTTTCTCTAAGGCTTGTCCATTCTGAACCTCCATCACTTCATCAATTACATGTCAGATTTCTCTACTCTGGTACTGGTTTCCCTGAAGGTTTCTGTGCCAGTAATTTTTAATTTTGTGTATCCTCCTTTTGTCTCCCTACTCTTGAGGTAGCAGTTTGCCTTGTGATCTTCCTTCTCTAATAGATTTAAGAAGCATTTTTTATATTTCTATTTGTTTAGATTTTTGTTGTTAGAATAGAATAACAATGTCTGAATGCCTTTCATGCTGGATGGGAAACCAAAAGTCCCTGACAATTTACTCTTTTCTGTGTAAATTAAAGAACCAGCACATCCAAACTTCCCTCCACATCCTTTTACATATAATTTATTATTATTATTATTAAATTATTAGTTATTATGGTTATTCTTGGCTCTAAGGAATTAGCTTGAAAATAAATTTGCCTTTGTTTGTTTTGAAAGTTTATTTAATTGTTTAAACAACAACAAACAGTTCACCCATAACCTCCCCCCTGACCACTCCCCAGTCGTGGATGAGAAAGGAAGGAGCCTCCTAAGAAATAGGAATTAAATAGTGAGCAACTCAAATCATCAGTTAAAAAAAAAAAAAATTACCTACTGCTGATTACAGCTGAAATAGAATCAAGTGTTTATTTTTTCTGATTTTTTTTTTTAAACTCCCTATTGGACAAGCTCCTCTTCTGGAGCTGAGTCAGAGGGGAAATTGCTGAACCTGGGTCACTTGGCCGATGTCCACAGTGTGTTTCCTGGCTCTGTTTCAGAGAAAGGGACTTGAGCTGCAGGTCTGCCTCCTGTTCCTATTCCCACAGAGCTGCCCTGAGTGTGGGCTGCCAGCCACAAGTGCCATGCTGTAGGCCCCGTGTGGGCTGCCCGCCTTCCACGCAGAAGGCTTCCTCCCGGTACTGACCCAGCCTCCCTCAGAAGGCTACGGGTCTTTAGGACTCGAAGCCTGGGCTTTGAATGTGCCTGAAGCACCTCTGGCTCCTTGGAGAAGGGTGGTTCTCCTTGGTCTCTTCTCTGCCCCACCTTCCCGCCCTGTTTAGCCAGCATCAAGCCCTGTCTGGTTTGGGAATTAGATTCCTGTAAAGGAGAGGGAAAGCCATTTTTCTCTAATTTAGGAAGTTGCATTTTTTTGGTCAAATCTAGTTTTTATTTGAAGATTCAATTCTAATGACTAACACATGTATAATTTTTACTTCCTTTAAATCATCTCTTTTGGGGACAAAGTAGATCTTCAAATCATTGAGGTCTTTTTAAGAAGAAGCTATATTCCTGTGGACTATGCCCCCCAGTTTCTTGCCCACTTGAATATATCTTTCTATTTCTTCCACCTTGTTAATGCCAGATTGATTGGGTTTAATGTTTCTAGGTGACAGGGTTTTTTTGTGTCTTTTTTACTATAAATATTACTTCCCTCTTTCCTGACACCTCACAGTCAAAGAGATATTTTTCCCCCTTGGGTACCCGAACCTTTGTTTTTTAAATGAGTCATCCAGGCTGTGTCTCAGTATGGCTCATTTTTTTTCCAGTAAACTTGCCTGTTAGATGCATGGTAAGCAGTTTCAACCTGTAGAGACAGGTAATTCTTGAGATCGAGAATTTTTTCCTTAAAAACTTTGAATGTTCTTTTTATTGTGGCTGTTTGTTTTCCTAAGAAAACCTAATTAATAAGGGAGAGACCTCCTTATTCATCAGCTTGTGTTTCCTGCGTTTGTTGTCTTTTCCCTTTTTTTATTTGAGGTAATTTTATCAAGGCCACAATTGGCTCAGGGACTAAGTAGTCCGTATGATCGAGATTGGAATTCTGTATCATCTTCAGGACTTTGCTTAGGCCTGCCCAATTCTTTTCCAGTTCACTGTTAGCTCATCGCCTTGTACTTCATTCATTGACTGTAACTTTCGTGCAGCAGGATGAGGAGAGCCAAGGGGTGGTCTCCGCTCCAGCACAGAGCCTCCTTCTTGAGGGAAGTTGAGTATTGGCTTTTGGCGTGTCCATTTCATTGTATCTAATCTGTTCTCTCTGTGGCTAAAATTCCTTATACTTTTCCTGGTTCCTGAGTTAAGGAGTGATCATGTATTTCCCACCATCCCCCCTCCCCGGGTTTTTAAGAATTTGCTTTTTGTTTGTAATTGTGTTCGGCTTTAGCGGAAAACAGTCTCTAAACCCACTTCTCCATTACCAGCTTTTCCAGAAGTTCTGTCTCCTCTTTAAAAACATGTGGCAGAAGACCCTTTGTTTCTTTTCATGAACACCGTATCATATATTTTTTTTTTAAAGATTTTCTTTATTTATTTGAGAGAGTGAGAGAGAGCATGAGAGGGGAGAAGGTCGGAGGGAGAAGCAGACTCCCTATGGAGCTGGGAGCCCGATGCGGGACTGGATCCCGGGACTCCAGGATCATGACCTGAATGGGAGGCAGTCACTTAAACTTAACCAACTGAGCCACCCAGGTGCCCAACACCATATCATTTTTATCGCACTGATGAAGATGGGTGAAATCTGAGGGAGCGTTAGCATGAAGGTTAGTTGCAAATATCTAGAAGTGGGTACATCCTGTAGTGGGTCCTCTTTTGATAACAGCGTACATTCTGTTGCAGTTAGAATGTACACAACTCCAGATTACGAAGATGCTCTCTCAGATCTGTGCCTGCTTACTGTCCACCCAAATATTACATAAAACAGGGGAATTAACACCTATATCCTGACACCCTGTTCACCGAACCTTTATAATCCATTAACTAGCTTCTTTGGCTCACAGAAATGTATTCACTGAATAGATTGTCTTTTTTTTTTTCTTTCTTTCTCCTTTTCTTGTTTCTTTCTTTTATAAAATCAAATTTACCTAAACACCTCATTTAATGACTATTAAGTCACAGTAAACAAATACTTTCTACTTGGCTCTCTAATTTTGAATAGATTATCCAGAATACCATTTGCCCAAAATAGCTTACTAACCTTTCGAGTTCTGCTTGAAACACACCCGGGTGGCCGCTTTATAAGCTTGTTGGAATTTTAAGATTACGGGTTCTTTGCATACATTTCATCTTTTAGGGCATATTGATATGCATAATCCTGGACAATCTTAGTTGTTTCATGATTTATAGGGAGTTAAATGAGAATAACAGTAGCTAGCCTATGCTCATTTCCTGTTGCAAAAGGACTGGCTTCTCTAACACGTGTGTATTTAGTTGTTGCCTTTCTGCTGTGTCGTTCCCTTCCATGCATTCTGGGAAGTGTGTGGTGGTAGGAATGATGATGCATCAGTGATCTCTGCCTCTTGTCAGTTACTTAGCTTATATAGAAAAGGACACTTCGAAGATTCTTGAAAGCTAAGAATCAGTTGATCTTAAGATAAGGAGATTATCCTCGATTATATGTACTTTTGGCTCAACTTAATCATCACGTGGACTTTTAAAAGCAAAAGAGGGAAGTAAGGGTGGGGGGGAGCCACAGGGATTGGAGGGGTGAGGGGGATTCATTATGTGTCACTGGGCCTTTGGTGACAGAGGGGCCAGATAGGAAGGAATACATGCAGCATCGAGGAGCAGACAGCAGACCTTGGCTGACAGCCAGCAAGAAGATTCGGACCTCTATCCTCCAAGGCCTCCAGAAAAGAGCCTAACCCCACTGACATGACAGAGTTGTGAGGCCCAGATCAGAGGATCGGGCCAGTCTCACCCAAACTTCTGATCTCCAGAAGATGAGGGATAGTAAGTCTTGTGCAGGAGGAGGAGAGAATAAACGGATGTCCTCGATTACCTATGTTGCTGTCATTTGTTACAGCAGCAGTAGGAAACGAGTACAGGTGCCATTGACACCCCAGAAACTTGGAATTTATGCCAGAGGACAGGCGAGGTGGGAAGGAGGTGGTGTGGAGAACTGATGGTGATACCAGCCCCTCTCGAAGAGGGGCATGCCCCCTGAGTTCTTCCTGGGGTTGAGGCTGTATGTGAGGCAAATGGGGATGTGCTTTCAGCTTCCTCTCTCTGGGGGCAGGATGACTTCGCTTGCAGAGAGCCGGACTAGTGGGGATGCTTCTCGGAGTGGAAAAGGCAAGGTGGGGGCCGAGCAGTCAGGGAGCCTATGAGCGGGGGCTTCCTCCGCAATAGGCAAACACAGGAACAAAAAAATTGGGGACCTTTGAAAATATACAGAAACCACTTTAAAAAAAAAAATCCTTTTAATTTGATTCATTTCCTCACGAGTCCATAAAGGGCACATGTGCTTAGAAGAATAAATTAGAAGGAAGAAATCACCTGTGATCACAAAAGATTCCGTGGATAATAAAAATTTGACTGCCAATTTAAAAAAGGGATGCATGTAGTGAATAGCTTGCAGGAGGGAAGCAAAATGAATTCACACAGTAAAAAGGGAACCCGGATACAAAAGCCACAGAAGGAAAAGGGAACGAGGTACAGAGAAAAGATAGGAAAGATCAAGAAGGGGCGTGTATGTGTGTCATAAATAGACCATTTGGCTTGAAGTACTAAAGAAAAACTAGAGAATTTTATTGGCAAAAAAAAAAAAAAAATTATAAGGCCTGAATATACATACTGAAGAGATTCAATAATAACTATGGAAAAAATAAAGAAAAGGTCAAGAACTGTGAGGCGTATGTTTGTAGCTTGAAAATCATTTTGTGCGTATCTGGGGAGAAGGGGAAGTTATATCCAAATAAAGAAAAATACAAAGCCTTCAGAATGCTCTTCTGCAACATGAAACACCAAAAGACAACAGACTTTTAGAGTATTGGATGTGGCAATTTTTTTTTTCTAATTAAAATGTAATGCTTAAGAGTGTGAGAGAGAGAGTTTGCAGTGGGGATCAAGAGAACCATGAGAAAAAGATGAAGGGATCAGATAGTCCCAGTATCTCAGAGATTATACTGTTCTCCTGAATATTTTCGATAAAATCCCTTTAAAAAGCAAGAGTTGTTAAAATATTCGATAAGTATTTTAGGTCACGAGGAAGGAAATAAACCCGCTCATCATCCTACCACCCGGAGACAACTGGCAATAACATTCTGTTTGGGAAGTTAATTGCATATTTCTTCACTATAATTGAGCTCACAGAATACAGACTTTATTGTACTTGGTTTTTTCTGACTTAAAAGCACATTCTGACAACTTTTCAAGGTAACATCAGTTCAAACCGCCCCACCAGCTTCAAATCCAACATCCCACGGAGCATCCTGCTTATACAATGGGTCGCAATCTGCATACACCACCTTTTTCACCTTTACTGCTAGGTAGCCTGCTGTCTGGTCTCTTTACTTGTTAAGCTCCTGTTTAATTAACTCTCCACTCAAAAACGACATACTTATTTAATAACATAAACTACCCCGTGTTTAAAATCAGTTTAAACAGGTAGATAAGAAACACATGTACTAAGAAACAATTCTAAAAGCTTTGCAAAGCTGTGAACGACCAGGTCCCTGGCCACCTTATTCACCCTCGTACATCGCGCCTCCCTCTTTGCAGAGTATTGCATCGGTCATGTAGTATTCCCTTGGTTTGCAAACTGTGCTGAGTTCTAGCTCCTCCCACTGCCTGAATGGCTATTCCTGCCACTCCTGAGACTGCATCTTTCTGACTAGGTTTTAACTTTGCTAAGAGGGGCTTTCGGACTTGCTGATCCTGGAGGTCTCCATCCTGGCCTTTAAATACCATTACATCACAATTTGTGAGTATACATTTGTTTACTCTCCTCTCTCCTACAACATTATAAGCTTTATTCAGGTGGAAACCATGCATATTTCATTTATTTATGCATGGTCAGCCCCTGCTACTGTATTTGATATTTCCTGGGTCCTCAAAAAAATCCTTTTTTTTTTTTTTTGAGCACTTTTTTGTATTACAGAGGCTTCAAAAATGATCTTTTTCTCTGCTGCACTATATTTCAACATAGGAATGAATAATAATGTATATAACTGTTCATTATTCTTTAGTTTTTTCTAAGTCTTTCCATAAACATGCTAATGTATTCTTTTTTTTTTAACTTTTTAACATTTAATTTTATTGTGGAAAACACAATAGGAGATCTACCCTTTGAAATTCTTAAGTGCAGTACAGTATTTTTTGATTCTTGGTACAATGTTATTCTTCTGATCTTTAGCTGAAAATTTATGTCCATTGATTAGCTCCTGCCCATTTCTTCCTTCCCCTATCACCTGGTAACCATTTCCGAGAGCCTATTTTCAGTACCTCCTAAAACGAGAACCGTGCAGAACTTTACCTTCAGTGTCTGACCTCTTTACCTTAGCATAGTGTCCTTAAGGTTCTTCATGTTGTCGCATAATTTTTTTCTTTAAAGGCCTAAGAGTGACCCATTGTACGTATATGCCATGCCACATTTTCTCTGATGTCATTTACATATTTTATCTGTTGTGGACACTCAGGTTGTTTTCCCGTCTTGGCTGTGGTGAATAGTGCTGCAGTTAATATGGGGAGTCCTCACATCTCTTCAGGGCACCAGTCTGTCTTCCTTTGGGTAAATGTGCAGAAATGGGATCGATGGGTCATATGGTGGTTGTAAATTTTTAATTCTTTGAGGAAAATTTCCATGCACCATTTTGCTTTCCTTTGAAAAGGGCTCAAGGGTTCCACTTTCTCCGTATCCTCACCAGTACATTTTATCTTTGGTTTTATATTAGCCATCTTGACAGGGGTGAGGCAATACCTCACGGTAGTTTTGATCGACCTTTCCCTGATGGTTAATGGTGTTGAGCATTTTTCATAGAACTTTTGGCCATTTATAGGTCTTTTTTGAAGAAATGTCTATTCAAGTCTTGAGCATATTTTTAAATGAGGTTATTAGTTTTCTGCTATTCAGTTGCTGGAGTTCCTTATATTGAAGGTTAACCTCTTGTGAGATAAACAGTTTGCAAATACATTCTTTAATTCTGTAAATTGCCTTCTCACTGTTATGTTTCCTTTGCTGTGCAGAACTTTTTAGTTGGATATAGTCTCACTTGTCTAATTTCATTTTTGTTGTCTGGTTTTGTTTTATATCTGTTTTTGTTTTGGTGTCCCATCCTTGAAAGCTTTGGTAAGACCACTGTCATGAATCTTTTCCATTATGTTGTTGTTTCAGAATTTTAACAGTTTCAGGTCATATCTTTAAGTCTTTAATCTGTTTTGAGTTGATTGTCTTACATGATGTAAGATAAAGATCCAGTTTCCTTCTTTTGCTTGTGGCTGTCTGATTTTCCCAGAACCATTTGTTAAAGACTATTCTTACCTCATTGTGCATTTTTGGCACCCTTGTTAGAGCTCCGTGGACCATATATGGTTAGATTTGTGTCTGGACTGTCAGCTGTTTTCCACTGGTCTTCATATCTTTATGCCAGTACCAAACTGTTTTGATTACTGTAGCTTTGTAATATAGTTTGAAATCAGAAAGCGTGATGTCTCTAGCTTTGTAACGTACATTGAAAGGAACTGTGATGTCTCTAGGTTTGTTCTTTCTCAAGATTGACTTGCCTCTTTGTTTGTTTTGTGTGTGTGTGTGTGTGTGTGTGTGTGTGTGTGTGTGTGTGTGATGCCATGTGACTTCCAGAATTTGGTTTTCTCTTTTTGTAAAATACGGCATTAGGATTTCGAGGGACATTGCTTTGAATCTGTAAATTATTTTCAGTGATATGGACACTTTAATAACATTCTTCCAGTCCAGAAACACGGGGTATCTTTCCATTTGTTTGAGTCTTATTTCATATCTTTTTTTTAAGATGCAGTTATGTAATTTAATTTATTAGATTATAATATTTATAATGCATTTGTATTGAAAAGTAAAAATTGTTTCCTGAATTCGCATACTTTATTTAGTTGACATATCAGGTTAGTATATTGATTTGCTTTTACTTCCATGTTAATCTTATTTGGTTCTGAAATTGAATTCCCATTCTTAGCCTTGTTACGTTTCTTTTTTGTTTTTCTTTTCAATTCCATCTAGTAAATGTACAGTGTTATATTAGTTTCACGTGTACAATACAGTGATTCAGCAGTTCTGTACATTATGCTGCTCACCATGCTAAGTGACTCTTTAATCCCCACCACTTATTTCACCCATCTTCCCTCACCCACCTCCCCTCTGGTAACCACCAGTTTGTTCCCTGTATTTAAGAGTCTGATTCTTGATCTGTTTCTCTCTTTTTTTTCCCCTTTGTTTATTTATTTCATTTCTTAAATTCCACGTCTGAGTGAAATCATATGGTATTTGTCTTTCTCTGACTGACTTATTTCACTTACCATTGTACTCTCTAGATCCATATATGTTGTTGCACATGGTAAGACACCATTCTTTTTATGGGTAATACTTTTTTTTTTTTCTTAAGGATTTTATTTATTTATTGGAAAGATCAAGAGACAGTAAGAGAGAGAGCCCGGGGATGGGGGACAGGCAGAGGAAGAGGGAAAGCAGGCTTCTCACCGAGGAGGGATCCCGATGCACGGGGTCGAAGGCAGACGCTTAATGGACTGAGCCACCCACGTGCCCCTATAGGTAATACTCCATTGTGTATATATATTATATCTTCTTTATCCATTCATCTATTGATGGATACTTGGGCTGCTCTCATAACATGACTATTGTAAATAATGTTGCTATAAACATAGGGTGCATGTATTCCTTTGAATTCCTGTTTTTATATACGTAGGGTAAATACCCAGTAGTATCATTCCTGGATCATAGAGTAGTTATATTTGTAACTTTTTGAGGAATCTCCATACAGTCTTCTACACTGGCTGTAGCAGTTTTCATTCCCACTAACAGTTCGGGAGGGGGCCCCTTTCTCCGTATCCCCCTCACGAATTGTTGTGTCTTGTATTGTTGATTTTAGGCATTCTGGCAGGTGTGAGGTGGTATCTCATTGTAGTTTTGATGTGTATTTCCCTGATGATGGTTGATGTCGAGCCTCTTTAATGTGTCTGTTGTCTATCTGGACATCTTCTTTGGAGAAATATCTGTTCATTTCTTCTTCCTGTTCTTTAATTGAATTAATCATTTTTGGGTTGTTGTATAAGTTCTTTATATACTTTGGATATTCACTCTTTATTGGATAAGTCTTTTGCAAATATCTTTCACTCAGTAGGTTGTCTTTTAGGAGTAGTTTTGTTAATTGTTAATTTGCTGTGCAGAAGCTTTTTATTTTGATGAAGTCCCAATAGTTTATTTTTATTTATCATTCCCTTGCCTCAGGAGACATATCTAGAAAAATGTTGCACAGCCACTATCAGAAAATTACTGCCTTTGCTCTGTTTGAAGACTTTCAGGGTTTCAGATCTGCCTTGTTTAATTTCTTTATTTTATTTTATTTTATTTTTTTTTTTTTAAGATTTTACTTCTTTATTTGAGAGAGTAAGAGAATGAGTAAGAGAGAGAGAGCACAAGCCAGAGGAGGAGGCAGAGAGAGGCAGAAGACTCCCTGCTGAGCAGAGAGCACACATGGGGCTCAATCCTAGGACTCTGGGATCATGATGTGAGCTGAAGGCGGATGCTTAACCGACTGAGCAGTCCAGGTGCCCCTGCCTTGTTTAATTTCTTGAATCAATATTTTGTAGTTGTCAGTGTATAAGTCTTTGACCTCCTTGGTTGTTTGCTCCTTGGTACTTTATTTACTTATTGGTGTTACTATAAGTGGAATTGTCTTCCTAATTTCCTTTTCAGACAGTTCATTGTTAATGTATAGAAACACAACTTATTTTGATATGTTGATTTCTACCCTCCAACTTTACTGAATTTATTAGTTCTAACGGTTTTTAGATAGAATGTTGATGGTTTTCCATATAAAGATGATGTCATCTACAAAACAAGGACAATTTTACTTCTTCCACTTCAATTTGGATATGCATTTTCTTTCTTTCTTTCCTTCTTTTTTCCTAATTGGTCTGGCTAGGCTTCCAGGACTGTGTTGAATAGATACGGTGAGAATGGGCATTCTAGCCTTGTTCCTGATCTGTGAGCAAATGCTTTCAGTTCATGAGTGCGGTGTTAGTGGTAGGATATCATATTTATTATGTTGAGGTAGTTTTCTTGTCTTCTGAGTCGGAGAGTTTTTATTGTGAAAGGTGTTGAATTTTACCAAAATTCTTTTTCTATATCTTTTGAAATGATCATATGATTTCAATCCTTCATTCTATTAATATGGAGTATCACATTAGTTGACTGGTATACTGAGCCATTTTTACATCCTGGAGATAAATGACAGTTGGCCATGGTATCTGATCCTTTTAGTGGGCTGTTCAATTTGGTTTGCTAGTATCTTGTTGAGGATTTTTGCATCTATATTCATCAAGCACATTATCCTGTAGTTTGCTGCTTTTCTGGTATCTTTGTATGGCTTTGATGTCAGGTTAACATGACATAAAATGACATTGGAAGTGTTCATTTTTTTGAAGAATTAGAGTAAAATTGGTGTTAACTCTCATTTAAATGTTGGGTAGGATTCACCAGTGAAGCCAGCTTGTCCTGGGTTTTTTGTTGTTTGTTTTTTGTTTTAGTTGGGAGGTTTTGGTTCATTGACAGTATCAGTAATAACTCTATTCAGACTAATGATTTCATGTTGTTGTCTTGGTACGTTGTGTGTTTCTTGGGATCTACCCATTAAGTTATCCAGTTGGCTGGCATATAATTATTCACAGTAGTCTTATATGATCTTTTTTTTTTATTATTATTATTATTACTTCTGGGGCATTTGTTGTAATGTCCCTTCTTTAATTTCTGATTTTGAGTCAGTTTTGTTTTGTTTTTTTTCCTTAGTTTGGCTAACAGTTTCTCATGTATTCAAATATTTTCAACTTAAAGTGCAGTTGAAATTTTTTTCTCAGAATAAATAGTTGAAAGTGGGAACTGTATAAAAGTATATAAACATTAAATAGAGAAATAGGTTATGTTTCAGGGTGGTAAATTTGGTTGAGTTACCAGTTTTTGCCAAAACGATTCAGTAGCTGAACTACATTTTGCAAGAATTCCAGCAAAGACCTTCCACTGCCAATTAAGATAGAGAAAGCCACAGAAGACTGTTGCTTCTCTCCCAACAATAAGAACACAAGCTGGATAAGTGAAAAGATTCAGTTTTGTTTAAAAAAAAAAAAAAAAGAGCCGAAGGCACAGAGATAACTAAATGAACTAAATTTTAAAAGCAGTGGGCTCATCCACAGGATAAAGACCTATGGATATTTTAAGCGTTGCTGGAACCGTGGGAAGAGAAGAAATCTACCACAGAAAAAGGAATAAACCTGCTGAAATTTTAATTAACTTTTAATGGTCTTGGGGGAAGACAAGATGGATTACAGTACTAAGGATTCCAAGCCATAGAACCAATCTGCCTCTACCCAGTAAGTCTTTCCTAAAGTCCTCCACAAGTGCATGGGTATGGTATGCTGAAGCTTGTTAGGAAAAAAGGACAGTTAAGAAAGTTCTTCCAGATCACTTGGGCGATCCACTGGTATATGGCTTGCTGAAGGCAGGGTATAGGACAGGGGAAACGAGAGAAGTCCCCACTCACCAGGCTCATCCGATATTCACAAGGGCCCAGCAGTGGCCTGCCAAAGGTTGAGATCAGGGCAAAAGAAGGAATAAAACCCCTCAAAGATACATTGAACCTTCACTGATGGGGAAGGCAGCATGTTCTGAATGCTGGGGGCAGAGGAGCAGGGTTGAGAGAAGTCTTTAAAAGCCTAGAAAGCTGGGAAGGACTGGAGAGGAAAAAAGAAACTCCCTGGTGAGCCACAAAGCTTTGTCAACCGGGTTCTAAAAGAGAGAAAAATCTGGCATTTAGCATGTAAAACGTTAAGAGATATCTAAAATCTAGCTAGTGCCCACATCCCAAGCATTGTTAAAGTGAAAGTTTTAGTTTCACCTTCAAACCATTTGAGGTCATTGATACACTAAATTTATCTTAAGCGTTCATACAACCCCAACCAAATTCAACTGCAGGTTAGATGAATTTATCTCTTTCTGTTAGCAGTATGACAAAAGGAGGAGGAATGTCCTTTTCTAGAGGCTGATAATATTTACTAACTAGTATATGATTAAAATTCACCATTAACTAAATATATTGGTTATCAACAATTATTTACAAGTATGTAAAATAGTATTTAAGGACACAAAGTTTGAAAGTAAAACAGTAAAAGGATAGACCATGTGGACTCAAAGCATAGGAAAGGTAGTATTGATCATTTAATACTGATAGTGTAAGTTTCCAGACAAAATGATTATCAGAGATAATGAACATTCCATAATGATGAAAGCCCAGTTCACCAATAAAATGTAACCATGTTACATTTGAGCTCCAAAGTACCTGAAACAAACAAAAAGACAGAAAAAAGGGTGAAATACATGTCCAATCATAGCTGTAGATCTTCCAGCCCTTCTGAGTAACTGATAGAATAAATAGATAAAAAGTAGCATAACTATAGCATATTGGAAGCACTATCGGTGAACTTGATTTACTAGAACACTTCAGTAGAACATTCTTCTTCGGAACACTGAGGCTGTCAATTGCAAAATACACATTTTTCTCATGAGCATGTGGGATACTCACCATGATAGACCACAGTAAATTTTGAAGGAATAAAATCATGTGTCTTTAATCCTCAGTGTTACTAATTTTGAAAGTAATAAAAATACATAGGAAATCCTAAAATATATGAAATTAAGATAATTCTGAATAACCCATTGAGGAACTCATAACAGAAATTAGGAAATACTTCAAAATGAGTAATAAAACACATAAAATTCATCAGATACAGATAAAATAGTGCTTAGAGCAAAAATTGTGATAATTGTCTTTGAAGAAAAGACAAAATCAGTGATCTAAGCTTCTTTGACAAAAAGCTAGAAAAATTGAGAGAAAGTTAAACCTGTAGTAAGTATAAGAAACAAAAAGAACAGGACTAAAAAGAAATAAACTAGAAAACTAACAGAAAATCAACAAAGTTACGAGTTGCTTCTTAAATAAAATATGTAAACTCTATCAAGACTAAAAAAAAATACACAAAGTGTTAATAACTGCAACAGAAGGCACATGATTACAAATACTATGGGTTTTAAAAGTGTAATAAGGGGACATTTTAAACAATGCCATGCCAATATATTTAACAGCTTAGATGAAATGGACAACCTCCTTAAAAAATACAACTTATCAAAACTGACACAAGAAGAAACCATTTAAAAGGCACTGTGTCTTGTAAGGAAATGAAACACCTTCTCATGAAGAAATCTCGTAATTGAAAAACAAATTCTGTTAAATTTTAAAAAATAAAAATACCAAACTACAACTTATTTTCAGAATTTAGAGAAACTTGGGTTTCCCAACTCATGTTTGAGGACAGTACAACTTGAACTGTAAAATCTAATGAAGACATTATGAAAGACAAAATTATAGACCAATATCCCTCATAAACAGATAAAAAAAATCCTTCACATGATAGGAGCAAATCAAATGCAGACATACTTAAAAAGGATAATGTATCATGACTAAGAGGCATTTATCCCAGCATAGCAATTTGGCTTAACATTAGAAAATCTCTTTTATGCTGTTAATATGGTGAATTGCACTAAGTGAAGAAGTGTATGATTAGAACATCTCAATAGATGAAAAAGGATTTCAGAAATTTAAACACCCATTCATAATTTTAAGAAGTAGTCTTAGTAAGCTAAGTATGGAATCAAACTTCTTCTAGTTGATA
The DNA here is from genome assembly GCA_028534135.1 of Potos flavus. Taxonomy (NCBI): domain Eukaryota; kingdom Metazoa; phylum Chordata; class Mammalia; order Carnivora; family Procyonidae; genus Potos; species Potos flavus. The sequence continues at coordinate 12,493,163 of CM052895.1, read as the reverse complement.
AAAGATAACTGAAAAGCCTATAGCTAAAATTACACTGAATAGTGAAAATACTGAATACTTTTTAACTAAAATTGGAAACAAAACAAAAAAAATCACTCTAACAATGTCAGTGTCACATGGAGAACCTGACAGTGCAATAAGCCAAGAAAAGAAATAAAACAAGAAAGAAAGAAAGAGAAAGAAAGAAATTGTCAGTGTGACAGATACTATGATTATGTACCTAGAGAACCCTGTAAAATCATGCAACAAAAAGCCAATAGAAATAGTAAGTGAATTTATCAAGGGCACAATACAGGAGTCAATATTCAAAGTTCTACTGTATTTCTAAATATTAGCAACAAACAAGTGGATAATGCAATTGAGAAAACAATATAACATATACTGTAGCATGTTACATTGTTTTCATCATAACATTAAGCACCTGGAAGTAAAATGATCATTGTATGTGCAATGTATGTACATTAAACACTTACATGACATCACTGAGAGAAATTATAGACCTAAACAAGTTGAGAAAAATACCATGTAAAGTAGCAGACTAAATAGTAAGATGTCCCTTATCCCAAAGTTGACGTGTAAGTTCACCACCAATCAAAATGCAAATTTTTAAAAGAAATTGATTCTAAAAATTATAAGAAAATGTAAAGGAGTTACAGTAGTGAAAATCTTGTAGAATAAATTTAGAGGATTTATAATAAAATTTATTTTAAAGTTATAAGTAATCAATACAATAGAAACATTGACATAAGTTTAGAGGTAGGGATGAGTGGAACACAGTTGAGTCAAGAAACAGACCCACCCATGTGCAGTTAACTGAACCTCAACCAAGACACCATGTCCATATAAGAGGGAAAAGAAATTTTTTGAACAGTAGATGCTGCAACACCTGGATATATCTATGGAAGAAAAAAAATGAATTTCTATACCTACCTCATAACAAAGTATAACTCAAGATAGATCACAGGCCTATACATAAGAGCAAGGACCATAGTGTTTCTAGAAGAAAACGTAAAATAGTACATAAAAGACATTGGGATGGGTAAAAGTTACATGGAAAACTAAAGCATTATGTGTATATACATGTATATTCATATGGTGGGAGGAGGCAGGGACTCAAAATGGTCTTTCAATCAAATAATTTCCTTCTAGTAATTTCTGTTAAGGAAATTATCAAAGATGTGGGGGGAAATGCACATGTATTTCTTTCACCTATGAGCTGTAGATAACAGTATTACAATTTGGTAGCAGGGTCTATTTGAAATTCTAACTTTTGAAACCAGGAGAATTATTAAAGTATAGGGTATCTGGAATTTAAAATACCATGTGAACTTCTAAAGTCCTGTTTTTCCAAACAAAATATGTCTCCCACAAAAATCATAGTTTGAAGTCCTAACCCCCAAGGTGACCATATTTGCAGATAAGTCCTCTAAAGAGGCAGTTAAGGTTAAATGAGATTGTAAGGGTGGGACCGTAATCGTATAGAATTAGTGGTCCTGTGAGGAACAAAAGAGCTATCAGGGATAGGTGGATAAAGAGAAAAAACCAGTTGGAAACAACAAAGAGACAAGGCGGTCATCTCCCCACCCAGGAGAGAGGCGGCCTCAGGAGGAACCAAATCTACCCACTCCTTGATCTTGGGCTTGCACTTTCCATAACTTAGAAAATAAATTTCTGTTGCCGAGGAACTTATTCTGTGGTGTTTTAGAGTGGCAGTCCTGGCAAAGTAATAGATCCCATTTCTAGAAGTGTGTAATGTCATAAGAAAGTGGACTTGCTGGGATATAGACAAGATGGAAAACCAAATATTCTCTCTCTCTCCCTCTCTCTCTAATGTACACACAAAATCTACATTGTTTGCAAGGGGATGGCTTTTATTGTCTTTGAGTTACACTTAAGTTTTTCTACAATGAATAGGTTCTTTGAATATTTAGAAACAAACGAAACATTTAAAAAATTTACTGAGTTCAACTTTGCAGTTGTTGCACATTTTAGAACACTCATGGAAAAGGAACCTTAATATCCTGTTGATGGGATCATTGAACTTTTTACGACAAAGGGACATTGCCGTAAATGACTTCCGGCTTCCTCAAATACATTGACTGCCACAAAACAAGTTCCTTATCTCTGCAAAAATTTTTCAAACAATAAAAGGTGAAATAATTAGCGGAAGGAATTAGTAAAGATGGAAAAATGTGCAAGCAACACTGTGATGCGGAATAGCTATTCTAAACATTTGTGCCAGCTATGGCTTGCAGTTAAAATTTTAAAAATAGCACTTAAATATGCGTGTTAATAACATCCAGAAGGCATTTCTTTTCAAGCCTGTTTGGGCCGTTGAAGGGTTTAATTTAACCACAGCCTTCATTTATGTCTCGCAGTTAAGTTTTTTTCTTTTAAGCTCAAAGGAACTGTGAGTTGTAACTATGATCTAATTGGTAAGGAATGAAGAATGTTTTTCATGTTTTATAGACAACATGAATCCTGATCATTTTACCGCAGTAAATTACGAAGCACTCCACTTGCTCTGTCTCCCCATGGAAACCCTAGCTCATTAAACTATCAAAAACAAAAAAAAACCAAAAAACAAAAAAATCGTGGTGGGTTTCACAGTTCCTACAAAGGCTCTCTGACAAGGTGGGTTATTTTTATTTTGCTAATGCACATTCACTAGGCAGTCTGGGAGCAAGTGAGATTCTTTACGCTCCCCAACTAAATCAATTTATAAGTACATCTACATGTCAGAGGGGCCGTGCAAAGAACCTAAACTGCTGTATAGGAAGATAATTTATTATTGATTTTTTTTTTTCCCAACTCTTTTTTAAAAGCCGCTACAACTCACTGGTTCCTCAGTTCCTTTCTGCAGCAAAAATGATCTATACCACACGGGTGGTGCATCACCCGTGGCCAAGGGAAAGGCCATAGGAGCCACGAGGGCTCCGCTTCCTGATGACTTAAAGAGAAATAAGGAATGATTACACCCGCATTTAAAAACAGGGAGCCCAACTCATCTGCCAGCTCTGCCCTGTTGGGAAACGCCTTTAAAAATTGAGTGCAAATGATAGGTTGTTTAAATATGCATGTTAGATTAGCACCTACCTAATAAATCGGGTACGTCCCTTAATTTTACTGGAAGAAAAAATTACCCTAAATTCTATTTTTTTCTTTTGGCCTCCAAGAGTCAAATATCCAGTTACAAGTAATGAGACGGCCATGCCCACAGCTCAGGACCAGAGGAAGTTAGAAAAAGACGGTGACGCAAAATCTCACTATTGATTCTGGTCTCTTAACTCTGGTTCTACAGTGAGTGCTTGCTGGCGGGTGGAATTCCTAATTGCAGCAGCAATTTCAACCAAACTTGCTGCTTTGTCTGTGATGAGAATTGATGCCCTGTACCACTAGGACTGCAGTCGTAAATTTCACCTACCACGGGGTTACTTGACATCTGCTCTTGACCTTGACCAAGTCAAATGAAAACAATCTCTGTTAGGATTTACAGTAATATGCATATACATACTTATACATACAGTAATAAAATATGCAATAGTATGATAGCATTACTGAAGACCGCTGTAATGATAATTATCTTAAAGTGATTGTGATACAACAAAAATCACAAAAGCCTCAGAAACTCATTGCACTCTATTAGGGCAGAAAATCTCCCACAATTTCCCATAGTTCCCGCTCTCATACCCCATGTAGCCCTCTCTGTTAAGGTTACTCTTATTTCCCATGTTTTTGGTAAATGTGTTAAAGGCTAACACTCCAGCATAGATTCTCTGTACCATAGAAATTGTCTGTTTCTTCCTTAAGTTGAAAAACTTTTAAATTCCTCTACTTTCCCAGGTAAATGGCAGTTTATATTCCAATACTCTTAATATCAGAAGATCTGAGTTCGAATCCTGGATTCGCCACTTCATAGGTTTTGTTTGGTTATTTGTTTGGTTTTTATCTTGGATCTGCCACTTTATTTTCATGTCCTGATCTATGAAATGATAAGGGTAAAAAAAAATTATCTACAATTCAGATATTTTTAAAGATTGAATAAGGTAAAGTATAGGAAATGTTATGGGAACCACACAGCACTGGACAAATACTAATTACTAGTATACTGGAATTTAATATTTTACTTATTAGATGGTCTTATTTTGGCCAACCAAACCTTCTAGAAAATTGTAACACACCTGTCAATAAAGATAAAGTGGGGGAGGGTTTCTGCGTATCAAGGAAAATAACCATCAAAGATGTGCATTTGGCTCATAGAGAAATGTGGGTACACCCAGAGTCTACTGAAAAAAAGAGGATGACTTATATAATTAATCTGGTTTCTAAGGATAATATTGGTAATACTGATCAGGAGAGCAAACGTAGATTCAGATTTTCATGACCTGCAAAAGTGATGGTTATCCCAGAGGATGGCGACGAAAGTAGTCAAGTAGTCTCCCACCTACTGCCAATTGTACTCACTTTTGTCACTCTGCAAATGGGGATCAAGTGTCTGTACTCCTTGCCCACACCATTCCAAAACTTGTGCACCTCCCGTCTTCTCTCTTCAAGAGGATGACTGCAGCAATTATTAGATTTTTCCTCTTTATACCAAATTACTACCAATAGCAATCAAATATGTAATTGTCCCATTTAAAAAGCAGATTGTCTATAAAGCTCACTCCCCACCCTCTATCACTCACTTCAATTGTCTCTTTATCTTGAAAACAATATTTGAAATTATTTTTGTGCTGCGTACTTCCATTTTTTTTTTCTTCCTTCTTTTTTGAGATAAAATTGGCGTATAACCTGTTTGGACAAGACTACAACATGATTCAGTATTCGTATACATTGTGAAATGATCACCACAGTAACATCTGTCACCATACTCAGAAAAAAAATTGTGTGTGTGTGCTGAGGACTTTTACGATCTACTCAGCAATTTTCAAATGTGATATACAGGAAATTCTTTATTTTATAGATTTTATATTTCATAATTTATTTTGCAACTGGAAGTTGCGTGTGTTGACCCTCTCTACCCATTTCACCTTCCCCACACCAACCCCCCCCCACCTCTGGCGACCACCATTCTGATCTCTATATATCTGAGTGTGGTTTTTGTGTTTGTTTTACATTTCACATAAAAATGAGATCATATCGTAATTTGTCTTTCTCTGACTTCACTTAGCATAATGTCCTCAAAGTCTGTCCATGTTGTCACAAAAGGCAAGATTTTATTCCTTTATGTGGATGAAAATAGTCCTTTGTATACCTATCCCACATGTTCTTCATCCTTGGATGCTAAGGCTATTTCCATATCTTGGCTGTTATAAATAATGTTGGAATTAACATGGGGTGAATATATCTTTTGGGTTTAGTGTTTTCATTTCCTTTGGACAAATACCCAGAAATGGAATTGATGGATCACACGGTAGTTCTAATTTTAATTTTTGAGGCATCTCCATATTGTTTTCCATAGTGGCTGCACCGATTTACATTTCCACCATCAGTGCACAAGAATCCTTGCCAGCACTTGTTATTTCTTGTCTTTTTGATACTAGCCATTCTGACAGGTATGAGGTGATTGCTCATTGTGATTTTGATTTGCATTTCCCTGAGGGTTGGTGATGTCGAGCATCTTTTCATGTGCTTGTTGGCCATCTGTAGGTTGTCTTTGGAAGTAAGTCTATCCCGTTCCTTTGCCCATGTTTATAAAAACAATTTTTTTTGTTGTTTTTGTTATTGAGTTGTATGAGTTCTTCATACATTTTGGGTCTTAGCCCCTTATCAGATACATTACTTCCAAATACTTTCTCCTCTTCAGTAGGTTGTCTCTTCATTGTATTTATGGTTTCCTTCTCTGTGCAAAAGATTTTTACTTTGATGCAGTCCCACTTCCTTCTTTTTGCTTTTGTTGCCTTTGTTTTTGGAATCAGATCCAAATGATCGTGGCCGAGACAAACTCAAGGAGCTCACTGCCTATGCTTTTCTCTGGGAATTTTAGGGTTTCAAGTCTTAAATTCAAGTGTTTAATCCATTTTGAATTAGTTTTTTGTGTGTAGTATAGGAGTGGTCTAGTTTCATTCTTCTGCCTGAGGCTGTCCAGTTTTCCCAACACCCTTTATTGAAGACTGTCTTTTCCCATCGTATATTCTTGACTCCTCTGTCATAAATAAATCGACTAGATAAGCATGGATTTATTACCAGACTCTCCGTTCCATTCCATTGATCTATGTGTCCATTCTTAGGCCAACATCATACTGGTTTGATGACTGTAGCTTTGAAATGCAGTTTGAAATCATGAAGTGGGGTGCCTCCAGCTTTATTGTTAAGATTGCTTTTGCTTTTCATGGTCTTTTGTGGTTCCACGTACATTTTAGGATTGTTCTAGTTCCGTGAAAAATACCATTGTGTTTAATAAGGCTTACATTGAATCTGTGGATTGCTATAGTTAATATGGATGTGATAACAATAGTCATACTTCTATGAGCATATCTATCTTTGCATTTATTTGTTTCTCATTTTTTAATCAAAGTTACATATTTTTCAATGTACAAGTCTTTCACCTCCTGGCTGAATTTATTCCTAGGTATTTTATCCTTCTCGATGCACCTGTACATGGGATTGTTTTCTTTTCTTTTCTTTCTTTTTTTTAAGATTATTTATGTATTTATTTGATAGAGAGACAGCCAGAGAGGGAACACAAGCAGGGGGAGTGGGAGAGGGAGAAGCAGGCTCCCCACTGAGCAGGAAGCTGGGTATGGGGCTTGATCCCAGGACCCTGGGATCATGACCTAGCTGAAGGCAGACACTTAACAACTGAGCCACCCAGGCATCCCTGGGATTGTTTTCTTAATTTTTCTTTCTGCTATTCATTATTAATGTACAGAAACACAACAAATTATATATATATTCATAGTGTATTTTACAACTTTATTTCTGTATCTGTTCTAACAGATTTTTAATGCAATCTTTGGGGTTTTCTATATATAATACCTCACCTGCAAACAGTGACAGATTCATTTCTCACTTCCCAATTTGGTTGCCTTTTATTTCTTTTTCCTACCTAATTGCTCAGGTTAGCAATTACAATACTGTGTTTAATAGAAGTGGCCAGAGTGGGCATCCTTGTCTTCTTTCTGGTTTTAAAGAAAAGTTTTCAACCTTTCAGCTTTGAGCATGATATTGCCTGTGGACTTGTCACTTATGATTATGTTGAGGTATTTCTTCTCTATACCTGTTTTGATGAGAATTTTAATCAAAAATTAATGTTGAATTTCGTCCAGTGTTTTTTCTGCATCTGTTGAAATGATCATATGGTTCTTATCCTTCATTTTGTTAATGTGGTATATCACAGATTTAGGAATATTAAGCCATCCTTGCATCCCTGGAGTAAATCCTACTTGATTGTGGTGTAAGCTCTTTTCAGTGTTTTATTCAATTCACTTTGCCAGTATTTTGGTGAGGATTTCTACATCTATGTTCAGGAATGTTGGGCTGTAATTTTCTTTTTTTGTGTGATATCTTTTTCAAATTTTGGTATCAGAATAATTGTGGTCTTGTAAAATGAATTTGGAAGTGTTCTCTCCTTTTCTATATTTTTGGAAGAGTTTGAGAAGGTTGGAATTACTTCTTTGAATGTTTGCTAGAATTTTCCAATGAAGCCACCTGGTCCTGGATTTAGGTTTGCTGGAAAGTTTTTATTATTACTGATTCCATCTCCTTACTACCAATTGGTCTGTTTCTTTATGAGTAAGTTTTGTTATATATTTCTAGAAATTTATCCATTTCTTCTAGGTTATCCCATTTGTTGGTGTATAATTGTTGATAGTAGTGTCTTATAACCCTTTGTATTTCTGTGCTGTGTGTTGCATTATCTCCATTTTCATTGATTATTTGAGTTTTGTCTTACTCTTGGTGAGTTTAGTGAAAGGCTTGTCAATTTTGTCTGTCTTCCCAAACACAGTCTTGGTTCCATACATCTTTTCTGTTGGCTTTTTAGTCTCTGTTTCATTTATTTCTTTTTTGGTCTTTGTTATTTTCTTATTCTGCTCAGTTTGGATTTTTGTTGTTATTTTTATTTACTTGAGTCATAAAGTCATATTTGAGATCATTCTTTTTTCTCAATGTAGATATTTATCACTGTGAACTTCCCTCTTAGATCTGTTCCTACTGCATTCTGTAAAGGTATTTTTTTAATTTCTCTTTCAATTTCTTCCTTGACACAGTAGTTGTTCAGTAGTATGTTTAATGTGTACATATTTGGGAATTTTCCAGTTTTCTTCTTGTAAATGATACTTGATTTCATACCATTGTTGTTGAAAAAGATGCTTGATAGGATTCCAATCTTCTTTAATTTATTGAAACTGGTTTTGTGGCCTAACGTGTGATCTATCTTTGAGATGTTTCAGGTGAACTTGGGAAGAATGTGTATTCTCCTTTTTGATGGAATGTTCCATAAATGTCTGTTAAGTCCATCTGGTGTAATGTGTCACTTAAGGCTTATATTTCCCTATTGAGTTTCTGTCTGGATGATTTATCCATTGATTTAACGAGGGGTTTTAAAATCCCCTGTTACTATATTATTGCTGTCTCTTTCTCCCTTTAGTCTGTTAATATTTGCTTTATATATTTAGGGGCTCCTATTTCAAGTGCAGAACTGTTTACAAATATTAAATCCTTTTGTTGGATTCGACCACCTTATCATTATGTAATGCCCTTCCCTGTCTCTTAATAGAGTCTTTGTTGTAAAGTCTATTTTGCGTGATAGCAGTATTGCTACCTGAGCTGTCCTTTGATTTCCATTGGCATGGTATATCTTTTCAATGCCTTCACTTACAGATGTGCTTGCCTTTAGATCTTCAATGAGTCTCTTATAGGCAGCATGTAGGTGGCTCTTGTTTTCTCATCCATATGGCCACTCTGTTTCTTGATTTTTAAGTAATTACTGATAGTTATGTAGTTATTGCCAGGTTGTTAATTGTCTTCTGGCTGTTGGGCACTTCACCTCTCTTCCCTTCTTCTTCCTTTCTTCCTTTGTGGTTTGATGACTTTCTTCAGTGGTGTCTTTAGATTCCTTTCTTATTCTCTTTTGTGTATCTAGTATAGGTTTTTGCCTTGTGGGTACCATGAGGCTTACATACAACAATCTGTATGGGTAACATTTTATTTTAAGTTGGTAACAGCTTAAGTTTAAACACAGTATAAATCTGTCTCTTTACTCCATTTCTCTTCTTCACAATGAGACATGTAACATTTCTTTATACTGGATATTTACAATTTCTTTTATTCTAGTCTCTCTTAAGCCTACACTATAAACCTTTTTCCCCATCAAGCCATCATACTGCTCTTATTTTGCCAAAGATCTCCATATTGGTAAATCTAACAACAGTTCTCATGCCATAGGATTTTTTACCCAACTAATCACACTCTCCTCTTGCAATGCTGTTCTTTTTGGGGTTCAAGGATACACACTCTCCTGGTTTTCTACCTACTTCTTTGGCAGCTTCTTCTTAATCCATTTTGCTGGCTCCTATTCATTGTTTTGTTGTCTGCATACTGTGGTGTTCCAGAGCTCAATCCTTGGCCTCTTCTTTATAATGTCACCCACTCTGATGGATTGAAATACCACGAAATGCTGGTCACACCCTAACTTTTATCTCCAGCCTAGAATCACTCTCTCCTGAAATACGGGTGTGAATAGTACATGGACTACTTCACATTTCCTTTTTTTTCTTGGTCTTTTATTTTCAACACTGTGATGTGACTGATGATAGATTTCTTTCATTTATTCTCCCTTGGCCTTGCTGAATTTTTTGGATACGTGGATTAATTTTTTTTTCATCGAAGTTGGGAAGTCTGCCATTATTTAAATAAAAAAAAATCTGTTCCTTCCTCTCTTTCTTCTCCTTCTGGTCTGTAATTACCCATATATTGCTACACTTAATGTGGTCCCTCACATATTGAGGCTCTGTTCATTTTTTTCAATCTTGGTTTTTTGTGTACTTCAAACTGGATCATTTCTATTTATTTCCTCATTCACAGTTTCTCTTTTCTTCTATCTCCCATTGGCTACTGATTCCCTCTACTTCATTTTTAAAGTTATTATTTGTTCTTTTCAGTGTCAATTTCCATTTCTTTTTTTCAAAATAGTTGATACCTTCTTACTGACATTCTCTGACATCGATTGATTATTGTCATGCTTTCCTTTACATCTTTAAACATGATTTCTTTGAGTTATTTGAACACTTTTATAATAGCCTCTTTGAAGTCTTTGCTAAATTCAACATCTTTGGACAATCAGAGTAACCTTATTTTGCTTGCTTGCTTGTTTCTGAGTCACACTTCACTTGTTCTCTGCATAAGTTATATATATATTTTTTTGTTGAAAATTATGCATTTAAGATAATACATAATTTACCAACTACACATTCTGAATTCTTCCCTAAAGTTTATATTGTTGCTGGTTGTTTGTATTTTTAACTTATTTGTGTTATAACTTATTTGGTCTAAACTTGATCTCTCTCACTTGTTCTGTGTGGATAGTGACCTCTCTGCTTGAGTTTTAAAATTTGTGTTTGTTTTTGGTTTTTGGGTTTTTTGCATAGCTTAGTTGTCATCCTTCGAGTAGATGGAGGTGGTTTGCAAGCACTTTAAGCTAGTAAGACTTCGTTTCTCTCCCGGTGGATAATGATTGTCCATAGGGCAGCACATTAAAAGTTCAGTCTTCAAGATTGCTTTGATTTTATTCCCTGCTGAGTCCTTTTGCATTTCCTCTGTGTCTGCAGTGAGATACAGAAAGGGGATTGAAGAGGGATTTATAAATGTATATAATTTTGTCAGATTACGTGGAAATTTGCATTTTGGGTCTGTCGATATTCTAGAAGATGGAATGAGAGGAGAAGAATCTGGAGGCAAAAGTAGCATTTAAGAATATAGCCCTTCCACCCTGTCATGGGAGGGAAAACTCCCTCAGGGACCGAGCATTTGCACTTGCTATCTTCTCATGTATGTAGTGCAGGGGACTAAAATGTGAACATAGATAGGTTTTCCATAAACATTTATGTTCTCCTTGATGACAGTAATGATGAAAATAATGTGAAAAATCACAGATGCATCATGCTAAGTTAAGAGAAGAACTTTGTTGAGAAGAGAAGGGTAAGAAAGGAAAATAAATCTTTAGTGTTGGAAATAAACAGTTTGAATTGGTTCACACTAAACACACTCTAACTTGAGGTGGCAGTTCTTTAATTAGGGATTATGAAGAAATAAAAAATGCCAAGAACGTTTTCCAACCTTAACAAGAAAGCTGTTCAGAAAGACTTAGAAAAACTGTATTTATACCTCAGACAAGGCCACCAAAAGAGAATTTTCTCTAATTGCCATTGGCAAAAGCATATTTTGAAGTTGTCATGTCTCACCGGACAGCATGAAGGGGCATGTTCTTGGCTTCTAATCATCTCCCATTTGAAGCCTCATTTGTATGTTACTGGTAGATGTATGTATGTATGCTTTTAACGAACTTTTCATAAGTTCCTACTATGTGTACAAGTCACTCACTTTCCTTGGCATTAATGAGAGACTTTCACATGGCTTCCTTAGATACCAAACATGCCATGCCCAAGTTAGTAAAAGCCATCAAATGAAAATCTCTCAGAAATAAAACATCTCACAGAGAGCTACTATAGTTTTTCTAAAGATTTTAAATATGCATTGACATTTGCAAAGAAGAGACTTAAAAATCACTTGTAAATTATTTTTCTCAATGAGCTTGAAAGTTAATGACATCCTTAAGACTATGACCATCACCTATACCTATACCTTCAGGGTACCTATGGATCGCATTTTCCATGATACTTGCATTCTTTAGGCTATTTCCAAGGACCACTGCTTTACTCAGAACTCTTTTTTGAAATGTGTGAAAGGCGTAGAGATGACTTCACTTCAGGTTTTTAAATTGCAAAGAAACCACTTTGCTTTTGCTCAGTGCCACAAGCAATTTAGGTCTTACTTCTCCAGTCCCCAGTGGTACATACGCAATACATTACCCTTCAAAGACACATCAGTAACCATCTTCTTGGCAAAGTTGTATTGAACACATCTTTCTTCTGCAACAAAATGCAATCTGGTTTTGATGAGTAGGTGGGATGGTAGACGGAAAGGTTAAAGTATCACTCAGTAACAAGTCTGGGCCAAAAGGGAAAAAAGAAAGGATAATTTAAACTCTGGTCTGAATATTATAAATTGGATGAGGGCTATGGGACTAAGGGAGTGGTAACCAACCACATAATAAAAGCAATAGATGAGTATAATTATCCAAAGCACAGAAGCCGTAACATGACATACAGGGAATGAGATATAAATTTAGGAAATCTTGATTAATATTGGCTCAGTTTTACAAAGCATAACCATCAAGCACGAGGCAATGTAATTATGGTTTGCAAAACTATAATTTACTCAAATTTGAAAAGGCAGTGACACAGTATGACATAAAAATATGCAGACGCACCCACCGAAATAATCTTAGCACCTTAACCACTTATAAAGCGTATTTTAATTAATTTTGTGCGTGCCCATATATTTGTAATCTATCTGAGATTTCTGTATGTGTGAGTCTGAAATAAGTTCAGTTCCAGCTGAGCAAGATGTCTGCTGAATGGTAATGAGACAGATTGTCTATTTTAATATGTGTTTTTTTATAAACTGATTATATTAAAGTATGTTGTAATTGAATTATTTTCTAGGCTATTATTTAAGATCATATTTTTGAGCTTTGGTTTTTAGCAGACGGTGATTGAAATAACCTGGTTTATAAGAGAAAGAAGATCCTACTACCAGTAAGGGTTACTTGTGTAACAGGTCAAAATAAATTTCGTGGAGGCTTTTATATTTCTCCATGGAGGTTGTTTGCTCCACGCTTTTTCATTGCAGCAAAACCGATTCAGACTCAAACCAGGCTCTCTCTTCCATCTACCAAGCGCCAAGCGTTTTAAATTAGTTAAATCTGTGGTCACATAAAAAGCAATCGTGTCATTAAAGTTCTTATTTTATTCACCTACCATATTCTCCCACATGGGCAATATTCTGAATTATAAAACCATCTGCATACATATAATTGAAGCCAGTTTCCCACAGTTGGCTCCCTTAATATGTGAAAGTTGAGGTTGATGCTAGTAAAATTGATTGGATTTGCTTCTGGAGAGGCAGCAGAGTTGTGGAGACTTTTCTAATTTCCTTCTTAGAATAATGCTTCTAATGTGTACACTTCAAAACACATAAACATACCTAATACAAGGAAAAAGCCATAGCGGTAAAGATAATAGATGTTACTTAATAAATACTTACCATGCTATAGTTACTTGTAAGTACATGATAAATATTATTTCACTTAATCTTTAGAGCATCATTACTATATTTTTACCATAAGGAAATAGGCTTAGGGAAGTCTGATGACATACCTGGGTAAAGTAGATAGAGCCTGTCGTGATAAAAAGAAAAAAAAAAAAACAAGCACATGTCAATTTTGAAAGGAATATTGATCCACTAATAAGGAAACTCCCTGGCCTTGAGATATATCATTATCAGAAATTTTCAAACTGATTTAAACGTCTGTATATTACATGTGAATCCATATTAAAACTGTAAAAAACATAGTTGATGACACAATACATATTAACATAGAGGTTGACTTGCACCTTGATTTTTGACTCAGTTTTGGAAAAAAGCTTTATCTACCATACTGGGAACATGTTTGGACTTGTTTAACTGTGTCATTTGTTAAGAGGTTTATAGCTCAGGACTGGCCCTTTTGAAATTTCAGTTCAAGGAATGTTTGTGCTAATAAAATTAGATATCGCATCCCCCGCTCCCACTCTTCATGCTGCTCAAATAATGCCCAAAAAGGTTCCAGTAAGATCTGCTTGGAGAACAAGCCCATTCTATATAATAGTCTCAGGCAATCCTAAGACTGTTTCAGTATTTACCCATAGTGATACTATAGGTACTTTTATCTATTATTTACTGTACATACAGCTTGAATTTTGTAATATATTTTATGATACTTCTATCTAAAACTAATAGCTGACATCTGTGGAGCCCTAACAGTGTGCCTATTTTACTGATAAGAAAGTGAGGTTTAAGTCATTGTCACAAGGCCGGTCTCTTAGAAGAGTTAATATTTGAAGACCTGAAGTATGATTGCAGAACCCTTCTGACCCCTCTCATCTCTCAAGGATAAGGAATGTGAGCACTTCTCAGTCTTAATGACTGCACTTTCAACAAAATAGCACTGTTGTTCCATTCTGAAGCTACTGAATCAGTTTAATTAAATCGTTATCTACAGGTACATATGTAAATGATAAGAAAAGAAATTTGAAATGCTATGACTATAAATGATACTTTGAACCACAAACTAAAAGCTTGTGTTCAGCATCCAAGAAGCCTCATTGTTCTTATTAATTGATTTTTGGAGTGAGTAAATGTTTTCAATTTAACTCAGAAACTCAACATTATTTCTGTTAAATGGCAAATTCACCTTTTTTAGACGTTGAGTTCCACATATGACTTCATTCCAGACAATAATACAGAGCTTAAGAAGGATATGTACTAGAAAGTGAAGAGATTTTGGAATCCAAAGAGTGGATGTTGAGTCTTGGATTCCATGGCATTGGACATTTACATAATTGCTCTAAACTGCAGGTTAGAATGGGAAAAAGAAAGGGGAGGAACTTTTATGAAGGGCTTATTGTAGGCCATTTTCTTAAGGGGAGTGGTAACATCTACTTAAGAGGATTGTTGGAAGAAATAAAGGAGAAGAGACATGAAGGAAGGGCCTTCAGCTCAGGTCTAGCACCATCCCCCCACCCCCCCACCCCCTACCCAGGATCATCCACTCATGGTGGATGGAATGTCTCCTGGGGAAAAGGACCAAGGCAGCACCCTGACTTCTAGGTGTCTACGGAGATATTCGAATTCATGAGGCATAGAGCCAGTGAGATCAACTTGGGGTGAAATCTGGAGATGGCTGGTGTTCAAAGAGAACCACAAGTCTGATCTTAGAAAGAGGGATGCTTTGAAAGTTGGCGTCATCTCTGCCTTTCAGGGGGGAAAATGAGGTTTGTTCATTGGAGCCAGGTAGACAGCCAATGATCTGGAAAGTTTTTTTTTAATAGAAAAGAACAAAAAAATACCAAAAAACATAACTGCCTCAAAATGTTGGAAAGCTTACCGAATGGAAGAAGAATTGGACTTCTTCTGTTAATTTCCAAAAGATAGGTATAAACAGATAGTTAAAAATTGGTTATAAAGACAGCTTTCAACTGAATACATAAAAGTCTTACATTTAGATTCTTCAAGAGTAGAATGTATTAGAAATACTCATTTGTAATGACGTGAGGCTCTTGAGTTAATACTCAAATCCATAGACCAGGCTGACTTGCTGAAGTTAATACAGTTAAAAACATGTGAGAGACACCTGCAGAGGTGTCAGAATATATGCCTGATGACTGGCACAGGGTAAAATAAAGTCTCTTAAATGCATTTTTCAAAAGGAAAATGGGTGATGTAGGAATAAAGGCCACTATTCATTGGAAGGCTTAATTCTATGGTGGTTTTGAGCCTAGGATTAAGAGTCCCCCAACTTGAAACCAGTCCTTGGTCTGTCAACATTGTGTTCCTATCAAAGGGACTCTGAAGGAAGTAGATATTTCACCACTTAGAGGCATTTTTCTTATCTGTTAAATAGGAATAAGGATAAAATGAGAGCATAGAGGTAAAAACACTGCAATGTCTGGCACAGCGAAAACACTAAAAATGGTTGAAATTAGTAGAGGATGAGGGAAGGAAAAAGGTTCTGATACTAATAATCCTGGGAGCAAAAAATGGAAATGGACTTAGTGTCTGATATGTTTCCAAGTTACCTGTTCTTCGTTAGGCAGATGACATCATCCAAAACAGATTGACCATTCCTACGAAGATATACCTGTCTTAAAATTCTCTTCCGTGACTAGGAACAAAGTTTATGTCAGGCACTCTTCTAACCATTACGTAATGGCAAATACATAACATTTTTCAGTGTGTAATTGAGGCCATATTCTAAGTAATCATTCTTTTCAGAAGAAGAAATAGAGATTTTTCTACGTTTGACACCTGACAGCTTATTGAGCTTGTAACAATGACATACACACACATACACACACACACACAAATGAAACTGAATGTCACTGAGATAGAAATATAAAGGACTTAAACTCTTGGTAGCAACAAACCATAAATTGTCATCTTTCATCTGTTTCTGACAGGGCAAACACAGTATTTTTATATTTCCAAAAAGAATGCCTATGAACTGCCAGGAGTTGTTTCAAATATCAAGCACTACTGACCCCCAACTGTCAAAATAGCGTAACTCTATTTTGAAACTCTTTTCTCCAGTGTGACTAGTTACCATTGATGTTTTGACCTCTTATTTCTTCCATGCCTCTATCTCCAGTAGTAAAGTCCCTGGGATTGTTCTACCCTCATCTCTCTTCCAGCAGTCGCTTCCCTCTGGATCTTTCCACATGGCTTTCACAGGGGTCTCCCTGTTAATTACAGTACCCATACATCCAGTTGGTTTGAGACAGTCCTGTTCTGTTCACCACTGTTAGGTCTTCCAGTTCGGCATTTGTCCAGGATTTCCCACTTGTTCCGAGGTATCACGATTGAGAGTTGGAGTGAAATAAGCCAAGATGAGTTTGGTGGGCTCCACTGAACACGTTGACTTCTGCCCTGGCCACGTCCAGCAGCCTGGGAGAGGCACGAGCACCCAATCAATTTCTCAGCCCTGAGCACGTGACTAAATCAGACAATGGGAGCTGGCAATTACTTCTACAAAGGCAAAGAGAAACCATAAACTGGGATGAGAGCTCAAGCAGCATAGAAGGTCTACTTTTCAAGTACTGTACCTAGGTTTTGGAATATATTGATTGGAGTAAAATATATTTTTTAATTATTTTACTTATGCATTTGAGAGAAAGAGAGGCAGAGGGAGAGGGAGAAGTAGACTGCCCACTGAACTGGGAGCCCCACATGGGCTGGATCCCAGGACCCCGAGATCATGACATGAGCAGAAGGCAGACGCTTAACCATTTGAGCCACCCAGGGGCCCCTAAAATATATTTTTTGATGTTTTAATTTGAAAAAAACTTCAAACTTAGAAAAGTTGCTAAAATCAAACTGTCACAAGAAGGCACCCGTATACCCTTTCCTCACATTATTTTTCCCATTTTGCCTCAGTGATTTCTTGTTCTCCTTGTCCCTGTCCCCTTCTCCTATCTTAACGCATTTGAAAGTTTGTTACCAAGATGGTGACCCTTCGCTCTAATACCGTATGTATTTCCTGAGATCAGTGATACTCTCTTGTATAACCACAGTCCAGTTACCACTAGCATAAATTTATATTGGTAGAATACTTTAATCCCTCATCATGTTCTAAGTTTGTCACTTGATCTAATAATGGTCTTGAGAGCTATTTGCTCACCCAGTACAGGATCCCCTCTCTGCGGTCATGTGTTAGACTTCATTGTCAGTGGTCTTGTCCCTTTAGTTTCCTTTAATCTGGAACATTAGATGTTGTCACAGCTTGTCTTTATTTGACAACATCGAGGGGTTTGGGTTTTTGTTTTTGTTTTTTTAAATCTAGTCCCCCTCCCATTCTTTCATTTTAATCTAGTAATGGAAAGAGCATTTTAAGAGATCTCTTTTTAATTGAATAGATCCATACTCTATACTTAAATAGAATGGAATTAAGAAGGCCCATCATTTTATGACATATAAATTTGGAAAAATCTTCAAGAGATGATAGCAGTATCTTTATGGAATTTTATGTTTTCGAATCATTTCTCAGAGTAAGATAGTTTGAAATGGAAGCCAAAAGATAGGACCTCTGAAAGTATTTTATCTCAAATATTTTTATCAACACAAAAAAATTGAAATAAGAATGTCTAAAGTGATAACCCTGGTTTAGCAGAATTTTCTTTCTCTCCTTCAAGATCTATAGAGAGACTATTTTCTCAGTCAGAAATAATTGTGTTCTCTAAGGTAGAGTCAACTAAAGCTGCCAGCAATCTCAAAATTATTAACCATTAAATACACTTTTGAAAAAAAAATTGCAGGCAACTTATAAAAAATTTAAAACTTAGAAGAACATATTAAAATACATTTTATAGAAAGAGATTTCAGAGCCAGATAGCCAGAGCTAAGAAATGATTAAAGTACACTTAGGTACTTTAAATGATTAAAGTACATGAATATGTAGAAAGGACAGTTCTGGTCATTTGGGGGGAAGAAAAATACAAAACCTATTAGACCTATACCATGGAAGTTTACACATGCAAGATCCCCGAGTGTACAAACTAAGGAGACACATCTACAAGAAAAGAAATTGGAGATCTTCAGTAGAGAAGTTAGATTTCAGCAGGGTACTCTGTAGAAACAAACACAATTCAGCAGTGGGGAATGTGGTGGTGACTGGCCTTTTAGGAAGGTTATTTAAACCAGTCAGTTGCATGATGGAAGGGCTGGAGGACACACTGCAGGCAAGAGAGGCGTGGTTAGCTCTGGTGTCCAGAAACCTTGTCCCACTCTGTTGCTTACAGGGAAGGTTTCAAATAGGCAGCGTCCCTCCTCCAAGATCTCGGAAATGCTCACAGATTCTCAGGATAGACATTACAACCGAGCAGGTGCCAGAATCCAGCCTTATTCAAATAGAGGATTTAGTAACAGTTGTTGAATGTCTCCTGTTAACAGCTCAGAGTAATAAAAGGTCATTGAAATTCTCAAGTCGTCTTCATCTGTTGATCTGTCAAATATTCACTGAGTGCCTACTCGTACTTGGTCCTAAAACCTTCTGTTGTTGTTTTAACATTTTGATAATTGACATAAAGGAGTTTGGTGGTGGTGGTGGTGTTGTTTTTGTTTTTTTGGGGGGGGGTTTTGGTTTTTGTTTTGTTTTGCGGTACTATAGATGGACTTAAATCATCTTATTCTTTTGGAAGGAATAGTTTCTTGGCATAGTTCTAAGTGAGATTATTTTGAAGATGGTACCATTATAATTAACAATGGCGGCTCAGTAAACAGTATTTCAAAATCTAGATAGTCACTTTAGCACCTATTTGGGAGGATACTTGATCATCCTAATGTTAATACAGTGTGACTCTGTCCATCGAATGGAGCTTACTCTCCCACAGGTAGCCAGTTGGTCCAATTTGAGCTGACGAGAGTTCTTCCCTTGGAGTCATAACTAAAAAAGACAAAAAATTCAATCTGTTTTTCGGTGGTGGGACTCAAGTATATTAGTGGCATGTTACCTATCATAGGGATTGGAGAAGCAAAGGAATCAAGTGTGTAGAGCGTGAGACAGAAAGCAAAGCAGAGTGGAGCTCTTGCCTATGGTAAGGCTTGTGGGTCCAGGAGAAAGAGGGGGAAGTCGTCATGCTCAAAGGATTTCTGCTTCATGCTATCAGCCATTGGTAGTTCTCAATACTCTTAGATGGTAGCTGGATATTTCCCCTCTCACTTCATAATTCAGACACCTTCTGGGTGGTAGGTTGTTGCTGACTTGGCAGGCCCGTCAACTTTCCCCTCGTTCCTGAGGCTTTAGATGAAAATGTAAAAACGCTGCCTCTCCGTTCACACTTCGACTTCCAAGATCAGTAGATATAATAGGGACTCGAGTGTTTGGGGAAAGACAGCTCCTCTTTCACTCAATAAGTATTTATTGAGCTCCTACTAAGTGTCACAGTCCTTCTAGGTTTAGGGATTAAACATTAAACAAACAGCTGACCTCCGTTTGGCAGAGACGGTGATTAAATGAGCGTGTTACATGGCGGTCAAGCCAACGAACAGAAGTTGAGAGAGGATAACACGAGCAATATCCTGACCAAAAGGAGAGCAAGAGCCGAGGCCCTGGGTTTGCCAGTCAGGAGTCCCTCAAGCCCACACTGCTCCTTTCATCTACCCTCAATCTGGAGCTATTCAGGTTTCCCAACAGCTGGCTTTTTTTCCTGCGAAAAATAAGATCTTGCAATTTATGTTTTTGCTAAACAGACATACACATACACATAAACTCAGCAGAAAATTGCCTTCAGCAAAGAATTGCTATCATTTAGGCTGATGTTGATTGGAAAGTAAGATTCACTGTACGTTTTCCAAAACAGCATCTGAAACGCTTGAGTTTTCCAGAGAATTGTCATCTTGGGGCGTTCACGTATTTAACACGATTCATCCATTATAGCTTGTCTGGTTTTCTGGGGCTTTCTTTTTGTTAACAGCGATTACCAAAAACAGTTATGAAATCAGTCTCCATGTGCAAGTGAGGATAAAAGCATGCTTGGGACTCAAAGCCTGAAGATGACTTCCATGTTCTAAAAACCTCAGGTTAAGATGAATGGTCTCTGTGTAGAAACTGTACCTTGGAAGTTGTAACTATTTATCAGTCTTGCCCAGCTGCATAAGACTAATACAGAAGAATTCCTAATTACTGTGACTGGCTGACCTCTCCAATGGGAAGCGGTTGGAAATCAACGCCATGGCTGTCAAGTCAAACAAACTCACAGTTGCAGTTCTGTTTACTTGACATTTTCCATACAGTGAATTCTCCTGGGTTCCCTCTAATCATGGGCACCTGGGGGTTCTCCATTGCTTCCTGGAATTTCAAATATTTTCTTCAGTTCCTCATTATTTTATAAAATTAGACTTTGATTAAGTAATATGATAAAGAACTGGGTGAACATTAAAAAAAAAGTCCAATTTCCATGACCCTCTATACGACAAATGCATTAGGACCAGATGAAATCTAAAATCCTGTTGACATTTTACCCCAATTTTATAACTAGGGAAACCTGCCCAATCAAGGCTTCCCTGTAACCCACTGTGTGACCCAAGTATAGGAGAAATGTTCCATTGAAATTTTGAGGAACCAAACATCCCTGCCTCTCGGCATCTTCCCATCCCACCCCCAATGCCACACATCCATGAGCCAGGGTCCACCTGTTAAGGGACTTTACATACTGTAGTTCGCACACTCTTGAGATCAACTCCCATTTGCTCTAGTATTCCTTGACTTCTCCTTTCTTAATCCTGCAGTTACTCTACACCAATAATTTGACATAGTCTAATTATTGTATCATTAGCTACTAGCTTTGCAAGTTTATTCTTTTTTTTCCTCTAACTTAATTTAAATTCAATTAGTCTACATATAGCGTGTCATTAGTTTCAGATGTAGAGTTCAGTGACTCATCACTTGCATATAACACCCAGTGTTCATTAAGTCATGTGGCGTCCTTAATACCCGTCACCCAGTTACCCCATCCCCACAGCCCCGTCCCCTCCAGAAACCCTCAGTTTGTATCCTATTATTAAGAGCTTCTTATGGTTTGTCCCCCTCTGATTTTGTCTTATTTTATTTTTCCCTCCCTTCCTCTATGATCCTCTGTGATTTTTGTTTCTTAAGTTCCACATATGATTGAAACCATATGATAGTTTTCATTCTCTAAGTGACTTATTTTGCTTGGCATAATACCCTCCAGTTCCATCCATGTCATTGCAAATGGTAAGATTTCACCCTTTTAGATGGCTGAGTAATATTCCATGGTGTATATATACAGCATCTATTTTATCCATTCTTCTGTCAGCGGACATCGGGGCTCTTTCCATAGTTTGGCCGTTGTGGGCACTGCTGCTATAAACATTGGGGTGTAGGTGCCCCTTCTCATCACAACTTTTGCATCCTTTGGGTAAATACCTAGCAGTGAAATTCCTGGGTTGTAGGATAGCTCTATTTTTAACTTCTTGAGGAATCTCCATACTGTTTTGCAACGTGGTTGAACCAGCTTCCATTCCCACCAATGGTGTAAGAGGGCTCCCCTTTCTCTGCATCCTCACCAACATTTGTTGTTTCCTGACTTATTAATTTTAGCCATTCCGACTGGTGTGAGGTGGTATCTCTTTGTGGTTTTGATTTGTATTTCCCTGATTTGCAAGTTTATTCTAAGTTCTTGGATGACAATTTCCTATTGAGTTTTGAGATGGATTACTAGATGACCTAATGAAGTGGTATTTCACCAAAACAAAGGAGAGTCATCAGTAATAAGCAGACATGTTCTTAAAGAAGTTACTAGCTTCTCCCATAGAGTCATTGCATGCCCTCTGTGGAAACAGTGCAAAAAACTCTGAGGACAATGGTCTTCTTTCCTTTGGGAAATAATAACTAAAAGTAACCAGGGGAACAGAGGTAAAAACTACAGTTGTTTTGTTTTGTTCTGTTTTAATAACAAAAGGATGGAATGCCTATGCTGGGAAAAACTGTACTTGAAGCAGAAAATATTAACAGGCAATACGTTGTAGGAGGTAGTAATTTTAGCAATAGCGCTTTTGTGACAATGGAAACCACAAGAAAGAGGACACATGAAACTCTTGTCATGTATTTCATTGCTAATAGATGATTACATCTGCATTGGGTATGCTTTTCACAAAGGAGAAATTAACGTTAGTAGATGAGGCATTGGGGCAGAAGTACGGAAATTACTTGTAACAATGTATATGTTGATAGTGAGATACTGTACCAGGAGCCTCTCTTATCGTCACCTGGCTTTGCACATATGTCCCTGAAATGCAGATCACAAGGGTTTCAAGCTTCTCATTGGTGTGTTAGTACAGCTTTCCAGGCCATTCTCTCTGAGAGTGCTCACAGCTGTCTGCCTGTCATTGGTAAAGGTATTCCAAGGACAGCTTATACATTTCCGCAAGACATTTCATTTATTAGCGGTGACACTAGTGTCAAGATAAGGTAAATTTATATTTGAGAATCAAGAGTCTTACTCACGTTTTTGATTCATTCAACAAATATTTATTGAATACCCCGTATATATTATTATATCCCCATGTAATTCAATGCAAGTTACTTATATCAGTAAGGTTATTATTTGCAACCAAGAGGGCCTAGTTCAGACTTCTGGAGAAAAGGAAATGATTGAACTGAAAAAAGAGGTCACAGACTCACTGGGTCAACCTGGCTCAGAACAGAGGGAAGCCCTATAAGCCACAGCCAAACACTCTGCTCACCCAGTGTAATGCGAACACCACGAACGGCCGTCATTCTGTAATTTGTGCCACCAACACCAGTGACAAGATGTTGCACGCCATAGCTCAGTCCACCTGGATAATGCCATCCCAGGGAATGGGCATCGATACCTTCACCAACGCCAACCAAAACATTTTGTCCTAGCCATCATGGTTGATGTCCTTAGTTTCGGAAGTAAAATGAAGGGTGCTGTATCTGAGTAGCCAAGTCCTGTCGAAATGAGTATTGGGCATTTTGCAGCGTCTGTTTTTAGAAATAGGCAGTGTGCTCAAACCATCAGTCATTGTGACGATCTATCATTTCTATCATAGGATATTCTGATGGTGCTGATAGGAAAGGAGCATTTTGAAGCATAATTAAATGAGCTCTGCAAAACCTTTTTGGACTTAATCTTCAGAGTAAGGCTGTAACAGGAGGCATTTGGACAATCGGTGGTTACAGAAATTTCTCCCTATTTTTTTCTCTTCATTGAGGTAAAAGTACCGACATACATTTATAGAATGATTCTGTAAGCAGAGATTAAACATTCAGTACTTCAATATCCTAGTCGATAAACATCTGAGGCTTTATTTTTTAGCTTGATGCTCATAAAACCTGAGGAACAAATAGCACAAAACTGACTAGTCATTAAAATGGTTCTCTTAAATCATGCCTGTTGAAAATAATATCCCATTTCTGTTCCCTCTTGAAGGAACTTTTGTCCAAACTACTTTGATTCCAAAACATGATGATAATCAGCTTTTGAAAGCTGTGGTTTATATAAAAAAACAAAACAAAACAAAAAAACCACACACACACACTTTTTTTTTATCTGGGCAATTGAACAGACCCTCCATTTTTATTTCTTTGCTAAGCAATTTGTGCTATTTCTTTAACTAGCTCATTAACAAAAATCAAGTCTTTTCTCTTGAAGCTGATGCCATTTCTAGCAGTTTTTTCCCTGCTCACTGAGTTTCTTTCATTTCTAGTCAGCCAGACATCTTTTCCCCCATGCCTACTATTATCAAGTTCATTTAATATCAACTCTATTAATGGAAATTCCCACTAATGGGAAGGTTCTTTTCTCATACTCCAAACTATTTTTTATTAATTTAATGTAAATGTTAATTTAATATCATTTCACAAACTTTTTCTGTTTAATGTCAATTAAGAAGTCACTGGTTTGCTACTCAAAACAGCACTTAATGTCAATTATTGCAATCAGCCTTTCATTTAAAAACTGAATTTTTTAAGTGAAACTGATTTTAATATGTCTTTAAATTTTCTCAGTTGAGCAGATTAAAGAAGACAATTCTTTAAACTTTTTAGTATTTTAAGGAACTGGAAATGCCTACTGGAGTTTTCTAACTGAGGAAAGTTGTACATAAAAAAATTATAAAACTGCTAGTGTTAATTCAGGTTGCTCTTCAATGGATAATTCATTTATCATATTTCTAGCAAATACAATTTTGCTATTTTCTTAGCTCTATTTTTGTCAAGGTTTTTCCAAATCTTTATGCTATACAAGACCGTAGCCATCATTAACAAGGTGGTTTGATAAGACAGTTGAAGAAGCATCTTCTACCTTTAGTCATGGAAGCTAGTAAGAAATATGTTGATTTGCATCAACCTTAATAACAAGTTAAAATTCTGTCACACAGGAGATGAAATAGTAAGGGGTGTACCAAACCTGTATAATGGCAAATATCTGAAAATTAGAATAGAAAAGATAAGAAGGTACATATTTATACCAAGAATAGAATACTTCCTCTCTTTTACCTAATTTGACCACTCATTAACATCAAAATGAATATTAATGAATAGTTTAACAGCTTATTAGCATAATCAATTTTGCTCTTTGATTTTTCAAAGAAACAAGTAGTTTCAGATTATAGAGAGGTTATCTTTCTCATACATGAAATTCTTAGCCTTTAATCCAATGATATATACCAAATTTTATATTTTTTAATATTAGCCTTTTTTTATTTGTATAGCTTTAAAATTAAATCATGTTAAAAATGGTTTTTGGGCATTACATTTAGTCATTGCTATTAAATAGCTAGGAGGTAGTCAAGTAGTCTCAGAAATTACATGTGATAGTTACTTTGCTTACATTCAAGATTTAGCCTATAATATTCTTAAATTCATCAAGTATTTTTGTTACTCAAAACCACATACGAATCTCATATATCATAGTATTCAAAAGCAGTGAAAGAATCCTGCAATTTTAGTGAGTCTTGACAAATGTCACAGTATTGTCAAAACCATCCATGAGGTGAGTGTTGTCCTTTTAATTCCCTGCAAGTTTTTCTGGTCAAAAACGACTTGTCCTAAGTCATAGCAGCAGAGAATATTTTTAATTTAACAATAAATGGTCTTTTAAAAAAATGATCGCAAAGGGAGACAACCGTGAAACTTAAGTGTTGGCTAAACCAACATGGAGTCTGTGCCTCAAGACTGGTCCTCTTCTCCAGACATCCGAAAGTGAGGAGACAGAAAAAACGATGGGCTGAAAAGAGATCTTGGCTTGCCAGTGATTGTTTTAAATTTTTCTGACCCTTAATGGGACCGATAACCCTAATTACCAAGCTAGAAGGAAAAGCGTGAAGATACGGATCCTAGTTCCGATGCTTACCCTTTATGGGACTCAATTTTGTTCTTGGCAAAATGGAAAAAGTACATTCATGTGGTTAATGTAAAATTTTAAAGCTGAGAAATTCCGATAAAGTAATATAAGAGATTGTGATTGTAATATTAAGAACTGCACATATGGAATAATAGATGGTGTCAAAGTCCGAAGTGAGATAGAAAATTATAAACCTGTACAAAGTTATAATATAAAAATCCAAGGACACCTACAATATTTTCTATATTAAGATATGGACATTATATTGATATAGCATCAATTATTGTACCCATTCAGCACAGCATACTTATTCCACAAGTATACTTGACAAGTTCAAATTTCCCATTCAATGTCATCAAACTCTGTATTGGTGATTAATTATGCAGTTTAGGAATAGAATTAGATTAGGAGCCAGGTAACTAAATCAAGTTTCAGTTTTCTTTGCGTTACCTATTTTGGGCTTGCACAATTACCTTCATCTTCCGGAATGCTGCTTCATCTGGAAAATCAGGCATTTGAATTACATAATCTCTGAAATCCTTTTTAATGCCACTGTTTGAAGATTCTGTAGGACTTTCTGTTCAATTGGACCAATTCAAACTACTTCATATTCATAGATTTTTATTCACAGATATTTATATGCTTATTTCTGGAATGTGGTTTTCTCTAAAGTTCTGTCACTTACCTGGAAGATTGAGATGAAAAGGGTAAAACGAGTTCGGAGCCTTCATATCAGTCATTTTCCTTCAAAATGTTGCTCTAGGTTTTCTGTCATGGAAAATACACAAGGTTCCAGTGCTCAGATGGTGAGAATGTCTTTTAAAAGATTTTATTGATTTATTTGAGAGAGAGAAAGAGAGAGAGAATGAAAGAGAGAGCACGGGAGGGGGGAGGGTCAGAGAGAGAAGCAGACTCCCTGCTGCGCAGGGAGCCCGATGTGGGACTGGACCTGGGACTCCAGGATCATGACTTGAGCCAAAGGCAGTCATTTAACCAACTGAGCCACCCAGGTGCCCCAGATGGTGAGAATTTTTTAGCTGCAAGTGTCAGACAGCTTTTTACTGATAGATGTGTCACAGCCAGAGACTAATTTGGAGAGAGGTAACGTGAAACAGTTTGGCCAAACATAGTTAGATCCCCTTTTCTTTGGGATGTAGGAGGCTATATGCCAAAGAGACCAGTCTCTCAAGGCCAGTATAACAGCTTTGAATGAGAGAATTGCAAGACATGGTCTCTCTCTGGTGGATTGAAGCTGGGGTCAGTGAGAAGCTTTATGGACTTGGGTAGGGAGACACATAATCAAAGTTTGAGTTGTAGTCAGATTGAGGCAGGTACAGTTGGCAGTCATTGCCTCAGGGAAATATCAGTCCCATATGTATTCTAAAACTTTCCTTCCGAGGGGAAGGATTCTGAAACCTAGACAGTGTTACCCCTTAATGATGAGCATTTAGAGTTATTGGCATTTATCTGTTGTCCTTTCTTTGTACACACCAATAGAAGGCCCTTGGTTCCTATTTAAGTTTCTGAGACTAAAACATAAAAATATTGTATATTTTTATATTGTATATTTTATGTAGTAACTAAGGAAAACTAGTAAAGCCTTTATGTAAATTACCAGAAGCTGCCCCTCAATAGTTATAAAATAGAGTAGACTGCTTTCATTTATGTTATCCATACACAGTTTATAGCACTCTTAGTGTTTTTGGTATGATTTTATGAGGTTATTTAGACAGATAACAAAGTTATGAACTCTTGTCATGTCTTCCTGAAAAATCCCAGCTCAATATTAACTTGCTAAGTATATACAGGAAGAATTATTTTTGTTTGATGGCTCAAGTTAATCAAGCAGCTAAAATTAGAAAAACCTTATAAAATTCTCTTGGGATAGTATCTGGACTAGCTAATTTTCCCTTCGGTAATATTGAAATAACCTTTATGATCATCTAGAATGGGATCTATTATTAAAATATCAAATGCTCTTGGTTCATACATTCTAAGTTTAGTCCACGTAGACATTTAATTTCTGCTGGGCCCAGAGAATATAAGGAGACTAACTCTTTTTGAAAAATGAGTAACTCAAAGTCAAAGAACATCTAGGTGCAGGAATCTGGTAATGAAGAATAAGCAAGTATGGAAAAACCAGGGGAAGAAAAAAGATCATAAAAACTTAGAGAAGTACAAGGTTAATTTGGAAATCCTATCCATGCTGCCCAATCCTTTTGTCACTCACTTCCAAACACAGCTTACTGTGATTTTTACAAAATAAATGAAACCTGTATAAAGACCTTTGGCTTGTCTCAAGAACTGCAACAATATGGTGGTTAGAGAGGATTTGGGTCTTGATCTTGGCTCCGCCATTTGCCGGTAGCCTGATACCGATAAAGATTGTGGAATCCGTTTCCTCATCTCTAACAGGTGGATTACACTATTTTACCTCGGAGACTGGCATGAATATCACTAAGTAGGATGCATGACACAAACACAGACATATATACTCAGTAAGTGATGGTTTCCTTTGCTTCTTTCACCCCAATTCTCTCCTCAAATCCCCGATCAAAACAGTGTTGATCGGTGTCCTTTTAGCTTTTAGTTTATTTATTACATAGTAACACAAACACATTGTGAAAATAACAGTACAGAATGCCAGAGTATAAAATGTCTTCCTACCCCATTCCTCAGGCTCCAAAACCATCACCACTCCAGAAGTAACCATATTTAGCATAATTAAATGTATTCTTTTACCTTTTCCTGGCCTTGTATATACATGTATAATACATACATTTGGTGTTTGGCATACCTGGAATTTTAATATGTAATTTTTTCCTGCAAAATTGCTTTTTCATTTTAACAATCTCTTGAAGATCTTTCCAACTTCTAAATATAGACCTATGCCAACATAATCCTTAGTCTGAATTCTGGGTAGTCCTTGCTTGACCCTTACCCTACTATTCCCAGTGGCCCCCTGGTAGAAATGAACAGTGATACATGAACACCTGTGTACACCTCTGTGCTCATAGTTGAACATTGCCTTAGAACAGCTATTTAGAAATAAAAATAATACCAGAATGAAGTGACCAATATGCATTTTGATGGATAAGAGCTGAAAAATATTTACTCTCCACTCTGCCATACCATTTCTCCTCAAACTCCATTGGTCTGTGCAAACCATATGGCCAACTGTGGTAAGAGCTTAGAAGAAACATATTCTTCTTACGAATTTCTACACCCTTGGGAATAATAATAAAATTAGACACAAATAACAAGAGTCTGAATGACAGTATTTGAAGTTCGAAAATGAAGCTCCTTGCTCTCTAGGTTTTAAAAAAAATTAAAAGGAGGAGGATGGGAAGAAATTGACCAGTCGGTACAAGAGGCCAGTGAAGTCATCAGTGGTGTCCTCCTTAGGTTTTTGTCCTTCCCAGTTTCCTAAACATCACCTTCCTTGTCTTGACAAGCTTTTTCTAAATAAATAAAAACAAAGAACTTAAGAATAGAAAAATGGATATATACAAGTAGACAAATATACCATCTAGACTGTATAAACTAAGGAAATACAATTACAGAATACAATTTAAATGTTATAATCCTTAACAACTACCGAATACCAGGAGATAAAAAGGAAAGAATGAAAGGGGAATTTTTGGATGCCCTCATGTTTAGATGTCAACATCTTTCATAGCAGGTCCTGGATCAATACTGACTAAAGTTTAGGAATGTGATTTGTTTTCCCTTTTTTTTTTTTTTTTAAGAGAATGCATGTGTGAGTGCTGCTAGGAGGTGTGGGGAGGGAGAGAGAGACAGGGAGAGAGAGGATCCTAACAGGCTCCACACGTAGTGCAGAGTCTGATGCTGGACTCCATCTCAGGACCCTAAGATCATGACCTGAACTGAAATCTGGGGTCAGACCCAACCGACTGAACCATCCAGGCTCCCCAAGAATTGGACTTCTAAGGAGAACTCCAGTCTCCTTAGTTTTTTCATACTCTTTTTTCTTTGAAGTGAAACATGTGCTTAGTGATACTTCTTTCTTCTTTTCATTCAGTTAGAAAAATTAATCTCTTGCTTTTCAAAAGATAACATAGTTTTCATAAAATTCTATCTCTTTGTGTTTCCTTTTGCTGGTATATATCCGTGTTCCTCAAACTACTCCATTCGTAATATTTGGATCATCGTATTTGGGTTTATTTAAAAATTTTAATTTATTTAATGTTCTCTACTATTTAATAATGTCATTAATAAAGTTATCATTCTGGTATGGAAACAAAAAATAGTAATTAGTTGTAGCCCTTTGTTTTGCCCCTGCCAGGTATACTATGTATTGCTTTGGATATGTCAACGATCTTTTTTTTTTTTTTTTTAATAATAGTAACATTACTCACTTCTAAAAATTGATAAAGTTAGTTGCATTTGGATTTGAATTATTTTTTTATTTTTGATGTAATGCTGAATATTTAGCTAAGGGACTCCACAGAGATCATAGGGAAAAAAATGACCAGGAAAATGAAAGTTAAATCAATAATAGAGCATACCAATGCATAACAAAGTCTTGTTTCTAATTATCAGCTATGAATTAGTTATGGCTAATAACTTATTAAACAATTTTTATTCCAATTAATTTACAAGTGTTGATAGAGTTCAAAACAAAACTAATAAAATTTTTAAATGATTATCTTGATTAAAAAAAAATAGTGCAGAGCCCAGTAATCTGGGATCAGATTATTTGCAGCTCTAAGAAAAAAAAGGGGGTCATTAAATCTTAAACGATGGACACACTTCCTCTGGTCTAATACCTTTAAATGAAAGAAGATACTCATTTGTCTCAGCAACTCCCAATTTTGAGAATCCAAGCACACCCAAATAGTTTTTTATTTTGTGTGTTTTTTCCATAGCATCTATCCTGGTGTATCTTGTCAATAAATATTTATAGAGTGTAGTGAGTCATTGACATACGTTAATCTCCCAGGGGTTACTGGGAGTTACATTGATGAATACATATTATACTCTTAGCTGCTGACTCAGGCTTATATGGAAAAACTGGACGTTAATAAGCTGTAAATAGAAATGATATGAAGTATTAGAAATTAGCCTGCAGGTCTCCCACTCCTCGAACTTCCTTCCAGAGAAAATGGATGGAGAGGTTTCTTTGTTTTGTTCAATGTGACTCCACTCGTCAGATTTGCTGCTGATACATCAGACATTGGGACCTGCCTGTGACACTGCTGAGCACAGGAACTCTGCTCCTTGGGAAAAATCTAAATCAGAGGTGGTTTCATCTGATACTTCATGAATTTTTGAGCTCCTACGAAGTCCCAAACGGTCTGCAGGGAACTGGTGACACAGTGCTTAATCCAAACAGACACAGGCTCCTTCATGCATGTTACAGTTTAGCAAGAGAAATAGTCAAGTGTACTGCATACGTGTCAAAACGGGTCTTGTCACAACAGATCTTAAGGAGGATGGAGTCACAGTGAGAGGCAGAATGTGGCAAATGGGACTTCTTCTAGAAAGGGACACTTGAGCTGATAGCTGAGGGAAAGAAGCAGCTGAGCAGTTGAAATTACATGGGCGTGGATATTGGTCAAAGCCAAGAGCATGGCTGAGTGACCATTACCCGGAGGACGATAGAGCAGGAAATGAGAAGAGAGACCAGGACTGATGTTCATAAAACCACAACATGTAATGGAGGGGAAGATTTTAAATCTGGAAATGAGTCCACAAAGAAGCAGCAGCGAATGATGTTGATGGAAAACCCGGAAAAGGATTAAATCGAGCTTAGCCTTTCTCTTGAGGAGGGTGCATCATTGTTGAAACAGTTAGAGGCCGAAATACCTGGATTCAGAAATAAGCAATCTCCCAGGCACAAGCCTCAAAGTGGAGGGGAGCACACAGAGGCTTTTGCGGGTAATGATTTAAACAAAGACAGGGATAATGTTGTCCAAAGGTCAGGGCAACAAATCCATTATATGTTCACTGGGGATATAAGGTATTTTAAATAATGTCCTATTTCTTGAATAGCATTGCCATCTCAAAATACCTGGATATATAAGAGTTGAAATTATTCTTTGTCTTCTTTATTCTGCTGGCAGTAAATACCTTTCCATTGAGCTTATCCATAATATCTATTTTCTATCAACATGAAAGAACCCAACTAGCACACATAGAAAGCATATGCTTTGTGAAACGAAGCACTAGCTCGCATCATGGTGAAGAATGATGGGAAATTGTTCTTGCTCTGGTCTGTTGGCTTGTTGAACTTAGAAAAGCTATGGAAGAACCTTCTAAGAGGATATCATCTTAATGTAGATCAGACACTAGGACTACTGGATTATATCAAATGGTCTCAATAGATGGTCACAAAAACGGGATATAACTTCCCACATGGGTTAGATATTCAGAGGTGGAAGCGGGAGGCATGGCATTCATGATAGGACATAGAACATCGATCCCTAAAATTGTGTTCATTCAAATACTCTTCCTGCAACCTCAGGCTGTGTCATTCTCCCAAAGATACCATGAAACAAATTGTAAGCTCTGACAGTCCTATGGTAGAATTGTTTTCTTCATGTCTCTAGGTTCCGAATTCAATCTGAACCAACGTTGCACAAGACAAATGAACTTTTACCCTTTTACCTATGTTTTTGTTGTAAGACCAACCCTACCATCTACTTTTTACCTGGATGTGACTTTTATCAGCAGAAATTAGGAGACCTGAACTTGGGATGCTTTTGATATATTCATGGTTGTCCTTTACAAAGTGACCGTCACCCCTAGTTTTGAATATACATTTAGATTTGTGAAAATACACAATCTTTGCATCAGCTAGTTAGGGAGCTTTGATGTCATCTAGTCTGACATGACCCCTGGCCCATTTCTCTTTATGTAAAGTGACATGAACTTGTAAGACCACACAGGATTTGCAGTCTGTAAAGTGTAATTTATTAATAGACTCTGGTGCTTACCCAGTACACATATGCGCTATTATCTCCTCTCTCTCCTGTGTCCTGAAGGTTTTCCTTTCTCCTAGATCATTTTCATCATTATACAAATGAATTGTAATATCTCCCCCCCTTAAAAATAACCCCACCCAGACCCCTCTGTGAGTACTGCCCCATTTTTCTACTCCTCTGGACAGTAAAAGTCCTATAATACACATGTTATCTCCTTTCTTTCCTGCAGTTTTGTCCT
This sequence comes from Potos flavus, assembly GCA_028534135.1. NCBI lineage: Eukaryota > Metazoa > Chordata > Mammalia > Carnivora > Procyonidae > Potos > Potos flavus. Next base: position 12,460,275 of record CM052895.1, on the reverse strand, counting down.
CATCACTCCACCAATGGAGCTCTAGCCGAGATCCCCAGTGACCTTCACAGTCTAACCTGGTGGTCATGTCTCTGTCCCACTCTCACTGTCTCTATCCGCAGAATTGACACAAAGCTTTACACTTTCCTTGAAGCATTTCCATTTGACTTCTGGAACACCTCTCTTGCTTGATAACCCTCCCTAGCTCCCCACCTACCTTTCCTGGTTTTCTTTGCGCATTCTCCCCCACCTTTCAGCTCTCTAAACCGCCGAATTTGCCAAGCTCAGGAATCTGAATTCTTCTCTGTCTACATGTGCTTCTTCAGTAAGCTCACCCAACCTCATGGACTTAAGTGCTATATTGATTACATATTTGGATGACTTTAAATTTGTGTCTCCAACCTGGATCTCTTCCGTAGATTCCAGGCTCACGTATCAGATTCTCTCGACCTCTCCAACTGGATGTCTCATAGACATCTCAAACTTGAGTCTACCTTTCAAGCTCTTACACCAGCTGCTTCCATTCCTACATCTTGCTCTCCTGAAGTCACCCCATCTCTGTAAATGGCAATTGCATTTTTCCAGTTTTACCAGCCAGAAATCTTGTAGTCATCCTTATCCCTACACTGTGTCCAATCCAACAGTACATTCTGTAGGCTCTTTCACAGTGTATATAAAAGTTGACTGCTTCTAACCTCCTCTATTTTCAACGCTGTGGTCCCAACCACAATCTCTACTTCAGATGGTTGTAATAGTGCCCTAACTATTCTTCCTGCTTCCACCTCTATCCCCTTAGTTTGTTCTGCACACAGCACACATGGTTATGCTCTAAAAACCATATATATACACACACACACACACACACACACACGGCCTACACATAGTACCTCACTCTATAAAGATAGCTACTCAAAGGTCACCTTACTTGTAAGACTTTTTCTGAGCCCCTTATACAAAACAGTGTCCTCCTCCACCCCATTTTTCTCTCTAGCATTAACCTTTGTTGTGTGTGTGTGTGCGCGTGTGTGTGTGTATTTGTATTTCTTTATCTGTCTTCTCCCACTAGAATATAAGCTCCATGAGTACTTGGAGTTCACCTATTGTGTTACTCCCATATCCCCAGGGCAGGAAAACTGCCTCGTAGGTACTCAATGTATATTTATTGAGTGAATGAGTTAATGAATTTAGTGGCAAAGCATACCATATGAAGCATCCCTTCTTCCCACCCTCCCTGCAACTGCACTGTGGTTTGCTAGTGAAGTAGGATAAACTACTTCTGTCCTGCTCAGGTATTTTTCTGCGCTGTCTACTACTGCTCTTTACAGAGATCTTATGGCAAATTACTGTGCAGCTGCTCTTATTTTGTGATCTGGGCTTTGTTTAGCTCCTAAACATAGTGGTTCGTTAATTCTCTTTCACCAAATGTGATGAAATCGTATCTATTTTACAGTCCGTATGTACAAAGAGCACTTAAATAGGTTTGGTTTAAGTGGTGGGGGGGGGGGGGAAGGACGTGTGTGTGTGTGTGTGTGACATGCGTAATATTTTTATCAGAAAGTTTGGTTACCTTTGACCTGGACTAACCCTGATGTCGGAGACAATCCTCTTTAGTAAAACTAATTTATATTACATATGTCTTTCTAGTTTTTCTTTGTTAAGCAAGAAATTGTAAAACAAGGGGTCTTGTCAGATGCTATGCTTAACCCACACGAGCAGAAGAGATATCACTGAAGTGTTAAAGATGATATGACATAGTATAACTTATGGAATATTATTTTGAAAAATAGGAAGGCTGAATCTAATTAGACCTGTTTTTGTTTGTGTGGTTTTTGTTTTTTGTTTTTTTAAGCAAGAGTATTGGCCATCCCGTATCCCATGTTGATTTCGCCATGCCAGGACTAGATTGACCGAGTTCGACCTATTTACAATGTATAATGAAATGTAATTGTGGCTTTTCTTTTAATTTTCAACTGGCAAGTACTAATCTTAGCACTGACATCAATGGAGGAAAAAAGCGTCTCTGGTTGGCAGGAAGCATTTATGGCTGTATATAATGCAGATAAGTTTGTTTGAGAATGTGGACAGCTTTCTAGACAATCACTGGAGATAGGACCTTAATTTAACCCCGAGCCCGAAGCATTTCCTCTGGGATGCGGATGACTGATAACATGGCGGAGGGCAGAGAAAGTATAGATTTACTGAAAAATAGATGTTGGAAGCAGGGAGTGTTAAATTTCTTCCTCTAAATCATTGTTTAAAAGGACAAGCTTGGGTTTCTGCTTCAGAATGAAAACCCTGAGTGTCAGAAGACAAATTTTTTTAGAGCACAGGTAGTTGGCATTTTCAACATATCATTTCAAAACCTTAGTGATGTACTTACCTCTAGCTCATCTTGCCATAAGATAGCATGACTACGCTCACTTTTCATATCCTCTACACAGGATATCGCGGTGATTTCTAATTTAAAGAAAATGAGTCCTTTACGGACAGCTTGATAATCTTTCCCAGGGGAACAACAGAAAAAAGGCTCTTGTTCACTGCACTCATGAGCATCCTATAATAACCAGCTCCTTTAAATGGTGGAGTAAACAGATCTTTATTAACAAAGACTACACAGTATGTGCTTCTGTACCCCAGTCTTCAAGAGTAACCTTCGAACAACGTGAATAAATAAGCCGTAATAGGTTTCTTGCCCTTTACTAAGCAAAACATCAAGAACTTCTTTCTGCAAGGGCATAGGTTAAGTAACTCCTTTATTTACTAATGATAAAGTTAATTGTGTGAAACCTAATTCTACCGGGTTAGAAAAAGAATTTGTCTTTTCACTAACTCTTGGCCCTCACAGTGATTTTTTTTTTTTGAATGGTACAATTTTTCAAATGAGGTTGACCCTTAGCATATCCTGTACTTTCTACTAATTCATGATTGCCAAACAACAAAACAAAACAAAGCCGATAACAAAAACAAAAACACAAAAACCGTTGGATATAGTCTATGTAAAATGGCTCTCTAAGAACAGTCAATAACCGTTCTTTACCAGGGGTGCTCAGAGTAGCAGTTTCAGGATCCATTAGTAGTAAACATTCCATATTATCCCTTTCATCAGGTTGAACAAACCAAGTGACACAGTTCTGCGCCTCATTATAAAATAGGCTACATTACAGAAGAATTAAAAACAGCAAATGAATTATCTGGAGAGCTGCCCATGGTAGTTCTAAAATTCTACACACACTGCATGTGAATTTTAATATATCGTTTTAATTACGCAATTCTTCCCAGTGAACCCTTCTCATTACTTAGGCAGTGTGTGTGTGTTTCCTTTACCTTGATTACAAAGTCAAACCATTTTAGCTGAAATTAAAAATATCTGTGTATTTATAGAGAAAACAGAGGGCTGTGTTCTGGTAAGGCCTCTGGAGGAAGGGGGCAGAACATAACCCTGGAAGGAGGAAAGCCGGCCTGGTCTTCGTATCGCACACCAGCTAACGAAATCCTAAGAGGGTTTGTTACATGAGCCAGTGCGCTGAGGCAACCTTTAACATGCAGGAAACCGGAGTTAATTAAACTGTTACCGGGATCCTGTCTGTCATCCTAGCAGCGCGTTCTACCCCAAGTCCATTTACATTTTAGAATTGAAAAAAAGGTTCTCAGGACTGTTGATAAACCGTGTTTACTGTCTCTATTGATTTGCTATTTTTGCATAACCTTTATGTTTTAATTATCTTACAGTATTTCTTGAAGGCTCTTCTGTAGCACTTGCTATCTGATTAGACTTTACTGGCAATTACTAAACACTAGGAGTACACCTTTTAATGGATTAATCTGCTTCGAAGTTATGAGATAAGTACAGGAGGGAAACAGCTAAGAAAAAAATGTTACGCTCTTGAAAGGCTATTTTCAAACCACAATTGGGCTTAGTGTAGAGGAGACAGAGTCAGATTATTTGCCTGCTTTATTCACCGGAATGCCTCCGGGGGGATTATTTTACATATAGCATGTCAGAAAGAGCATGCACCAGGAGGCCATCAGTTGGATAATTAAGATACACGTTTAACACCTGGCGAGCGCACATTCTGTGAAAGACCTAGAGCCCAGACCCTTTTTTCTAATATAAATATTTTCATTGAATGAAATCTTTATTATAACGTAGACGAACGTTGCACATGTGTTTATTCATTCCTACCTAACCTTTATTAAGTATTTACAAGGTATTAGGCATGGTGCTAAGAACTAATTACCCAGACCATCTCAGGATCATGGGGTAGTCTTACTGCATTTTACACAAGAAGAGACAGAGGCCCAGAGAAGCTACATAGTTAGCCTTGGGTCACACAGCCTGAAAGTGGATTTCTAGCTTAAGATGTATGATTCCAGAGCTCTATAGCCAATCCCCTGAGTAACACCCTATGGGATATATTTCAGTAATGGATACTGAATACCATTAAAAGAAGGATGATCGGGCCCTGTAATGCTTGTAGCATTTTCATATCTAAATACTGGCCCAGAGCTTGAATTTGAAGAGGCTGTCATGGCAAGTGTTTCTAAAATTCAAAGTAACTCCAACCCAATTACACTATTAAAGTTTTGGGGCGCCTGGGTGGCTCAGTGGGTTAAAGCCTCTGCCTTCAGCTCAGGTCATGATCTCAGGGTCCTGGGATCGAGCCCCGCATCGGGTTCTCTGCTCAGCAGGGAGCCTGCTTCCCCCCTTTCTCTCTGCCTGCCTCTCTGCCTACTTGTGATCTCTCTCTGTCAAATAAATAAATAAAATCTTTAAAAAATAAATAAATAAATAAATAAATAAAGTTTATGTGTCCTTCTATTTCAAGGAATTTGACCATTCTGAATGGATTTTCATCAGGAGATATAATAAGGAAAACAGATGAAGAATCAAGGAACTTAAATCCTGTCTGCTCTTCAAAAGCAAACAAACAATACATGATCCTGAATTCTCTGATTTACCATCAATGCCTTAAAGACAAATACTAGTGTTAGGGTACATACAGTATTTCTTCACCCAGGGTTTGCTTGTTGACCTGGTAACATGTTCCCCAAACACTCCATGGGCAATCCTGAGTCTACCTTCCATTCATGTATTTAGTTGTATATTTAAGGGGAAGGGAAAACCATGATCTTTATCTTCTAGGCCGAGGAATCAGAGCCACTAAGGTTCTGGTCCCATCCAGGACCAGACACATGAGTCTCACTAAGTCACATAAACTGCTATACCCTCTCTCCTATCCATCCATCCATCCCATATTTAGTAAACTAAGCAGAATAGCATAGAAGTTGTGAGCACAGACTCTGAAACCCTGTTGCTGGGATTCTCAAAGCTCCGCTTCTCTCTAGCTACATGATGTAGGCCAGTTAACTATTCTGGGCTTAGTTTCTCCATCTGTAAAATGGGAGTTGTATCTAAAAAATGATTTATGGTAAGGATTAAATAGATGAAGCAAAGAACTCAGAAGAGTGGCCCTTACAGGTTAAGTACAGGGTACTTATCACTCTCATCATAACTATTAATAATAGTGCAGTGTCCCGGAGCAACATGGTAGCCCTTAGACAGTAGTCCAGGCAGATCGTCATACTGCTCTGGTCTCCTTGGTGATTTGCTGAATAACTAACAGGAACAGTAGCCAGACCTGTTCCTTGACCCCACACTCTATTATATTTTCTTTAATTTTCCCAAACGATACTTGAACCCCCAAAGGGAGCATGGCTGAAAATAAAGATCCTGAGCAAGATGCTGGCCTAGAGCAGCCCATTTCCCGGACCCTTCGAGGATCACTCTGGACATGATGTGCCCGCGCTCCCCCTCATCGGTGCCACGGTAGCAGGAGATCTCAGGGGCCACCCTGGGGCGGGTCCCCGAGGCCCTTTCACAGGAACGTCACGCTTCAGCTGAAAACTTTGGCAGAATCTGCACGCTCTCCGAGGAAAATGTCTGTCTCTTTTGCCATGCTCATGGGCCACAGGCACATAAGTAGCAGTAGTTGAGCTAGCCCCTACTACAGGTTTGCCCCAAAGAAAAAACAGACATTGATGTTTTTTAATCAACAGAGGTCATTCTGTTAACAACTATTGTGGCGAGAAGAAAATCATCTACTCACAAATGTAGAGGAAACTAAGAGACAGGTATTGTAGGGAAGGAAAGAAATCTTTTCCTCTATCCATCTCCGGTTCTCTTAAATTAGAGTGGTAAAAGACAAGTTAACTGAAGAAAAACAAACAGAAGTGTATTAGCATGTGTATCACATATACACATGGGAGGACCTAGTGATGAGCAGTAATTCAAAGAGATGGTTAGAACTTCACCTTATAGAGCAATTTAACAAACCAACAAGGAAACAATAAATGTGTAGAGAAGATAATATACAGGAAAAGGACTTTGAGCTTCTAGGAGCAGCAAATTGTGGAAAGGCAAATGTACAGAGGAAACATGGTAGATGAGGGTTTTCGCAAGGTTTGTAGATTTGTACAAAGGTAGATTTCTCTAGTGCCATCTCTGGGCTGGTAGAGGGCTAGAGTTGTTTCCAGTGACTAACTTCTGTCATTACTGTAGAGAGGGGAGTACGGGAGACACCTTTACCAAATTTATGTGGTGGTTTTACAGAAATAAGGGGAGGACAGAAACAACTTCTTTCAGCCACTTCTTTTCAATTGTCTATAGCTCAAAATAATCTCGTATCAAAAGTGCCATATTTGGGGGAAATAGCCCCAAATCCTTATGATAAGAGTGGCATATTCTGCTCCTCTTTAATAGGCATTCTTCATCCTTCCAAAGTGATTAATTATCTCTCCCCATTCCTGCAATGTTAGTGACCCAGGACAAATAAGGGAGACGCTGGACCACCATGCCGCCATGTCAGCTCTGCGTACATACGGATTCAGTAAAGCACTTTCTGTTGCCCTCAATCCCACCCTGGAATTCCACAAGAAGGTCCAATTCCCTCTCCTCCTGGCCTGCCCTTGGACCAAATTCCTCCTCCTTGGAACTCTATGCCCAGCTTCGTCCTCAGGAGTTACCAGCACCTGCAGAATATGGGCCATCCCTCCCTCCTCCTCCCTCTGTGTTTAACCCCTTACTGGCCATGGTAGGACACAATGTGATCTGGTGTTAGCTATTTTATGAGTGTTACTGGGGTTTTGCAGGATGATTTTGATGGCACATGAAAATGTTTTTCTGTCTTGTATTTTAGTAGTCGTGAGCTTACCTATTTTAATATACTTGGAAACACATCTAAGTGTGTTTCTATCATATCAAAACGATAATTTCGGGGCGCCTGGGTGGCTCAGTGGGTTAAAGCCTCTGCTTTCGGCTCAGGTCATGATCTCAGGGTCCTGGGATCGAGCCCCACATCGGGCTCTCTGCTCAGCACGGGGCCTGCTTCTCTCTCTCTGCCTACTTGTGATCTCTCTCTCTCTGTCAAATAAATAAATAAAATCTTAAAAAAAAAAAAACAACCACCATAATTTCTTAGACATTTTTGCTTGGAAAAAGTCCAAGAAAACAAAAAATAAGATAAAGTTACACAATGAAAAATAGACATAGGTGGTATATCACGATAGTACACAGATGTATGATGTTCGAGGCTATTGTCCCACCCTGACTGTACAGTCAACACAAGATTACGTCTAAGACCCACGGTGGTATTCTGCCTGTTTTGTAACTGAAGAAATTAATTAAGGGAAGGAAGGAATGATTTCTAATAATGCCCACATGTAAATATTAAATAGCTGTTTCATGAAAAATTTTGTAATGAACATTAATGAAATGATACAGATAGATGGCTGATGTTTCTCCTAATTTGTTTGGTTTGGTTAGGTTTTATTTTCATTTTTAAAGGGGAATGATGTATTGCAATGTTGGAAAAGCTCTATCAGCCCCACTGAGCAGGGGTCAGTCACACAGGCCCAAGAGTCCCCATGCTAAGGGAACACATGGTAAAACCCAGCAGGAAGATGACCTTTAGACATGGAAAAACTAGAGGGTTTTCCTCAATACTTGACTTGTAAGGCTTGTCCTGCGCCTCTGCTGACAAATAAAATCTCTTATTTCCACAAGGGTGAGAAGAGAAAGATAATTTGGGGGGATTGGATAAATTCGCATTTGCCATCAATTTGGATTCCTTACCAGCAATTTGTTTCTAACTATATTTTACGTAGTAGAGCAGGTGGGGGGCGGAGTGGAATCATCCCAAAGGAGATGCTAAATCACTAGCAGTTGAGGTACGGACAAAGATGGAAGTCACCTAGTTATGCTTTCCATTGATTCTTAAAAGGCAGCGTGGAAGAGCCAGAAGGAGGGGGACACTCCCCTTAGATTACTTCGCCCATTTTGAGTCTGGACTGAAAAAAAAAAGACACCAGTCAGGGGTGGGCTTTGAGTAACTCGCTTTGGAGTGATTTTGTCAAGAGCTGGCGCCAGGTCCATGTCGCTCAAGTTGGACACAGCCCAGGGCTAGGGAGGCAGGCATCGTCCTACAATGAGCATGGCACCTCTTTCTGAAGCTCAGATTAGCATGTTAGTCATCTTAAACCATTCTTATATCAAAGTAAACGTGAGCAGATACTGGGGTGAAAAATTACTCAAGATTTTTTAACATCAATGAACACATCTGAAAGAAATTGTGAGCTTTTAACAAGTCTCTCCAGGCTAACCTTCTCCCCTCACCACCCCAAATTCCCTGGGTGGGGGGCACATGCCCTCTCTCTCCTCTGCGCACAAGGATGTGGGTGGGAACATTCGAGGAGCCCTTTGGCTGTCTCTGGTGCTTCTGACCATCCTCATCCATGCACTTCCTTCTCCTGGTGCTTTCGGCTCCTTGCAGCCTGGTGCTCTTGGCCTTGAACGAGGGGTCCACAAAGATGCCCTCAGCATCTGCAAGGACCTGTATTTAAGATACGCTTCCTTAGAGCTTTCTCTTCACCCCATAACAAAGCTCAGATAGCATTCCTTTCTATGTGCTTCGACATGAGTTTCTTTTGCTCTCCAGGCTCACACACATTGTTCACTTTATCCGTGATCAAGGAAGTGACGACTTTGCCCCAATTAAAAGAATTTTGGCTTCCACAGGCAAGAGAGAGAAAAGAGCGAGAACCCCACTGTTGTGCATAATTGCCCAAATGTTCCCTTCGCTGGCATCCCCTTCCCCTCGACTCCAGAACATTACTCTAAAGGAAAGCTCATTGTTAAGTGGCGGTCTTGAATTTGGAATTCTGGCCTCCTTTACCAAGATCAAGGGAAACTTCTTGACCCTCAGACTCTCCTCTCTGCCCATCTCTCACTCCTTGAGTTGAAAGGCTATGCCTAATGGATTCGACTGGTTCTAATGCCCAGCATAACTCATGAGGCACAGTGTCCATTAAATATTCATATTCTGCTCCTGGGGTGATCATTACTATTCCAGATCAGAACTATTCTTATGCACTGAAAACATCAGCATGGCTCAGCTTAATTCATCGTGCACCCACTCAGGTAGGCGATCATCGAGCCAGTCTGTATATATGCCAAGGTCTCCCCTCCCCTGCCAGGAGGGGCGATTCCTTAACAATGAGGAAATTGGGACATGTTCTTTTTTTTATTTCCAACTGTAAACTTGAATTAGGTGCTTGGCACACATTAATGGTTTTTAAAACGTCTCTCTGTAATGGAATCTGTCATCATGTCTCCATCACCATGCCAACTGGAAGGACTTCCCTGTTCTCTCTGATAGGAAAGTTGAAAACAATGACTAAAAAGAAAGCATATTTACTGACGTTTTGTTACCATAGTGGAGGGGAGCAGGAAACGGTTTGGATGTATTAACTTGCAAGTTGCGAAGGCAGAGATGTCAGACCTAGTTACGTATTTGCTCTGGTGTAAGAACGATTACACAGAACGCCGGCGACTTGGCTGTCTTGGGCTCCAGCTCGGAGGCAGTGCCCCACACAACGGCGTCGAGAGTCAGAGCCGCTAGGAAATGCTGCTGTGGCCTGGTTACAAATCAGCCCTCCTCTGGCAAACTTGCCCAGGACGGGATCTAAGCAGCTCTTCTCCCAGGGTCTTTGTCCTTTTCGTTTACCCTATCCTTACTCGTGCTTTTCCTCGTGATTTTTTTTTTTTCCTAGTTCTTTCCCAGGGATGTCTGTCAACAGACCTCTCTAGGTCAGCCTTGTTACATGGACCTGACACAAGCAAACGTCACCTCTCCTTCCACAGCCCTCCCGCCGCCCTGCTGGAGGTCTCCCTGCCGCCCCTGTTGTCACCAACCCAGCTTACAGGGTGGCCGCCTCTGTGCTTGGGACTGAGAGCGAGAGGTGTGAATCTGACCACAAGGACTAGGAATGTGGGAAAGCCTGCCCTGTGCAGGGCACTGGTCTCCGTCTGCTTCTGCTGTCCAGGCTCACTCTGCCTCCATATCCACCCTTTCCCAAGAGAGCGCCGTCCCACGTCTGCAGAACTTAACACTGCCCCTAAGAAGACAGGCCTTCAGAATTAAAACGCGTTCGCCGTTGTCAGGGAAAATACAGGACGCAGAGAAGGATGAGACCCTCCTCACCTGTGTTCCTCACCTTCCATTTCCCCAACGTGAAAAGGCACAGCATTTTCTAACAAAGATCACTTCTGAATACTGAGCTCACATGCCTTTTTACATACCAATCGTAGAACACAACAGATAAAATTTACATGGAGCATTTGTGGCTCTAAGTCCTGAGAAATTTGGGAAATTAAGAAGGCTTCCCCCCTCCTTTCTTTCAGAGAGCATGTGAAAGCATTCTTTTCCTAGTAAATGGATTTAGTCTAACTGCCTAATTCATTATGCTAAAACCATGAAGCAATTTCCTGTTCAAAGCCCAGCTCACAGGCTCTCTGTTGTCAAGTATTTGAATTTCAGATTAGAAATGTGTTCATTTGGATAGCTTGAAAGGAAAGCTTCGTTTGTCAGCTTCGCTTTATGTTCTGCCAGAAGCCCAATCCCTCCTCTTCAGCAGCCCCCAGCAAAATACCAGACCTCGACTCTGGGCTCCGTGTCTTGAAACAAACACAAACATCTCTGGCCTCTGTGGTCAAAGCAGTGGTTAGAGGTTTACTTGCCGTGATAACACAATCCTCTCAGAGGAAATGCCGGGGGTCTGCACCCTACTCCACCCCCACTTTCCTATCACCATCGCCTATCACAAAGTAAAAAAGAACGAAAGAAAGAAAGAGAAAAAGAGAGGAGGAGGAGTGTTTCTGCCAGATTGTGCTCCAGAGTAGCTTAGCTCTCTCAGTAACTGAGCCGTTTTTGACAGAGCAGTGACCTGAATGGGGGAGGCTGCAGGTTTTGTCAACCTGTGACTTGTCACTAGCTGTCATGTAGGTTGGCAGCACCGTCCCAGCTACTTGCCATCCCTCATGACGGCTTCCCCTCGTGGATCTTGGAAGAGCCTCGTCAGCTGCTCAGAAAGTCAGAAGTCACCCTTGTGAGCTGAAAAACACTACGATGAGGGAGGAAAACAATGGCCTCATATACCTCGAAGGAACAAAGAAAATAGATGCTTGACTGGCTAATAATCGTGGAGCTTCGGACACTGGGTAGAAATTAAGGCCGCCATTTCTTATACAAATTTTTGCGTTTTTGAACCAGCAAGATTCTACAACATTGTCCTCCTTTGCTGCTGTGATTCCACTGTGACTTTCTAAATATTATTAATAGATATTTACTGAGACTTCTTGTATCCAATTATCAATGTAGTGCTTGTATCTGATACCACCATGCAGCATTTTGGGTTGTCACTCATGTTAATGACTAATTGGTGTTGAGTGTTTTACCGTTTACAAAGTGCTTTTCATTAACGTTCTCTCACTTGCATTCGCTCAGATGCAGCCTTTTTTGTTTGGTTTTGTTTTTAGAATTTTTGAAAATGACATCTGACTGACGTGTCACATCATACCAGTTTCAGGTTTACAGCATCATGGTTCAATATTTGTATATATCGCAAAATGGTCACCACAGTAAATCTCATTCCCATCCATCACCTCACATAGTTAGAAATTTTGTGTGTGTGATGAAAACTGTAAAGACATACTCTCTGAGCAACTTTGACATACGCAGTCCGGTATCATTACTGACACCCTTCTGTACATTACATCCCCATTCCTGCCTTATCTACTTTTTTATTGAAGTACCATAGACACACAATGTTAATTTCATTTGGGGTGTCTGACATAGTGAGTTGACACCTCCATGTTACGCTGTGCTTACCACAACTGTAGTTACCGTCTGTCACCATAAAACACTATGTAATACCATCGACTGTATTCCCTATGCTGTGTGTTTCCTCCTCGTGACTTACTCAGTCCATAACAGGAAGACTTTACCCCTCACTGCCCTTCAACTATTTTGTCCATTCCCCCCCACTCCCCTCCCCTATCAAAACCATCAGTTTGTTCTCTGTATTTCTAGTGTTTGCCTATAAAACACGTTTGTTCATTTGATTTTTACATTCTGCATATATGTAAAATCATACTGTTCTTTTTCATTCTGACTTATTTCACTTAGCATAAGACTCTCTGGGTCCATCCGTATTGCTACAAATGGCAAGATTTCATTCTTTTTTTATGCCGGAGTAATATTCCATTATATATATACACACCACTCTTTATTCACTTATCTATCAATGGACACTTCAGTCACTTCCATAATTTGGCTGTTGTAAATAATGCTGCAGTAAACATAGACATATATATGTATGTCCGTGTGTGTGTGTATAAATTTTTTTTTTCAAATAGGCTCCATGCCCAGCATGGAGCCCAACTTGGGGCTTGAACTCATAACCCTGAGATCAAGACTTGAGCTGTACTCAAGACTCGGACACTTAAGTGACTGATCCACTGCGGTGCACCATATTTTTTTCAATTAGGATACTCATTTTCTTTGGATAAATACTCAGTACTTGAATTACTGGATTATATGGTGTTTCTATTAATAATTTTTTGAGGAACCTCCATATTGTTTTCCAAAGTGGATGAACCAATTTACATTCCCACCAGTAGAGGGCTCCTTTGTCTTCACATCCTTGTCAACACTTAATTATGTCTTGTTTTCTTCATACTAGCCATTCTGACAGGTATGATGTGAGATCTCATTGTGGTTTTGATTTGCATTTCCCTGATGATTACCAATGTTGAACATCTTTTCCTGGGTCTGTTGGCCATCTGTATTTTTTTGGGGGGGGGGGAATGTGCATTCAGATCCTCTGATCATTTTTAGTTGGATTATTTGTTTTTGGGTGTTGAGTTGTATGAGTTCTCTTTATATTTTGGGTATCAGCCCCTTATTAAATATAATTATTTGCCAATCTACTCCCATTCAGTAGGTTGTCTATGATTTTGTCGATGGTTTCCTTTGCTGTGCAAAAGCTTTTTATTTTGATATGGTCCCAGTAGTTTATTTTTGCTTTTGTTTACCTTGCCTGAGGATACATATCTAGGAAAGTGTTGCTACACCCCATGTCCAAGAAATTACTGCTTAGGTTTTCTTCTAGGAGTTTTAGGTTTTTAGGTCTCACATTTAGGTCTGTAGTCCATTTTGAATGTATTTTTGTGTCTGATGAAATAAAGCAGTTTGATATTTTTGGTATGTAGCTGTCCAGTTTTCCGCAACACCATATATTGTCTTTCCCCCCACTATATATTCTTGGCTCCTTTGTCATAAATTAATTGACCATATAGCAAAGGTTCATTTTGGGGCTTTCCATTCTATTCCGTTGATCTGTGTGTCTATTATACTGGTACCATCCTGTTTTGATTATTATAGCTTTGAAGGATATCTTGAAATATGAGATTGTGATACTGCCAGCTTTGTTCTTCTTTCTCAAAGTTGCTTTGGCTATTTGGGGTGGTTTGTGGTTCTGTACAAATTTTAGTATTATTTGGTCTAGTTCTGTGAAAAAATATTGTTGGTATTGTATTTTGATAGGGATTGCACTGAATATGTTGCTGTGGGTAATATGCACATTTTAACAGTATTCTTCCAATTTATGAGCATGGTACATATGTCCATTTGTTTGTGTCATCTTTAATTTCTTTAATCAGTGTTTGTTTTAGAGGACTGTTCTTTTACCTCCTTGGCTAAGCTTATTCGTGGGTATTGTATTCTTTTTGGTGCAGTTGTAAATGGAATTGTTTGCTTAATTTCTCTTTCTGGTACTTTGTTATTGGTGTACAGAGATGCAACAGATTTCTGCATAAGATTTTCATATTCTACAATCTTAATGAATTCATTTATTACTTGTAATAGTTTTTTGGTAGAATCATTGGGGTTTTCTGTGTCATCTGCAAATAGTGGTATTTTGACTTCTTCTTTACCAATTTGGATGCTTTTTATTTTTTTTCTCTGATGGCTGGGACAAGAAATTCCAGTACTATGTTTTCATTTTGTTTTTAAAGATTTTATGTATTTATTTGAGAGAGAGGGAGAAAGAGAACACAGAGGGGGAATTTGAGGTGGAATCATACTCCCCACTGAGCAGAGAGCCTGATGTGGGGCTTGATCCCAGGACACTCAAATCATGACCTGAGCCAAAGGCAGATGCCTAATGACTGAGCCCCCAGGAGCCCCCCAGTACTCTGCTGAATCAAAGTGGTGAGAGTAGACTTCCTTGTCTTGCTCCTGAACTTAGAGGAAAAGCTCTCAGTTGTTCACCATTGAGTATGATGTTTGCTGTGGATCTGTCATATGTGGTCTTTATTATATTGAGGTATGTTCTCTTTAAACCCACTTTGTTGAGAGTCTTTACCATGCATAGATGTTGAATTTTTATCAGATACTTTCTCTATGCCTCTTGGGATGACCATATAATTTTTAGTCTTCATTTTGTTAATGTGGTATATCACACTGATTTTTAGATAGTGAATCACCGTTGCTTCCCTGGAATGACTTCTTTATTTCACAACTAGAAGGCTGTACCTTTCGACCCATTTGACTTAGTTCACCCATTCTGAAAACCAGCAATCTGTTCTGTCTGTGACCTCAGTTTCTTTCTTTTTCCTCTTTCGTTTTTTAAATTCCACATGTAAGTGAGATCCTGTGGTATTTGTCTTTCTCTATTTGATCTATTTCACTTACCATAATAGCCTCGAGATTTCTCTCTGATGTTGTATATAGCAAGATTAGTTTAATTTTAAACTGAGTAATACTCCACTGTGTATCTCTAACACATTTTTTTAATCCATTCATCCATCAGCAAGCATCCAATACATTCTTCCATATCTTGGCCATTGTACGTATGCTGCATTGAATATGGGGGGGTGGGTTGATGTAACTTTTCAAGTTAGTATTTTTCTGTTTTCCGGATAAATACACAAAAGCAGAATTGTTGTATCAGGGGCGCCTGGGTGGCTCAATTGGTTGGGCGGCTGCCTTCAGCTCAGGTCATGATTCCGGAGACCTGGGATCGAGTCCCACATCGGGCTCCCGGCTCCACGGGGAGTCTGCTTCTCCCTCTGACCTTCTCTCCTCTCATGCTCTCTCTCACTTTCTCTCTCTCTCAAATAAATAAATAAAATCTTTAAAAAAAAAAAATTGTATCATATGGTGTTCCTAATTTTAATTTTGGGGGAACTGCCATACTGGTTTTTTGTGGGTTTTTTTTTTTTTTTTTTTTTTGAGGCCACAAAAATTTATACTCCAAACAGTAGTGCACAAGGTTCCCTTTTTTCCATATCCTTCTGCACATTTCTTGTCTTTTTTCTAACAGTCATTCTAATAGGTATGAGGCAGGTTTTATTTGCATTTTCCTGATTATTAGTGATGCCGACCATCTTTTCCTATACTTGTTTGCCATGTCTGTGTCTTCTTTGGGGGAAAATGTCTGTTCAGATGCTCTGCCCATTATGTTTAATTGGATTGATTTTTTGGCTTTTGAGTTGGAGGAGTTCTTCATACATTTTGGATATTAACAGCTTTTCAGATACATGATTTCCACATATTTTCTCCTTTTGGTAGGTTGCATTTTCATTTTGTTGATGGTGTCTTTATTGTAAATAAGTTTTTAGTTTGATGTGCTCTGACTTGTTTAGTTTGCTTTTGGTGTCAACTCCAAAAATCATCACTGAGGGCAATGTCAAAGAGGTTTTTTCTTGTTTTCTTCTACATATTTTATAGGGTTTTTGTTTTTTAAGATTATACATTTCAGTCTTTATGAATTTCAAGTTTATATTTGTGAGGAGTATCAGATAGGTATCCGGTTCTCCCAGCACCATTTATTGAAGAGGCTTTCTTTTCTCCTTTGAGTATCCGGACTCCTTTGTTGAATACTAGTGGACCATATATGTGAGAGTTTATATATTGGCTCTCAGTACTGTTCTATTGGTTTCTGTGTTTGTTCTTATACCATAATATTAATACAGCTTTGTAATAGAGTTTGAAATCAAGCACGATGATGCCTCCAGCAGTGTTTTACTTCCACAGGGTTGCTTTGGTTATTTGGGGGTTTTATAGTTACACACTAGCTTAGTAGTATTCTTTCTACTGCTCTAAGAGATGCCATAGAACCTTCATAAGGATTGCGTTAAAGCTATAGATGGCTTTGTATAGTATACACATTTTAACAATATTAATTTTTTTCTAATCCATGAACATGGGCTGTCTTACCATTTGTTTCTGTTTCCTTCAGTTTCTTTAATCACTATTTTATGGTTTTGAGTATACAGGGTCTTATACCTCTTTGGTTAGATTTATTCCCAGGTGTGTTACTGGTTTTAATGCCAGTGTAAATGGGATTATTTTCTTTATTTCTGTTTTCAAAAGTTCATTGTTAGTGTATGGAAACACAACTGATTTTTGTTTGTTAGTTTTGTATCCTGTAACTTTACTGATCCATTTATTAGTTGTAATAGTTTCTTAGTGGAGTTCTTAAGGTTTTCTTATATAGTATCTTGCCATCATTTCCCTTCTTTTTCTCTGATTTGCATACTTTTTTTTTCTTTTTCTTGCCTGATAGTTCTGGCTTCTAGTACTTTGTTGGGTAGGAGTGGTTAGAGTGGGCCTCCTTGTCTTATTTCTAATCCTAGAAGTCAAGTTTTCATCCTTTCCCCATTGAGTATATTGTTAGCTATTGGCCTGTCATATATGACCTGTATTATGTTGAGGTACCTCCTTTCTATATCCAATTTGTTGAGAATTATTATCAGGAATGGAGGCTGAATTTTCTCAAATGTTTTTTTTCGGCATAGTTGTGGTGATCATATAGTTTTCACCCTTCATTTTGTTAATTTGATGTATCGTTTTGATTGATTTGCAGATGTTTACAATCCTTGTATTCTTGGATTAAATCCCACTTAACTGTGGTGGATGGTCTTTCTAATACTGTTGAATTCTGTGTGCTGAGATTTTATGAGGATTTTTGCACATATGTTCATTAGGGATATTGGCCTATTTTCTTTCTTGTGGTATTCTCTGGTTTTGGTCAGGGTAATGCTGACCTCATAAAATGAGTTTGGCATTGCTCCCTTGTTCTCTATTTTTTGGAAGAGTTTGAGAAGAAATGGTATTAATTCTTCTCTGACAGTTTAGTAGAACTTATCATCTGGTCCTGTACATTGCTTAATTGGGAGATTTTCAGTTACTGATTCAATCTCCTCAATAGTAATTAGTCTGTTGGATTTCCTATTTCTTCATACTTCCGTCTTGGTAAGTTTGATGTTTCTAAAAAATTTTCTATTTCTTTCAGGTTGTCCAGTTTGCTGGTGTATACTTGTTCTTAGTAGTCTCTTATGCTCTAACGATACTTAATATTTCTGTGGTTTCAGTTTTAAAAACTCTTCTGTTATTTCTGATTTTATTTGAGACATTTTTTTTTCTTGGTGAAGTTAGCTAATAAGGTTTGTCAGTTTTATCTGCTCAAAAAATTAGTACTTAGTTTCATTGATCTTTCCCGTTGTCTTTTTGGTTTCTATTTCATTTATATCTGCTGTGATCTTTGTTAGTTCTTTCCTCCCACTATTTTGGAGTTTTGTTTGTTCTTCCTTTTCTCATGTTTTGAGGTGTAAATTTAGGTTGTTTGAAATTATTTTTCTATCTTAATGTAGGCATTTATTGCTATGAACTTCCCTCTTTGATCTGCTTTTGATGTATCCCATTAGTTTAGGTATATGTGTATTGATTTTTATTTGTGTCAAGTTATTTATTTCTCTTTTTGTTGGTGCTTTTGATCCATCGTTTAGTAGGAGCATGTTGTTTTTCTCAATCTATTTGAGACTTTACCAGTTTTCTTCTTGCATTTTGTTTTTAGTTTCATATCATTGTGTTTTTGAAAAGATGCTTGGTGTGGTTTCAGTATTCTTAAATGTATTGACACTTGTTTTGTGGCATAACATACAGTCCTTCCTGGAGAATGTTCCCAGTACACTTGAGAAAAATCTGTATTGTGCTGCTTTTGGATGGAATGTTTTGTGTATGTCTATTAAGTCCACCTAGTCCGATGTTTCATTTAAGGCCATTGTTTCCTGACTTTTCTTCTGGCTAGATGATCTATTCATTGGTGAACTGGGGTATTAAAATTCCTTATTGTGTTAATATTCCTGTCTATTTCTCCCTTTAGGTCTGTTAATATTTCTTGTATATATTTATGTGCTTCTATGTTGCATGTATAAATATTAGCAAATGTTATATCTTCTTTTTTGATTGACCCTTTTGTCATATGTAATAGGGTTTTTTGGTCTATTTTAAATTTTGTCAAAGTCAAAAAAAAAAGCACCTGGGTGGCTCAGTGGGTTAAATTTTGTCAAAGTCTATTTTGTCTATGTATAGCTAGATTTCTATTGTTTTCCATTTGTGTATAGTATCTCTTTCTATCCTTTTACTTTCAGTCTTTCCTTACATCCAAAATGAATCCCTTGTAGGCAGCATACATATAGATGGCTTTTAAAAATCTCTTCAGCTACTCTTTTGATAGAGAAATTAGTCCATTTACATTTAAGTATGATAGGTATGTACTTATTGCCATGTTATTGTTTTCTGGGTGATTTGTAGTTACTCTGTTCCTTTCTTATTGCCCTGTTTGTGACTCAGTGGTTTTCTTGAGTGGTATGCTTAGATACCTCTCTATTTATCTTTTGTGTATCTACCATAGGTTTTTTTCTCTGTGGTGACCAAGAGGCTTACATAAAACAACTTATATTTATATAGTCTATTATATGTTAACAACAGATTTTGAACTCATTCTAAAGTTCTACATTTTTACCTCCACTAATTTATGTTTTCGATATCACAATTTAAATCTTCTTGGGTATCTCTTGTCTCTAGTAAAAATGTAGCTACTTTTACTACTTTAGTCTTTTAACCTTTGTCCTAGTTCCAGAAGTGATTAACCCGCCACTTTACAGTATTATATTGTTCTCAATTTTAATATATATTTACCTGTATCCATGTGATTTATATTCTCATATGTTTTCCTCTTATTAATTGACATGCTTTCATTTCTGCTTAAAGAAGTCCCTTTAACATTTCTTGTAGGTGAATTCTTTTAGCTTTTGCTTGTCTGGTAAATTCAGTATCTCTTCTTTAATTCTAAATGACCACTTTGCCAGGTAGAATATACTTGGTGAAAGGTTTTTGTTGTTTTGTTTTTTTGTGTGTTGGGGTATTTTTTAGCATTTAAAATATATCATGTTACCTCCTCTCCTGCAAAGTTTCTGCTGAAAGTCTGCCAATGGGGGTGACCCTATACTCACCAAGTTGATTTTCCCTTGCTGCTTTTAAGAATCTCTCCTTGTCTTTACATTTTTATGCCTTATTTATACTGTGTCTTGGTGTCTTTGTGTTCCTATCAATTGAAAGTCTTTGGACTTCTTGGCTCTGGAGGTCTTTTTCCTGCTCCAGGTTAAGAAAGTTGTCAGCCAGTATTTCTTCAAATAGGTTTTCTGCTCCTTTCTCTTACTCTTCTCCATCTGCGACCTTTATTATGTGAATGTTGGTCTGCTTGATTTTGTCCCCTAAGTCCCTTAGCTGTCTTCATCCTTCGTGTTTTCTTTCTGCTGCCCTAATTGGGTGACTTTCACTGCCCTTTCCTCAAGTTCACTGATCTGTTCTGCTTCATCTAGTCTACTGTTAAACCCCTCTAGTGTATTTTTCAGTTCACTTATTTTATTCTTCAGCTCATTGACTTGTATCTGGTGCTCTCTTAGATTTTGTCTGTCGTTACTGAAGTTATCAGTGTGTTTATCTATTACTCACCCAAGTACAGCAAGCTAGTTTAGAACATTATTTTCAAGAACATTATTTTGAACTCTTCAGCAGGTAAATGACTTATCTTTATTTAAGATCTTTTTCTGAGGTTTTATCTCGTTCTTTTTTTTTTTTTTTTTAATCTCATTCTTTCATTTGAAACATATTTCAAATATGTTTTGGACATTTAAGCAAATGAAACATTTAAGCAAAATGTTTCCTCATTTTGCTTGACTCTGTTTATTTCTATGCACTAGATAAAACAGCCACTACTCCTAGTCTTGAGGGAGTGGCCTCATGTAGGAAATGAACCTAATTGTTTAATCCTGCCATAGCTCTTGGGTTGTCTCTCAAACCTTTGGGATTGTCCTCAGTTAGTTGAAGGTATGCCACGACCTGTCAGTGTCCTAAAGGGGATGATCTCAGTCAGCACCCGATTGAAAACTAGACCTTCAACAGCATCTTTTGAAGAATGCAAAAGTAGGGATGCCTGAGTGGCTCAGTGGGTTTAGAGTCTGCCTTTGACTAGGGTCATGATCTCAGGGTCCTGGGATCGAATCCTGCATCGTCAGGCTCTCTACTCAGCAGGGAGCCTGCTTTTCCCTCTGCCTGCTGTTCCCCCTGCTTATGCATTCTCTCTCTGACAAACAAATAAATCTTAAAAAAAAAAAAAAAAAGAATGCAAAGATATATTGTCCTTTGGACCTGCAGTCATTAACGCCCACTGGTCACCAGAGTCTGGCAATCTAAAGGTATCCCCAAATGGCAAGTGCAAATATTAGGGTGCTGGACAAGTGTACAAGCTCCTTTCTGGGAGATGCCAGTGACCTACACCAAGGCAGACAGTGACATGAAGATGGCATTCACTGGCCTCCATCGCCAGAGAGCATCTCACTGTTGTAGATAAATGCCAAATCAGAATCTTCCTTTAGGCCAAAGTTCCAGGATAAGCAAACAGGCCTCTTTCACAGAAGGTCTGGGGTGTGTTTCGATTCATTTTCTGTGCTCTGCCCTGGGGGGTGTTGGCAACTGAGAATTCTGCTGGTTATGTTCTCGTGAGACCCATAACTGTAAGCCATGTGGGCTACCAGAGCCAGGTGAGTAAGGCCATTTCCCTGAGCAGCAGTGACAACACCTGGAGTACCAGACAGAAAAGCCAGGGTGTTAGACCTGTGAGAGCCCTGCATTGGGAGACACTGAAACTCTGCGGCATGGTGGGCAGTGAACAGGAAGATAGGGCCCACCCTCCAAGGTCTCTGGAGAAGAGTATAGTCTCCTGTCAGATGAGTGTTTATATAAAAGCCTAAGACAAGCTAATAGGCCCCTTTCATGGAAAGGCAGGGCATTTCTGTTCGCTGCCTCTCCCTGTGTGGTGGGAATAATAGCCACTGTACTCTTTCTCCATTTGTTATCTCAGCTCCTGAATGGGGTTAAGCTGTCATATCCCCTCTCCGGTAGTGTTTTTATTTTGAGAACAAAAAATGGTAGAACCTTTAGCCTTGCATCCATTTGGTTTATCTTGGAGGATAGAATGTAGTGGTTCTAAGTAATTGTGTTATATCCTTTGCTTCCAGTTTGAAAATAGGAGTTGTATTAATTTTCTTGGGCTGCGTAACAGGTGGCTTAAACCACCGAAGTTTATTTTCTCACATTTCTGAAGGATAGAATTCTAAGATCAAGGTGTCTGAAAGACTGGTTTCTTCTGTCCTTGCCTTATGTGTGTCTGTCTGTGTCCTAATCTCTTCTAAGGACACCAGTCATACTGGATTAGAGCACACTCTAATGACCTTATTTAATTTAATTGCCTTTTAAGACTCTTATTTCCAGTACTGTCAAGCCAAATACTATCAGTCATATTTGGAGGTGTTGGGGGTTAGGACTTAAACATGCGAACTTGTTGGGGAGCAGGGGGACACAGTTGAGCCCATAATAGTAGGCGGGCTTTGTGGTTTTAAACTACTGACCAAACTGAGTTATGCCAGAGAAAAGTAGAGCATTTATCATGTCTTCTTTTTGATAAGACAGTAGGAGTCAATGGGCTGATCTATTGTGGAAATGATCCAGGCCTTCTCACAAGGAGAGGAAAGTAAAACTAGGGGAGAAATTAAAAACAAGGTAAAGGAATGCTATTGAAAGAGAGGAACTGTTACTCTTAAAGGATGACCCACTTCATGGCCTTGGATCTCATTACTACTTATGCCTTACTTTATTCTCCTGGGTCATTTTTGGAGCTTATGTATTGTTCTGAATCAGTAATTAAACCACCGGATTTTTTAAATTTATAAATGCGACCCGAATTATGTTCTGATAGCAAAAAAACTATGCTGATTAGAGTCGCATGCTGAGGATTAACTCACCACCTGACACGTTAATCATTTAAAGACAAAAAGTCTGAAGCACAGAAGAAACATGGTTCCTACCACAACACACTGCCACTTTCAGGCAGATGTGTGGGGGTTGTTAGAGATTTCTGTAAAGATTCAAAATAGGTTTGTTTGTTTGTTTTTTCTATCTCCTTCCTTTTCTCATTGAACATTTTTTGAACTGCTTTTCCTTCCGGAGTTATGAGTTACTCTGATCTTCACCCATAGGTTTGTTTGTTTTCATAAGGACTTTTTCCCCTTGTGCAGAATTAAATGATTTTGTTGCTTGGACCTCCACGGTCCCCTATGCTCCCTTGATTTCCAAGGCTGACTGACACTGAAGGCAGGTGGTGAGCTTATTTTGTCCCTCCTATTGGAAGGTTTTCTCATTTCCTATTTCCTCCAAGAGCCCTTTGCTCCCAGAGCTGCTCCACGGGAGGGTTTTCCTCCTGTAAACATGGCATCTGTGAAAATCTCATTTTTATTTCCTGTGAGGGTTAATATTTAACCTTCTTTGCCTTTGTCATCCTTGTCCTATGTGCTGCTCCCTTATAAGCAAGTAATTTATGTCTATCTCTGAATCTTCCGTGTATGGTCCTGGGCTAAGAATTGGAATGAGTTGGGGACACAGAGTGAAGCAGCCCTTACTCTCTGCTGCTGCCGATGGTTAATGGAAACCAGCTCGGAGGGGCCAGTGGGAACCAGCTGTCCTCGCTGGGGGCCAGCTCTTCCATGACTGGCAGCACCGCGGACCTGTAGTGGCCCCAGGCTCACCACCACACATGTGGCTGAGTACCTCCACAAGCAGCTGCTTCTCCAAGAGGTAGCTTTCCAGAGGCTCCTCCCCAGCTCCCTGTCACGGCCGGCCTACCCTGGTGACTGGCCACGCCCACTTCCCAAATTCCCCTCTGAACTCCGACTTGCCCAACAGCCTCAGTGCTTCTGGAGAGCTATGGGTGATGTTCTCTGGCCCTTTGTTCTTCACTTCTTCATCCTTATTTCCCTAGCTTCTCTGATAATTATATCAGGTCTCATTCCTGTAAGGGGTCTTTTTTTCTAATACACGTAGTACACCTTCCCCAAGTGAATGCCAGTGGATTCAGTAACACATCTAATAAATGTGCCCTTTCTTGAGCTGTGGCAGACAACGTTGTGCTGTCTTAGCAAGTGACAGAGGCAGGGGAAATAGATCATTTTGATTCAGCTCTGTTCCCTCACCCCTTTGTTCCTTATGGCCAGATGTACTGATCTAGGATAAAATCAACTGATGGAAATCTTGAGTGTCTTTGTGGCCACTAAAAAGGCTTTTCATTCATATGATTCCAGCAAAGATCAAAGCAGTGAGTACTTTTCAACTTTCTCAGCCAACTAAAATAAGGGCTGTATTGAAGATTAATGACCAAATGTCAGCTGCTGGAACAGCTGGAATGATAAAAAGTGTTCCTTCATGTCATTAGCAATATAGGTGCTTAACCCATGCATTAAAAACACACTTCAATGTATTTTACCCGATGACCCTGTCCATTTCTAGAATTTCGAGATACTCCCCTACCCCTAAGGGTGGTTTTCTCATTAGTAAATGGGCTATCTTGTAGCCAATTTTCCCTTACTGCGTTTCTGTGTGGCCCTGATTTAAATAGAGGGGAGGATCAGTGATGGGGTAAAGGTAAGTTGTACTGAAGCCAAAAGCAGGAAAGACTCTGAAAGTAGAGCTGAGTCAGGAGCACGAGAGTTGAAGCTTTTGGGACCACGAAGCCAAGATGATAAGCTCCTGGCCCCAGAAAGCAGCCACACGCAGTGGCTGGGCGCTGGGCATCACCCATAGCTTGCTTTGATCTCTGAAAGCGTACACAGAGAAGACGGTAGCAGATGGGTGTGGGCGCGGAGTGTGCACCCCAGACGGAAAAGACCGGGGATTCAGGCTCCCTTACATCTTACCCTAGCCCATATCGAGTGCAGGAGCTGACACATTAAAGACAGTGAGTATTCTTCTCGTGAAGAGATCTGTCCTTGGCAGAGACACAAGTAAGGAATGGAAGTGAGGTGAGGCCTCATTGAGGAGATGTTCACATACTTGCCAGACCTATTCACAGCATTGTGTACCATCCACTCGTTGACCCCCGGCAACCTTCTCCCGTGACAGAGGATCACCAAAGGAGCAAACCTTTTTTTGCTCTTAAGTGTTTCCTGAGCTCCATATATTAAATGCCTACAGAACTTGGCAAGAGGGGATTAATACAGATACAAGTCCAGTATTTCGTTTCTACAGGTGGAGTTGCCGGGTAACCATCACACTACATCACACTACAATACACAGGACTGTCATTACGGATCAACCCACTTCTCCCTGTAACTCCTCTCCCGCCACACTGAGAAGGCAAGGCAGGCAGCGATGCCACTTAAAAGCGTTCGTCCTCCAGGCGCTCTTAGTGGCTAAAATCTTCTCTTGTGGCAATTGCAGAATACTCTGGAGCTGGCCGGAATGATTCCACGTTAGTAGGATATTCTTCTGCAGTACAGAAAATGCACTGCCATTAAGAGAAGACTGTGACGGAAAATATAATGCAGACAATTAAACTTTGAAATTAGCAATGTAAATTACTTATCGTAAATTACAAGAAGCTACCCAGGGGTCCCACGTGCAGCAGACAAGGTGCCGTCCTCGTCAGACTGGCTGCTCCTCGGCTTCCCTCCGTGGTAATTTCATCCATACCACTCACTGGATGACAATTTTATATCCTAAGAGGTCCCCTGGTAGTGGATATTAATTTATAATGGAAGGGAACAGGAGGGAGAATTTTTTTGTGTGCTCTTTCCCAGTAAAACACACAAACTGCTCCCTCGAGGCACATACAGTTATATATTAAAACATTAGTGATGGCACTACAGTTAATAAGAGATATAATATACAATACAACCATATACAGTATATATTAAAAATCCACAAAAAGATATTGTAGGCCCTAAAAGAAAGCTCCCAGGATAAATGGCGTTGTACACTTTCTTGTGGTTAAAAAACATATCATCGCCAGAAATACGTAGTGCAACCTCAGTGGGATTCACAATTATCTGAAGTCAAATATCTGCAGACTATTTTTTCTTCCAATGAAGCATAAACCATAAAATCTTCCATTGTTGCCTCTAAACCATAATAGAGCTGCCAGTAACCAAGGGATGAAATAAATGTTTCCAAAGTAATAGAAAGCATTAAGCTAGATGAGTAGTTTCCATATTTCCTTAAATGATTCCTCTTCCACATGCAAAATATCTTCAATTTGGTTCCTCAAAATGAAAAGTATATAATACGACTATTTCAGGCTATTAAGAAACACTACTAATGTAGGATCCGTATAATGCAAAATATTTGCAGTTTGGTTTCTCAAAATGAAAAATGCATAATACAACTACCTCTAGCTCTTAAGAAGCACTAATGCAGGGATCTTTTTAATGTAAGAGACCTTTGGATTTTGATCAAGTTCTAGATATAATCCTAGCCATAGAAAACTAACGGTTAAAAAATCTACCTCTTGAAATTCAAAGCCGTAAATATTTTGCTGAAATGATTTTCCAGTAAGAAAACGGCGTTCTCTGGTCAGGATCTCCAAAAGTGCTAATTCCCAGACAGAGGTTAAATGGTAAATGAAAGTTTACATGACAAAATAGTGGTGGAGTCTAGCACAAACCCAGGATACTTGATTCAAGGTAACTTACAGCCTCAGTAATGAGTGGGAGTTGTTGTCATGTGCGACATGATTCAATATTTGAGTATGTTGACAAATGATTCCCATAATAAGTCTAGTTAACATTCCTCACCATGCATAGTTAGAAAACTTTTGTGTGTGTGATGAAAACTTTTAAGAGCTACTCTGCTAGCAACTTTCAAATATATAATACAGTCTTATTAACTATAGTCACCATGCTGTACGTTACATTCCCGTGACTTACTTATTTTGCAAACTGCAAGCTGGAACCTTTGACCCTTCACCTATCTTGCCCACCCCCCACCCACTCCCTATCTCTACATTTATGAGCTTGGTGGTTGCTGGGGTTTTTGTAGATGTCGCACATAAGTGAGCTTCTATGGTGTTTGTCTTTTTCTGATTTCCATCACTTAGCATAATGCCATCAGTGGTCCATCTATGTTGTTGCAAAGAGCAACAGTACTTTCTTTTTATGGCTGAATAATACTCCAGCGTGTTTGTGTGTGTGCACATTTTCTTGATCCATTCATCCATCGTGGACATTTGGCTGTTTCCGTATCTTGGCTATTGTAAATCATGCTGCAATAAACATAGGGGTGCATGTATCTTTTCAAATTAGTGTTTTCATTTCCTTTGGATAAATACACAGAAGTGGAATTGTTGGATCATATGGTGGTTCTAATTTTAATTTGCTGAGGAACTGCCATACTGTTTTCCTTGAGGCTACAACAATTTACACTCCAAAGAACAGCACACAAGGTTCCCTTTTCTCGGTATCTTGCCAAAGGCTTGTTATTTCTTGTCTTTTTGATAATAGTCTCCATAATAGGTATGAGGAGATATCTCACTGTGGTTTTGATTTGCATGTTCCTGCTAATGAGTGATGTTGAGCATCTTTTCATGTACCTGTTGGCCATCTGTATTTTTTTTAAATGCCCATTCGGATCCTTTGTACTGCTGCTTGTGTGTTTTTCTCAGTGTTGCCTTTGCTTTTAGTGTCAAATCCAAAAAATAATCACCAAGACCACTGTCAAATAGTTGACTGCTTATGTTTTCTTCTAGGAATTTGATGGTTTCAGGTCTTACATTCAGGTCTTTACTCCATTTTGAGTTAGTTTTTTTATATGGTATAGAAGACTGGTGGAGTTTGCCCAATACCATTTATTGAAGAGACCGTCCTCTCCCCATTGTGTATTCCTGATTTCTTGATCATAAATTAATGGACCATAAAAGTATGAATTTATTTCTGGGATCTCTCTTCCACTGATCTGTGTGTCTGTTTTTATGCCAATACCATAGTGTGTTGATGAATACAGCTTTGTGATCAAGTTTGAAGTCAGGCAGTATGATGCCTCAAGCTTTGTTCTTCTCCAGAGTGCTTTGGTATTGGGGATCTTTGGTAGTTCCTTACATAATTGAGACTGGTTTTCTCTATTTCTGTGAAATATGCTATCAGAATTTTGATGGTAATTGCATTGAATCTGTACATTGCTCTGGGTAGTATGGACATTTTCATAAAACTGTTAGAATCCAGGAACACTACGTATCTTTCCATGTATTTGTTTCTGTATCAGGTTCTTACAGTTTTCAGAGTACAAATCATCTATCTCCTTGGTTAAATTTTTCCTAGGCATTTCATGGTTTTTGCTGTAATTGTAAATGGGACTGGTTTATTAATTCCTGTTTCTGAATTTCATCATTAGCGTACAGAAAACATACTCTGGTATGTAGATTTTTTATCTTTCAACTTGACAGAATTTGTTGGTTGTAACAGGTTTTTTTTTGGAATGTTGAGAGTTTTCTATTATATGTCATGTGCAAATAGTGACAGCCTTAATCCTTTCCAGCTTAGATGTCTTCAGTTTGTTGCCTATGTTGAATACAAGTGGCAAGAATGCACCTTTGTGTTATTTCTGATCTTAGAGGAAGAGCTTTCAGCTTTTCAGCGTTGATGTGATGTTAGCTGTGGTCTGGTCACACTTGGCCTTTATTACTTTCAGGTACAGTTCTTCTATAGGGACTTTGTTAGGAGTTTTTATCATAAACGGCTCTTACATGTTATCAATTGATATTTTTGCAACTACTGGCATGATCATGACTTTCATTTTGTTAATACGATGTATCGTGTTGGTATATGGATATTGAACCCTCCTTGCATCAGTGGAATAAACCCCACTTAATCATGGTGCATGATCTTTGCAATGCATTGTTGAATTCTGTTAGCTAATATTTTATTATTTTTGTATCTGTGTTTATCAGACATACTGGCCTGTGTTTTCTTCTGGTGGGCTTGTCTGGTTTTAGTACTAGGATAAATCTGGGTTCGTAAAATAAACACTGAAATGTTCCCCCGAGTCTGGTTTTTTGGAAGAGGTAGAGAAGGACCGGTGTTAATAATCTTGGAATCTTTGTTAGGATTCACCAGTGAGGATACCCTGTCCTTGACTGGTTTGTTGGGAGATTTTGGATTACCGAATAAAATCTATTTCTAGTAATTGTTCTCAGATTTTTTTCATGACTCAATCTTGGTAGTTTTGATGTGTCTAGAAATTTGTTTCTTCTAGGTTGTCCAGTTTGTTGGTGTTTATCCATCAGTTAGGGAGGGGTATTCCAGTTTCATATTATGATACTGCTTATACTCCTTGGTTTGTTAATGTTTGCTTTACATGCTTAGCTGCTTCTATGTTGGGTCCAATATTTTTTCCTTTTGTTGGATTGACCTCTTTGGCATTATATAATGCCCTTCTTTGTCTTTCATTATGTGACTTTTTTTTCCCCAGTTAACAAAGATTTGTTCATTCCTTTTTTCTTTTGTATAAAATAGTTATAGAAAAATTTGAAGTCTTGAATGTCCCTTATTCACTGGCTGCATAAACTTGTGCTTTCATTCCATCATCTGTAAAATGGGTATAGAGAACTGGCTACATGTCTTAAGATCTGTTTGGTCTGTTATAAATACAGCTACTCCAGGTTTCCTTTACTTTCCCTTTCCATAGAGCATCTTTTTAATAAGTTCACTTACAGTCTGTATGTATCCTTGTAACTGGAGTGTACTATAGTTAGAATGGAGATGGGTCTTATTCTGTCTGTCTAGTCACTCTGTATCTTGACTGAAGAATTTAAATGGAGACGTACTCAAGTAACTAAGAAATGTATGTACTTATGCCATTTTGTTTCTCGTTTTCTCTTTTGTTGTTCTTCTGTTCCTTTCTCTTGTGTTCTCTTCCTTTGTGATTTCATGACTTTGGGTAGTGGTATTCGTAGATTCCTTTATGTTCATCTTTTGTTGATCTACAGTTAACCCTTGAACACTGACCCCTGCTCTCATGCAGTTCCAAGTCTGCATATAACTTTTGACTCCCCCCCAAACCTTAACTACTCACAGCCTACTGTTGCCTGGAAGTATTACCAATAATATACATAGTTAATTAACACATATGTTGTACTTTATATGAATTACATATTGTATTCTTTACTAAAACTAAAGAAAATTAAGACAATCATAAGGAAAATAAACCTAGTATAGTGTACCATATTACAAAACAAAAATTCCATGTTTCAGTGGATCTGTGTAGTTCCAACCCATGTTGTTCGAGGGACACCTGTATACAGGTTTTTACTTCATTATGAATATAAGTTGTTGTACATAAGCCTCATTCTAAGTGCAGTCTATTTCAAGTTGATAATGACTTAAATACATTTTCAAACTCTTAAAATTTCACTCTCCCCTCCTCACATTTTATATATCCCTTTATTAAGGTATTTTACTACCTTTGTCTTAACATTTATACTGGGTTTTAAATGATTTTAGAAGTTATGTACATGATCTACCACCTTCGCTATATATTTCTTTTTAACAGATTTATGCTTTCATAGATCTTGTTACTAATTAGTGCCATTTCTTTTAAGCTTATACAAGTCCTTTTAACATTTCTTGTAGGCTTGTTAATGACGATGAACTCCTTCAGCTTTTGCTTGTCTGGGAACTATGCATCTGTCCTTCAATTCTGATGACAAGTTTGTCGGATAGAAGTGTTCTTGGTTTGAATATTTTTAAGATACCCTGCCACTCATCTGTGGCCTGCAAAGATCTGATAATCTTTTGTAGATTTTTTTTTTTTTTTTAAGATTTTATTAATTGACAGAGAGGGCACAAGCAGAGGGAGAAGCAGGCTCCTGGCTGAGCAGGGAGCCCGACGCAGGACTCAGTCCCAGGACCCCGGGATCATGACCTGAGCCAAAGGCAGCTCCATAACCGACTGCGCCATTCAGGCGCCCCTGTATTCCTGGTTCTTACCACAATTTTTCTCTTTTGGCTTTGGGTTCAAGTTATTTGAAACTCTCTGATCTTTACGGATCTGGATTCTTGTTCCTCCCCAAACTAGATGTGTTTTCAGACGTAATTTTTTCAAGTCAGTTTTCTGCCTCTTTCTCTCTTCTCCTTCTGGCAGTCCTACAATGTGAATGTTGAGTGCTGGTCTAAGTTCCTGAAGCTATTTTTACTTTTTTGTGTCTTCTTTTCTTTTTGGTTATATTCTGATGGGCTGAGTTCACTGCCTTTTTCTTCTGCTTCATTCAGTCTGCATGGCATCCCTTTAGGGTGATTTTCATGTCACTTTTGTATTCTTTAGCTCGCTGACTCCTATTTGGAACGTTCTTATATTTTCAGTCTCCTTGAGGTTCCTGAGTTTGGTATTTATTGGATTTACTGTATGACTGCTATTTTAAACTCCTTATCAGGCACATCACTCATCTCCATTTCATTAAGGATTTTATTTCTGAGGTTTTGCATCTGTTTTTCTTCTCATGCACTACACATAAAACAGCCACCTCTCCCAGTCTGGAAGCAGTGGCCTGGGGTAGGAAATGAACCTCTTCTTTTAACAATTTTTTTTTTCCTAGCTCTTGGTTCTCTTTCAAACCTTTGAGATTTTCTAAGAACTAATTTTATTTTTAGTAGTTCTCAGTCACTGAGGGCGTGCCACTACCTGTCACTATGCAGGCATGGAGGATCCCAGTCAGCACTTGGATTGGTGTTGATAAGAAGCTTGTGCTCAGGGGGCGCCTGGGTGGCTCAGTCGGTGAAGCCTCTGCTTTCGGCTCAGCTCATGATCCCGGGGTCCTGAGATCGAGCCCCGCGTCGGGCTCCCTGCTCAGCGTGGAGTCTGCTTCTCCCTACACCCCATCCCCCTGCTTGTGCTCTGTCTCAAATAAATACAATCTTAAAAAAAACAGCAGCAGCTTGTGCCTAGGGGGCTCAGTTGCTGGAGTGTTCAACTCCTGGTGTGGGCTCAGGTCATGAGAACCAGCCCGGCCGCAGGCTCCATGCTGAGTGTGGAACCTGCCGCAGACTCTCCCTCTAGCCCTCCTGCTCTTGTCTTCCGGGGCAGAGGCATTGCTGGCCACCATAGCCAGGCTACCGGGAGGTGTCCCCAAGTGGCACTCATAAACACTGAGGCACCAGACACGTGTACAGGCTGCTTGGTGGGACATACCCGGGAGCTGCAGCATGGCCGAGGGTGAGTGCCCGGCTGGCACCGACTGGCCTGTGTTCCCCGAGAACGCCTCTCGAGCCCCCTCGATGTGTGTGCCAAACCTCAATCCTGAGCCTCAGGCCAAAACTGCAGGAAAAACAGGCCTCTTTCCCATGAAAAGGGTGTGTCTTCATCTGTGGGCACGGTACCCTGGGGGCTGTCACCTGCCCACAAGTGTCTTAGACTCTTACAGTCCTGTGGGACTCCGGAACTCAACCTCCTGGGCCAGCAGAGGCTGGGGTGCCCGATGAATGTAAGAGGCTCCCCTGGGCGGAGATCCTCGCCACGGGATCAGAGCAGCCAGCGAGCCTGGAGACGGTGCTTCCCAATAAGCAAATGAGCCTCTTCCCCCACCCGAAGACTGGTCTGCTTCTGGCCGGGCCCTGAGGATCGTGAGTGCAGGCGTAGGAGCCCCTGCAGTACATTTCTGTACCTTGTGAACCTCCTGGACGCAAGCCACGGTGGTTTTAAAGTTGGGGTGCCCGACGTGGGCTGTGCGCACTGAATTCCCTTCTGATTGTGGGTCACGTGGCGAGACGGTGTCTCAGCCTGTCTTACCTCCTTCCAGGATGGTTTTTTCTGCTGCTTCGCCTCATGTGTAGGAGTTGCTCAGCTAGTTTCTAAGTCTTTTTCAGAGGAAATTATTCCTTATGCGGCTGTAGGGTCCGTGGCTCCAGGGGAGTCTACGAGCTGCCAGTGTTGCCGCGTTGAACCGGATCTTCTATTTTCAAAGCAGTAAACTGTGTCCTTTACAAACCTGGCCCCGCTGGAAAGTCACAATTACCATGAGACTACATTGGGCTAGGCCAATTATACCAACACCACGAATGGCCACATAGGGTGTTCTTTCCATTTAACATCTGACATTTTCTTGAGCATTCCTTATCATATGGTAGTGTTTGTTCCTGTTCAGTATTTATCCTAGTCAGTCTCATAGACGCTATGACTGCAGCTCTGACATCAACAACGTGATGCCCCAGCACCGAGTGCCAGCCCAGATCGGTCTCTAAAGCCTTACTGGGAAGGGGTCATTCTCTGCGCCGCCGGCAACGTCATACTCTCTGCCTAGATTCCTGATATTATCATCGACCCAGTTTTATGTCTAATAACCACTGTGATAATAGCACCCGCCTCATGGAGCTGCTCTGAAGATTGACTAGATCGCTCATCTACTGTCAAAGAGTAGGGACCCACGGTCTGGCAGCTGCCATTACCACTAATACTAATTATTATTAATTAAGCCTCAAGCATCTTGGACCCTCTCCTCTAATTTTTAAATGTCCCAACTGTCTCTTCTCTTTACCTTTTCCACATCTGCCCTGAGCTGTTTCAGTAAACCCCTGACTTTGATTTCTATTGCATTTCTGTTCCCTTGCCCCCAAGAGCTATTTTTCTCAAACACAAATCTGATCATCTCATGCTCCTGCTTCCAAATGTTTGTCAGCAGCATCAATTTGAGTCCTCATTTTGATATGCAATACTTACCAAAAAGGGCCCCAGTCTAGCTTCTTAGCCTCACTATAATCCACAATGTTCTTAAGTACTTTTGTCCTTTGATATTTCATTGCCTTTCCATGTTCTACTTCCTGTGCTTGGAAAGCTCACCTTGCTTTCTTTATTGGCTGTGATTTTTGTGTCCCCCAGTCCCACCACGATCCATTCTTTGTGCTGTTGTGCTGTTCCCCCTGCTCCAAGAGGAGGACTAACTCACCGGCATTGCTTTGCTCGCCCCTTTCTTGTTACGTTCAGCCCATCGTAGCACCTGTAAGAGATCTAAGGCGAGCAAGATCGCTTCAGTCCTTGTAGTGGTGCTGTTTTTCTGCTGTTTACTAGTACCTTCATTAAAAACTATTTGGCTAACCTTCCCAAGTATACTCACCCATACCCTCTATTTCCAAAGAAAAGTCTAAGAAAACTTTCTAGATTTCAGGAGAAAAGAATATACTCTTTGAATGTCATATATGATGCTCACTGAATCCAGGAATGAGAAGGAAAGAAAACCCATATTGTGCAACTGGCAAAATGTAAACATGGATTGTGGATTAGAAAAGAACATTGTGTTTTAATCTATGAATTGATCATTACGTAAGAAAATGTTCCCAGGAAATAAATACTGGCATGCTGAGGCACAAATGAGCTTGCTGTCTATTCAGAAAAAGTGTGTGTGTGTGTGTAGAGAGAGAGAGAGAGACAGGGAGGCAGGCAAACTTTCAGAATCAGTGGACCTTTACTGATACGCCTGTGAAGCAGCACTCATCAATAATCATGTAATTTACCTGTACCTTCCTTTTTAATAACTATCAATCAAAAATATACTTATGTACTTTATGTCCGATTGTCATTTTATCCTTTTAACCACTGCTGGAGAACGTCCGGTCATTGAGAGCCCACGGGGTTAAGGCGAATGCTGCAGTCTGGGTCTGTTGACCTCCAGCATGCGGGTGTAGAAGCCTGATGCTGTCCCCTTTCCTGGGCAGTTCAGGGCACCCTGGAGTAGGAGGGAAAGGACACATCTTCATCTGTAAGTGCTCCATCCACATGGCGGCCACTGAGCACTGGACACGGGGCTCGGACAAACTGAGATGTTGCTCTAAGTGTAATAGACCCATAAAGTCTATCTTGAAAAACAATGGCGAATATCTCAGTATTTTTTCACGTTTGATTTTGGATATATTTGCTTAAATTAAATGTCTTAATTTTATCTGTTCCTTTTACTTTTTGAGCCAGCTGCATATCAATTTAAAACTACAGACATCACTCTCATAATTTCTTTCGGCTAGTGCTGGTCTACACAGATGAGCACATTACTAATTAAGCGGCTGTGTGGATTCTCCTTATTCTTCTGTGTGACAAGCGCACCAAATAAATCTTGCCTTCTACATCTATCTTTAAAATGGTGGGTACGGTCTACTAGGACAGTGTTCGTGAGCTTTAGTGGACATTCAAATCACCAGCAGCCCTCTTGTTAAAATCTGGATTCTGACGATTCGGTCTGGGGTGAGCCTGTGAATCAGCATTTCTAACAAGCGCCCAGGTGCGCTGCTGCGGGTCCTGGACCCCACTGTAGAGACTGAGGCATGCCAGACTTTAATTTGATGCAGGTGTTAGCATATAAATGTTTCATTAACTGCAGGAAAGTCAGTATTTTAGGAAACCTAATTGCTGCTAACCACTTCGAGTTGTATCAAATAGTCCTAAGAATGATTTTCCCAAATCCGCACTAGGACTTACTACAGTAGTAATGGATTGCTTAAAAAAGTGAGCCTTGCTATTGAGAATCTAAGAAGATACAGTGTATTTTCAGAAAAGCAGTAACAGAATTCTGTATGTTTGTTTACAATAGCAGCTGTGCCTCAGAGGATGTTAGAGGAAGTCAACTGGAATTAGGGCCCCTGTATTCGGGCATTACGGATATGCTTTAGAAATTCTAACGGGAGGGCAGGCGCCTGGGTGGCTCAGTCAGTTAAGCATCTGCTTTCCGCTCAGGTCATGATCCCAGGGTCCTGGGATTTAAGCCCTGCCTGGAGTTTCCTGCTTCTCTCTCGGCTCATGCTCATTCTCTCTCAAAAATAAATACATTTTTTAGAAATCAGTCCCAGCTGGATAGAAAAAAGATCAGGTTCCTCCTATGTGCCTGGGATATCATCAAAATATTTCTACATTTCAGTTCTCATCTAATGAAAGAACCTGTCGTCTTCTCCATTTCCAGCTGATGACACACCCAAGTTAATGGGGACCAGAACTACGTCCGAAACCATGCCAAGCAGCAGCCGTTCCTGGAGCGGCAACAACCAAGATCTCCAAGCTGTCAGACACCAAACCAGGCTTGTCATCGACCATCCAGAACAGGGAGTGCACAGCAGTGTGGTGCTGAGAATACAATCCTTTCCGAGAGAAAAGGTAATAATAGTGTTTTTGTGGATTTCCTAATAGTAGTAGTAGGATTACCTTACATCACACTGGGAGGTAATGGTGATTCTTCTCATTTTGTAGAAGGCGAAACAGGTGAGATGGAAATCCAGGACTTGAGAATTCCGAGTCCAGGTCCAGCACCACCACGCCAACCTGGGGCAAGAAGCAGGGGAACCAAGGCGGAGCGGGAGGCCACGTCGGTTAAGGTCTAGTGCCCGCTCAAGGCAGAAGTTCGGCATCCTGTCTTCCCCTCCCTCAGGAAAGACCTGATCAACACCTTCGAGCTACAGGAAGAATGAGATTTCTCAATCTCCGGAATCACATCAAGGTGGAGGCAGAGGAGAGTAACCGCCCAGCTGAGGAGGAAACCATGTCCCCTCAGGCCATGTAAGGCAAACCCTGTCTCCTTCATTCAGATACCTGTGCAATTCTGATTTAGCCACAGAAAATCTTTTTTTCTTTTATATTAGTCATTATGGTTTCCTCACCAGACCTTCTGAAAACGGATTCAAGAAGATTCTACACTGACTATACTTTGTGCTTCTTTGGGCTCTTTTTGTTTTCTAGAAGTGCTCGTGGCTGAGCAGAGCTTTACAGATTTTTGTAGAAGGTTGATACTGACTTTCTCCCCGCCTGTAATAGACAAAATGATTTTTCCTGAGACTGTCGAAATAATACGCTTACCCCAGTGAGGTATGATCAATAAGTGATGATAATTCTTATCTGTCTAAAAGAACTGCTTTTCTTTTTCTAGATTTTGCTGTCCCTTTCCATGTTACTCTATGGATCAAAAGGCAAAATCTCCTTATTAGTGGAAAACTTCCATTTAGCAAGAAGGAAGTCGCAGGTCCCCTACCCCATGAGTCCATGTGACAGAATGGCTCAGCACAGATGAGATTCTGAATCCTGGCCCACAAATCACTTTGAGCAGCCTTAGTGTGGCTCTTCGGTGTGCATTTATAGGGAGCGAGATTCTCACTCTGTCCTACAGTGAAGCTCTCCTCACCGGCGCTCTGCAAGGCCTAGAAGAGAAGCCACAGGGGAATGGATGTTTGCCTCCATTGTCAAAAGATGGAGACACATACTTAGATTTAATGAGCCTTGTTTGCAAATCAACCTCCAGAGAGCAAATTTCATTCTACCAGTACAACGTCACTTTTTAAAGAATTCTTCCACAAACTCCCAACTACCCCCAGATGGGGTTCTTGCCTTCCAGTGTCCTCAAGGTTTCAAAATTGTGCCTGCCCACACGTTGCTGCCTAACAACCTAGCCGAATGCTGAACTCTCTTTTCCCGACCCCTGCTCAGAACTCGGCCTTGCTTCTGGGACAGGAACAGCTTGCAAGCCAACTGTGTAAGCAGGAGCACAAAAGAAAGCCAGGCATATTTATTATCCAAACTAAAAGCCCATGGCATGGACATAAAAGCAGAAAAACTAGAGTTGACCATAAATGAACATAAATGGGCAATTTGGCCGCATCATCAAGTTCTCTGACTCCCCATCAAACCTTTTCCTGGAGAACATGCTGGGGCTGTCTCACCTCCAATGAGGTGGAAAGATGCTAATGCAACCTTGAAGTTCTTACTCGGTGCCCATCATGCTGCTCGTGCTTTTATAACCAAGCCCTCACCTGTCTCTGAGAACTGAATGACTAGGTTCTAGACACATTTTTTTTTTTCTCCTTAAGGCCACAGGACTGTTTTCTCTGTAAAACAAATGGTCTCAGAATTGTTTCATCACTTACCTGAGCTCTGCTTCCTCGTACACAGTAGCTCAGCCTCTCCCTGAGGAATGATGCTGTGGAATCTTCTGGTGGAAAAATCCGGGAAACACTGAAAAATTAAGAGGGTGATTTGGTAATACAGTACCAATTAAAGAAATACAGGTATTTCTTTAAGGAAAATATAAAAAGAGATAGAAAAAGGAGGGAAGAACAACAGGAAGAAGAAACAGTGATTATTCAGAGCTCAGTGCCCTCTCTGTAAATCGGCCAGCCCGAGACGACCCAGTTTCATTCTGTGTGCCTGGGTATACCGTATATACAGCAAATAGTAGATACACCAAAAGCTTTATAGTAGCCACTGAAAACAAGACCATATAAGAGAAGACATTAGTCACACAGCATGACTTTGGAAAGGACAGTGTAACTTTCTAACACTTAGTATTTTATTTTTAATGCCAATAATGATGGTGAACAGCAAGGCAGAGACCACTGAGGTACATGAAAATGGCAAAATTTTGAAAAGGAGGCGATACTAAGTGCCCGTGAAGATGTGGAGAGGTGAGGACTCTGGTAACCAGCCCCTGGGAGTTAAAGTTGGTTCAGCAGTTCTAGTAATGAACTACGTTAGCACAATCCCTGGCAGCAGTACCTGACACATGGGTAAATACCTGAGCGACATTCTCAGCTGGGTAAGGATCACATAGATTGTGCTCATTAGGGCCACACTTTGTGTGTGGTACTAGAGATGCCCCCTCGATGCCCACCCCCAGGGGAATGGGTAAGTAAGAGAGGGTGGAGTTGTTCCACGGACACTATGCAGAAATTAGAAGCAATCAACTCCTTCCCAAGAGCAGTAGTACCAGATCTTAAAAACATTAAGTGGGAAAAGCCCAGGAAAAAATGCGTAACTCTATACAACTTTTTCAAAATACACAGACCCAACAATACTAAAGAGTTCAAAGTGTTCTGTTCCTATGACAAGGACATCACAGGGGCAGCCTGTGAGGGGAACACAAGTGTCAACAGGAAAGAAAATTTTTTTTTAATTAATGAAAGTACCGAGGCATCGCCGTGGCTCAGTGGGTTAAGCATCTGCCTTCGGCTCTGGTCCTGATCCCAGGGTCCTGGGGTCGGGCTCCCTCCAGAGCAGGGAGCCTGCTTTTCCCTCTCCTCGCTCCCCTGCTTGTGTTCTCTCTCTCTGACAAAGAAATAATAAATTACTATCATGTATTTATTTTCCATTCAAAATGAACAGTTGTCAATGCTCAAAGTAATGGGCTTGGCCCGTAGTGAAGACCAAGCTGAAGGCTCTGGTGGCTTATCCCTCAGTTACTGAGAGTAAAACACAAAATCATAAAGATAACATAGTCAGAGATCTACCCCGAACACTTGGGAAGAGAGAGCCAGTGGACAAAGAGAAGCCCAGACACCCATCAGCCCAACCCTTTGACATAAAATCCATTTTCTCCTTCCAAAGTAGGGAACTACTGTACCTTCTCAATCACCTGAAAGGTGAGGTGAGCATGGAGAATTCTGGTACTTTTCAGAGTTTGGTCTCAAACCTGGGGACCTCGAGCCAGCTCTCCTCTCTCCCTTCTCTCTCTCTTTCGTCGATTCCGCCTTGTATCCACGCCCGTGGCCTCCAGCCAGCGCCTGGAGAGTTGCTGCCACTTCTTCCCCTCAATCCAAACAGCCGCCCCTGGTCATCTCTGGACTAGAGGATTCCAGAATGGCGGTGCAGTTCACAGAGGCAGGCTGTTTCGGCAGGA
This sequence comes from Potos flavus, assembly GCA_028534135.1. Classification (NCBI taxonomy): domain Eukaryota; kingdom Metazoa; phylum Chordata; class Mammalia; order Carnivora; family Procyonidae; genus Potos; species Potos flavus. The sequence goes on along the minus strand of CM052895.1, from coordinate 12,421,104 downwards.
ATTTCTGGGTCCCGAGTGCTCAGGAGCACCTGGAAGAGAGAGACTGGGCTCTGAGACCTTCAGAACACTCACCCTATTACTAGGAAGGCCATGGCAGGTCCCCCAGAGTGAGCTGGGGCCCCTCTTGTCTAGGCCAGCCGAAAGTTCCTGGGAATAAAGAAAACATTGAAGAGCAAGCACTGTGACCATTATAACTGACTTAGCTTTTTATTTATTGCAAAATAAAGCTACCAACATCTGGAATGTCTTGCTTGTGGGTGAATTATTGCAAATTGCAGCCTGATACCTTCCAGCGTGTGCTGTATTTATACATAAAACATGAAAATTATCACCATCAACTGATTTTTCCATGGAAAATTGAGAATGTCTAAAAATTAAGTGAAGACAGGTTTTGTCCACTGTGTGTCATAATCCATAAACTAAATCTGTATTTTATTATGGTTTCAATCTCTCTACATAAAAAGTGGTCTAATACTTATAGATTTATGACCAAATCATGGTTTTTCCTTATAGTTTTGGTACTCACATAGTGTGTACTATTAAAAATTTTTTAATGGATTTATTATATAGTCCAAGAGTATGAAAATCACACTCAAGATGGCCATTACTATACTCACCTAATACAATAGTTGAGAATATTTTTATTGATTGATTATGCCCAAAGGAAGAAAGGATGATTACAATAATCCTTAATTGGCTCACAAATATTTAATCTGGTAAAAGGAAGAATCAGATCCAAGACAAAAAGAGATTGTAAAATGCTGGCACAGCAGAAAGAGTAGGAACTTGGTAGAGTAACCTACTCTCAAAAAGCTTTAGTGTTTTATCCTTTATGGAGAACTATAGTTTCAATGCCAGACTTTTGACAGAATCCAATGAACGAGGTAACTCACCCATCAGCCTGGCTCTGCGTGGCTCTCACTTACTTACTTCCCTAGAATCCGGGTTCCTCACCTCCCACCTCTCCAATCTGCTCCCATAGCCCTCAGTAAATCTCGTCTGTTCACACTCCATCTCTTATGCATGCCTCTCTACTGTATTTATGTATCACTCACGCCAGGGAAGGATTTGGGGAAGAGCTGTCTGTAAGCTGAAACTGGAATGCACTTAGCAAAATTGCCACGGTTTTAACCAAAGCCTAGCAGATTTCATAAAATCATTTTCTTTTCTTCTGGGACAGATGCAAAAAAAGAACAAGGTTCAAAGGATTTGTTCTTGCTACCTGGCATCATCCTTCAAAGACCAGACGGAACTGGTTACTTAAGGTGCTTTTGGATTAAGGCCGTGGTCTCTAGATAGAGTATGTTCATTCACACTGCCATTTGTGGAAGAAAGTTCTCTGTAACTGCGCCTCCCCCCACCCCCAACACATCTCTGTCAGTAAATGTGACAGGTCATTGACCCTATCATCAGTATCTTTCAGGGGACTTAAGGGCAAATATAGTGTTCTTAGAAGAACATGTGCTTGACACAAGCTGCTTTAAAATAGAAAACAGATTTCGCATCTTCCTCAATACACAACCAATAGGCATCAATTTAATCCAACGTGTACTTAGCAGAGACTCTGTGGCAGGGACTGGGGGCAAGCAGCGATCCAGAGAAACCTGGTCTCTACCTTCATGGGGGTTGTCAGACTGGGGGCGGGGGGGGAGGGGGGGGCGGGAGTGCCCACATGAATGAGACACAATGGCACAGGCTTGACCTGTGTTATCCATCTCCTCCTGCAAATAACCGAGTGCAAATGGTGTTTTCCTGACCTGGATTCAGATGCCAAAGCTGAGGATCCAGGATGCAAACGTAACGCAAGTTCAGAAATTCCTACGTCACTGCCGCTCCCGCAGCTCAAGGTGCACGGGTGAGCCTCAAGTCTTCCCCTGGTTTCTAGCGCCCGCTCCGGCCACAGGACTGACTGGGGAGGGACCACGACTCAAGGGAGCAGTCCTGTTGTGGAGATCTGCAAAACACCCACCAGGAAATGAAGATGAAAAAAATCTGCCTTTTTCATGACTTATAATAAATATTTAATTTTTCATTACACTCTAAGGAAAAAAACAGATTCTATGGTCATCTTTTCGATTTGCCTATGACTGCATTTTGTTCTCCCCCTCCCCTCCCAAAAAAAAACAAGACCAGAATTTTTATAGTGACCCTGTTGTATTCCTGCAAGGGTGGATGGGAACCTCACCACGAGCTCTGCAAAGAGCCTGTTTCCCTGCACGTACGCATCAGAACTCTGTACAAGTCTGCCTGAAACCTTCAAGGACCTATTATCCCCATTTACCCTTGGTTAGATTTTTCTATTTGGCTTCCTCATAAGCTCTTCCTTTCCAATCCTATCATCTTTCCCTGCAGCCTGCGACTCTTTGTTCTGGTAGGCACTTGTGACAACCAGGGACGCTATACTTGCCTGGCTGCCAGCCATGGAATTTGCAACACTTTTTAGAGAAGGCTTTTGCAATTTTTACTCTTGTCATTTTCTGCACATCTGTGGCTGATGTGGGAAGAACAAAGCCCCAGCAATTTGCTCCCGCTATCTGGCTTGTAGCAATGCCTTCTAAACTCCTGCTCACCCAATCCACCCTCCCAGAACGGCACGAAGTTGCTTCTCCCGCCTGGGCAGCATGGCTGCACTAAGAGAGCCGATTTCTCAGCCTTTCAAGGCTTTTTAACTCAGCCAGTTCCCCTGGATTCCAAACAGGTATTTAGAACGTTTTCCAAGCAGCAAATCCCATGCCTTTTACACAATGTAGTGGCTTGGAGGCGTGGGGTGTTAAAGAGACCGGAGTTGGGGTCCACACTCTGCTAGGTACGAGCTGTGACTCCGGACCAGCTCTTTAACGCTCCGTGTCTTCATGTGCTGAGTTTCCCCCACCTGTACAAAGGGAATCCGAGCATCTATCTCCTCATGTTACTGTGAGAATTCACTGAGGTGGTCCTTAAGTCTGGCATATCCTAACTGATCCATAAGTGTTATGCAGTATTAGTTAGAGACAGTAATTTATACGTATCACTGAACAACTATGTACAACATCGATGCTTGGTGTGATAGGAAAAAAGAGGCAGTAGTAGCTACAGAGTACTTGTCATATGCCCACCCTCTCCCACATGTATTTTTACATCAGATAAAGTGAAAGACTGCTGTCTTCACAAAGCATCTAATGGCGCGCGTGTAACTAACTCTGCCGCGCGTCTGGGAGAAGTGCCATACCCACACACCATCATGAGGAATTCCACTGAGGGGACAGAAGGAGTGGCGATTAAGTGTAAGCCTCGTGGACCATGTCTTACTAACGCTCACGTCTCAACTCCAAGTACAGAATCCCGTTTGAAATAAGCATTCAGGAATTGCCCCACTGATGATGAAGACTGACTCTAATAATTACCTAGTGATAGAAATCTAATCTAATCTAATCTAACCTAATCTAATCTTCTGGCTTTTAGCCACGAAGGGAACTGCTTGGTTCAGAAAAGTGAGAGGTGGTGGGTGGAGTGAGGACGAATCTTCAGGCAGACTGAAGCCACGGGCTGCCATGATGCCATGAGAAAGCGAGCACTTGGCTCTGCTGTCTTCTGGGCTGGTTCGTGCTCAGGTGGCCTTTCACTCTGTGTTGGCCACTTCAGTCCTGGGCTAACAGCCTCATGGCTCAGCAGGCACTACTAAAAGGTTGTTCTGGGGAAAGTCCAGGATTCCATCTCACTGCACCAGCTCACGGCACGTGCTCACTCTCCCAACTAGTCACATGGCTAGGAAGATGGAAAATGACAACTGGGTAAGTGTGGGCCCCTTCTCCACCTCAGACCGGAAGCCCAGGTCCACGATACCTAAAGCCTCTGGATAGGGTGTAGCGAAGAGATGGTTTCCCCCAAAGAAAACTAGGCTGCTAATTTTCCAGTGCGCTTGGATATGGTCCAACCAATACAATGGACAGGCAATCGCGTGGCCTGAATTATGGACCTTGAAGAACTGCTAAGATTTACATGAGCATGAGTGGAACCAAACACCACCACAAGGCTCTCCACTGAGATGAATGTAGGAACCACTGCTCACATTGTGTGAAGCAGCTCATGAGTAATGCGGCATAACCACACTGGGAAGCTAGGTTAAAGCGAGGTATCAGTGAGAACTGAGGATAAAGGAATGTCTATGAGGTTTGGTACAAGTGTGGAAGCTATTGCAGTTTTCTATTGCTAGGTATGGGTAACCGCACCAAAACCTGAGTTGCTTGAAGCAATGGCAGGTCATTTGACCTCCATTTGGTTTCAACAGGGATGCATCAAAGACTGGGGACCGAAATAATCTCAAGGCTCGCTGACTGACATGTCTGCTAGTTGAAGCTAGGTATTGGCTGGGACTAAGGCGGAAAGAGGTGGCCTCTTCATGCTTGTTTGGCTTCCCCGTGTCATGATGTCTGAGCTAAGAGTCAGTGTCTCAAGGTGCCGGGTGCAGCCTCCAGCACCGTTCAGGACTTAGCCTCGTGGTATTTGTTCTTGCTACTGTACTACAGTACTGATTTGTTGTGATTACTAAGGTCCCCCTAAACTCTGTAGTTGACGCAAACTCTCTGCAGGTCCAACAACAAGACAGTGCTACCCGAGAAGTCAAGGACTACAGTAAAATATCAATAAAGGGAGGATTTACAATGCTTTAGGAAAGAAAAGTGAAGGATATTTGTAGGTAAGATGTTACGACAATAGAGAAAAATCCAAGAAAAGGCTAAGTGACACCTGATGTCTTATTTTCAATGCAATGCATGGGAAGTGAAAAGATGATTGTAAATGTTGAGATCATTATTATTTATGGTACATTAGAGACTGACTCTTTTTTGTGCCACCTTCTCATTTTTAGGGACCCATGTGATCACCCAGATAATCTTCCCTTTATCAAGATTCATAATTCAGTCATATCTGCCACGTCTCTTTTGCCATGAAAGGTAACGTATTCACAGTGCCTGCAAATGAAGATTTTTTTTATCTTTGAGAGAAACATTCTGCCTACCATACTTAGTTCTAGGCTTATTAGGAATGCAAAATTCTTGGCACTTGCTAGGGACTGAATTGTGGCCCCATTACAAAATTATTTATTAAAGCCTTAACCCCAATGTGATACTATTTGGAAGTGGGACCCATTTTCCACTCTATAAGCTACAAACTACCATTTTTTGTTATGGCAGCCCTAGCTGACTAATAGTAATTAAAACTACTCTTAAATAATGATTACCACATACTTAACTACCTCTGTCCTAATTGTTTTATAATTCCTATTTTCCTAAACATTTTCTATCCAAATAGGAGAGGCAGTGTAACAATACTAGATTACTATCACCTGAAACAGCTTTTGTTAAATTCTCAGAATATCACTCATTTATTAAATAATTGGCAATCTGAATTTTAGAAAAGTCGGCCACCAAGTTAGTTAAAATATAAATTTCCCCAAAATATACAATGGGAAAAAGCAGTCTCTTCCATAAATGGATGTTGGAAAAACTGGACAGCCACAATATAAAAGAATGAAACTAGACCGCTATCTTATACCATGCACAAAAATTACCTCAAAATGAATAAAAGACTTGACCTTAAGACCGGTAACCATAGAACTAACAGAAGAAAACATAACTGGTAAGCTCCTGGGCAGTAATTTTTTTTTTTTTGATCCAACCCCAAAAATAAAAGCAACAAAAGCAAATATAAATGAGACTATATTAAACTAAAAACGTTTCTGCACAGCAAAGGAAACCATCAACAAAATGAAAAGGCAACCTTCCCAATGGGATAAAACATTTTCAAGTCATCTATCTGATAGGGCGTTACTATCCAAAACATAGGAACCATTTATACAACTAAATAGCAAAAAAAACAAAAAAACCGGAAAACAAACAAAAAGAAAACAAAACAACAAAACCAAATTGAAAAATGGGTAAATCAGAACGAGCTATCACCTCACACTATCACGAAAAAAATAAAATAAAACAAGGGCTATTATCAAAAAGACAAGACATAAAAAGTGTTTGGGATGATGTAGGAAAAGAGAGCCCTCATTCACATTACATTCCCTTGGTAGGAATGGTAACTGTCACGGCAACTACGAAAACAGCATGGAGGGCCGTCCAAAAAATTACTAATAGAACCACCCTGTGATCCAGCCATTCCACTTTGGGGGATTTACCCGAAAGAAATGAAAACACAAACTCAAAAATCTATCTGCACCACCATGTTCATTCCTACATTATTTACACTAGCCTAAGCCAGGAGACAGCGGGGGTGCCCACCTACAGATGAATGCATAAAGAAGATGTTTTATACAAACACACAATGCACCATTTTATGACCCAGTATTACTGGGTCATAAAAAAAGAAGGAAATCTTCCCATTTGGGCAACATGGACGCATCTTGAGAGCATTATGCTACGTGAAGTAAGTCAGAGAAAGATAAATACTGTATGATCGCATGACAAACAAATGTAAACAGAGAGAATGGGTTGGGGGTTGTCAGAGGCAGGGATTGGGGGGTGGGCAAAATGAACGGGATCACAAGGCTCCAGTTATTAAAACAAGTCCTAGGGATATAATGTATAGATAGTATGGTAACTATAGATGATAATAGTGAAACATTTGATTTTTTTCATATTCGAAGTATTTGTATGTTGGTAAGAGAATAAATTTTAAAAGTTCCCATCACAAGAAAGAAAAACTGTAACCATGCATGGTGATGGATGTTATCTAGACTCACTGTGGTCATCATTTTACTACCTATCCTTAAATCCAATCATTATGTTGTACACCTGAAACTACTATAAGGTTAGAGGTCAATTATACCTCAATAATAATAATAAAATATAGATTCCCTGGCCAGTTGCTCAAAATCTGATTCCAAATGTGATTCCGGTTCCATAATGAAGTCATCCAGGGACTGTCTAAAAATACGGATCCCCACGTCCTGCCCCAAAGCATTTAAATCACAACTTTCTCCTTAGTCCCTCTTCCTCAACTGGAGGGAATTTTGTTCCCTAAGGAAGACATTTGGCAATATCTGAACATATTTTTGATTGTTGCAATTGAAGAGAGGGGGGATATGCTACTGGCATCTAGCAGGGAGAAGCCAGGGATGTGGCTCAACAGCTTATAGAACTACCACCGCCAGTAACAAACATCATCCAACCTCAAATCAGGGTGGTGCCACACTGAGCGATTCTGTCTTTCGTGATTCCAATCTGCAGCTAGAACTGATACACACTACTCTGGCTTTCCTTCCATCCATATTTCTTTATTGCTTTAATGAAACACAACTTTAAACACAGCTCTGGGACCAAAACCAAGACCAAGAAAAGTGAGATGATCTGATAGGTGATGTGACCATTTAGCGTTTCCGTTCCTCTGAAATATTAAAATTGGACTTCACACTTAACACTGGGGGAAAAGGTTGACACTAATAGCCATGATCTGTGCACCTACTCACCAAGTCAATATATAAACAATCTCATTGAATCCTTACAACGATCTTGTGAAATACTGATTATTACCTCCGTTTTGTAGCTGATAGTAATAGAAGCTAACTTCTCAAGGTCACCTTTTATTCAAGTTTTTACTTAAATTCCAGTGACTTAACATATTTTGTAATACTTGGTACAGGCGTACAATATAATGATCAACGGGTGCATACATCAACTGGGGCTCATCACAACAAGTGTCCTCCTTAATCCCCATCACCTACTTCACCCATCCCTCGAACCACCTCCCCTCTGGTAGCCAACATCATGTTCTCTAGAGTTAAGAGTCTGTTTCTTGCTTTGTTTTTTTCCCTATGCTCATTTGCTTGGTTTTAAATTCCACGTATGAGTGAAATCGTGATATGTCTTTCTGATTGACCTATTTCACTTAGCATAATACTTTCTAGCTCCATCCACATCACTGAAGATGGCAAGATTTCATTCTTTTTGATGACTGAGTAATATTCCATTGCATAGATAGATAGATAGATAGATAGATAGATAGATAGATATAGAAAGACAGATACATACCACATCTTCTTTATCTATTCCTCTGTCCACAGACATTTGGGCTCTATCCATTATGTGGCTAGTGTAGATAATGCTGCTATAAACATTGGGGTGCATGTATCCTTTTGAATTAGTAGTTTTGTATTCTTTGGGTAAATACCAAGTAGTGCAATTGCTGGATCGTAAGATAGTTCTCTTTTTAATTTTCTGATGAACCTTCCTACTGTTTTCCACAGTGGCCGCACCAGCTTGCATTCCCACCAACTGTGCAGGAGGTTTCTCCTTCACATCCTCACCAAAACCTGTTGTTTATTTATGTTGTTGATTTTAGTCATTCTGACAGGTTTGAGATGATACCTTACTATAGTTTTGATTCACAAACACTCAAAGTCTTTCCATCTCACACCTTTCACCCGTCCTTGTAGAAGCAAAGTCCCACTGCTTAAGGCTTTGCCTTATACTGTGGGTATTAAAAAATTGCAGTTGAAGTTTATGCTGGAGATGCATGTTTTGTTGATAATCCCCTCAAATCTAGGGAAAATACATGTGATAGGAATAAGATGACTGACAACCGTATTAAAAGTCAATATTAGGTTTGGTTTGTGCTGTCTAGGCTTTTTTCTTTCATTTCAACAGGTCTTTATTCTTACTTCTTTTATCTTCAACCTATTGACTTTTTTTTTTCTTCCATCTCAGGGGAAAGAGTTCTATGTAATCTCTTTTTTCTTTCTCTTTTATCGTCTTCTTCAATATGTGTAATTTTCCAATGTATCAACACTCCTAAACTAGACTTGCATTCATACTAGATTTAATTGTCCAATTGCCCATTTCTTTCCTTCTTATATTTTGCAGTTACATTTTTGCAGCCATACCAAAATGACACATTGTATCATTTACCCTAAAAAATACATATTCTGGTGTTGAAACTTAACCACCTACTTTAAATAGACTGGTAGATACATAGACTTTTATATGTGAACCTCATGATGAGCACAAACCAAAAACTCGTAATAGATACAAACAAAGAAAATCATCAAATCACAAGGGAAGACAGCAAGAGAAGAAGAAAGCAACAAAGTCATTAGAACACACCTACCAACAAGTAACAAAGAGTAATCGCATACAGAGCAATAATTACTTTAAATGTAAATGGACTCCGAGCCCTCATCTGGGTAGCTGAAAGGATAAATTTAAAAAAAAAGGTGATTTACCTATCTGTATGCTGCCTGTACAAGATGCACTTGGCATCTAAAGACAGAGCCAGAGGCCTGAAATAAAAGATCGTAACAGAGTCCGACCCTGAATTCACCTGCTCCACAAACATACCGCATTCACACGTATTTATAGAGCATTTCCTCCTGAAGAACTGAGGGCAACCACGTAGTTTCCGTACAACTGAAGATGGACCACATAGAGAAGACCAAGGGAGAGGGAGACACAGGAAGATGGGAACCCGCACCGGTGATGCTGCGAACTGCTGTGGGGAGGGACAGAGCTGAGGGTCAGTGAGCAGCTCCATCAATGCCGGGGCACAGAAAAAGATGCCACGGTTTAAAGGGGCAGCTAGGACAGAAAGGAACCAGCCCTCCAACCCTGCCAAATGTTAGGGGGCTTTCTGCCGATTCTGTCTGGATCGGAGCGGCTGCTGAGCCCCCCTGTTTCCGTTCCCCTCTACCTTCATAGTGCAGGCAGGAGCACGGTGCAGGCGCCGCAGCTGGCCGGCTGCCTCACCACGCCCAGGACGCTAGCCCACACCAGCTAAGGATGCCTGGGGCACAGGAAAAAAAAAAAGACTGCAGTTTTAAAGAACAACTAGGATGCACAGTGTCCAGCCCTAGCCCTCTGCCAGTATCAAGGAGATGCCTAATCTCTCTCCACGTTGAAGGGTCTGGTGAATGGCACAGTTTGCATTCTGGTGGATGGGAGCAGGATCCAGGCACCCAGAAGACCTACCATCTCAGAGAGCCCCAGGCCTCGAGTTCTACCCATTCCGCGGACCCACCGAGATGGCCCCCGCACCGCACATACCAGGACACCCTTGGTCAGAGCTCGCTGTAGCCCCATCTGTCTCACCAAGGTGACACAGATGCAAAGCACTCCAGGCTGGCTCCCCTTGGCTCCCGCCAATTGGCCAGCGCACCCCTGGCACAGAGTGCCCTGGGCCACCCCAGCCTGCACCTGCCTCAGCGCTTAGCTGCCCTGCCAAGCGCCCCCTGTTAGCAGAGCCCCAGGGTCCCCTGGCTTGTACCAACTTCAGCTTCAGCTCTGCAGCCACAGTACCCTCTGCGCACGGAGCCCCAGGACGGCCCCAGCCCACATCCACCTCAAGGGCAGAGGACTTGAGCTCCCTCCCCTGTCTTCTGCCACGAGTTCTCCCCTTCCTTCTCAGTCAGCATCTCCGAGGCAGTTCAGCGCACGGCGGGGCTATCTTCTCCCAAATTCTACCCCTTACTCTAGTCCCAGGCTTGGCTACAGAGAACGTGCTTCCCACTTCCCCGGATTCGCCTTTCACCCTCTTAGGGACTGCTCCTCATCATCCACAGCCTCTTCAGCCTTTGCCCAAACTAGCGTCCTGCTAACCAGTCATGGTCCCACACTGCTTGCCAGCTCCCTGCCCAACACGCCCTCTCTCGGACGTTTGCTGTCTTCTGGACCTGCTCAGAGAGGTAGAACGCTCTCAGGGACGAGAGTCCGGCTAGCCTGTAATTAGTCCCTGGGGCTGCTATATTAAGGAACCACCAAGTGAATAGCTCTAACCACAGGGATTTATTGTCTAACTATTTCGGGGGCCAGAAGTCTGAGAGGAAGAGGTCGCAGGGCCACGCTCCCTCTGAAGGCTCCAGGCCTCTCTCCTAGCTTCTGGTGTTTGTTAGGCTTGTCGCAGGTCAACTCCAGTCTTCAAATGGCCTTCTCCCTGTGTGTCTCCATCCAACTACCCTTTTTTCGTAAGGACAGCAATCCTATTGGATTGGGGCCCACCCTACTCCAGTATGGCCTCACCTCAACGACCCTCACAACAACCCTGTTGTCACCTAAGGTCACATTCTGAGACACTGGAGGTTATGTGTTCAATGTACCCATCTGGAAGACGCGGCCTCCTCAGTTCACAGGCCTGAATCACGTACTTCTCATCCCCCGCACCTCTTCCCACTCCCTGTGCCCATCTTTCTGTTTGCCCGCCAACCAGAGTGGCCGGGAGATGTGTGCTCTCTCTCTAACTCAGCCTTCCTGTGTCATTTTATACAGTCCCTTCTCCACGTCAGCCTGCTTATGGATTCTTTGCAAGATTAACTGGGTGCCATGTGGGCTTTCTCAGTTCAATCCAGTTTGCTCTCAACTGACAATTCAACGATCTGTCTCCTAATTGACCTTTTAAGGTCCTTTTCAAACCGCGTGAGGATAAGAGGTTTCTCAGTCAGATCATGAGTCCCATTTCCCCTTCCCAACTTTCTCATGAGGGGTTTCTACTCTAAGCACAGGTTAGGCATGGCCCCTCTCCTGTCATGTTCCTTCCGACTTTTTATTCTTCCTCTCCATTGTTCGGATGCTAGAGTTCTTGGACACATTATAAGCCAAAATCACTCCAACCTCTGTGGGCTGACAGGATTACACACTCCAAGAACTCAATTTATTTCTTCTAGGGCTCTTGTCACCAAGTAAATCTAATGGACACCAGGATTGATTCACTCCATTCTCCTTCTCTTTAGTTACATACTGAATAAAGTCTCAAATTTTGTCTTCCTGTGTCTTTGGATTTCATGTGTGAAGTCAATGACCTCAGATGGTACGCTTGATGATTTCTTTGTGTGGGACTCTCATTATCCCAAGGACAACCTAAACACAGTTGACCAGCATTTTTTTTAGAGGGTATTTCGTAAGCTGCTGTTACAGTGAATGCCTCAAACCCTGAAATGCACAATATACGTCATATTATGTGGAGGAACAATTCACAGATGGTTTCCTAACTCTTTTTTCTTTTCGTTCATGGTATTCAGACTCAAATTAGGTCCCGTGTTGAGTTGTTCTTCCAGATTAAGTAGATGTGCTCCTGGCATAGCCTGTGTATTAAAAATCCATGTTTCCCTCAAAGTTATGCCTTTGTGGTCCAGATGTTGATTAAAGATGACCATTAGAAATTTTTGAAAACAAAAATTTCTCCTGAGAATGTATTTCAGTGTTCAATCAACTTGTTGAAGCTTTTAGTGAAAAACAACAGCTCAGAAGTAGGTAACTAATAAGGTAGTGAAAACTGTCAAACATGTCTAATCAAAGTAAAATAACAGAACCTGAGTCAATGATAGATACATATAACGTGCATTTCAAATATCTAAAAAATGTCATAAAATTGTATTGCACAAATCAGGGACAAGAGGCTAAGGAAGGGGGGGAAATGGTGTATATAGTACCAATCAAAGTTAAAATGTTGCAGTATAAATCTCAGATTTATAATATCCCACAGTTGTAGCAATCTGGACAGGCCCTGGATAAGGTGGTTATTAATTTTAATTTTAATTAGCAGTGAGTTTAGGAACGTAATGGACACAAGCCAGAGTTCATTGACCTAGGAGTGAATGGGGGCTGCGTAAGACAGGTCATTATAGACTCATCTTTGAAGACGTGGGCTGGAAGGCAGGGGGCAGGGGTAGCTCAAAAGAAAGTTAAGTAGGATTTAAAAGAGTTGTATTGTTAAAGACACTGACATGAGTTTTCTACCTGGCCACTCTTATTAGAGAGATCAAAATTCTTTAAGATCCAGGGCTAAATAGGTCTTTAAATTACCGAACACCTAGTGCCCCTAGACCACGTACCCTCAACACTGCTGGGCAGTACAACCATTTGAAGAATTTCTATAAAAAATACCAATGCTCTTTTACCACTGAGATTCTAATGTAATTGTTCTGGTTTGGAGCTCAAAAATCAGTAGGTTAAATAAAGGATTTCCAAGGCAACTCCACCTGAGGATCACACTTGTAAGGTAACATTCCCCAAAGAAACCAAACCCAGTGTTCGTCCTGTAGGATCCTCTGCAAAGAGAGGTCCTGGGCAGAGCACATTTAGGAAGTTCAAGATGGTGCATGTACTCATGGCATCTCACACACCCATTAGCCTTCTAAATGCTCAGAGAAGCTGTGCAGAAAAAAAAATTGTCTTTCTTTTGTTGGTCTGTGATAATCACACTGAGTAGCCTCACCTTGAAAAAAGCTGCCTGAAGTGGAGGTTTTCCAAATGTTAGCTTTTATTTACCAGTTTCTCCTACCCACTACCTTCCCCAAAGGTCATTCTGACCAAGTTTGGAAGTACTCAATTCTCACATACACGGGAGTATGGGTTTGTAATAATGGTTATCTAACAAAAATGCTTAAGACGTACTGTTTCTCTGGGGGTAGTCAAAAGCCCAGACTTTGCCAGATGTGCCTTTTTAGAGACACAGTGGGTCTAGTACTGGGACTGGAGAAGACCCAGAGTGAGTAGGGTCTCATGGCCCCAGCCATGCTGCTTTTGGGGTCATTTCCCTCGGTGACCAGATTCTAGGGAAGCAGGAGCAGAAGGTTCACTTCTCAAGAAATGGGCAGTGGATGGAGCTTGGGAAGATGGCAGAGGAGGAGAACCCTAAGCTCACTCTGCCCCCTGTTTACCATGAGATATCACTCAGGTCCATGTCAATAAACCAGAAAGCAATCTGAAGACTGGCAAAACAAACGCCACAACTAAATGTAGAGAAGAAGCTGCCTATGAGAGGTGAGGAAGGGCAGAAATGGTAATCAGGAGTGGCCCCCAGGAGGGAGGGAGCTGCCGGTGCTGAGAGGGGAAAGCACCAGGATCCTACACAGGGAAGATGAATTCCCATAAAGTCTGTCTTTGAAAGCTTAGAGCCTGGAGCTTTAAAAGTCAGCCGACTCAGCGCTGGGTGAGCAGGGAGGGGAGAGTGATAGCTGGGTCCCTGCCCTTGAAGAGACAGCAGCCCATGGGAAGGCAATGAAGAAGCAACGGTTTGCACAAAGCCTGATGCCAACTGGAGGAAGATCGATTTCTTCTGTTTTCGGAGTATGTTGGTGGACTTCTCTGGGAACAAAAAAAACTAACAGGCACCATTTTTCTCCCCCTGCATAAAGACAGAGCCACCTATGGGAGGCGGCCCTGCACACTCCTTACCTCTCCTGCTAATAATGCGTCCCACCCGTGCATCCTCCTGAGGACTTGTCCACTCCTTCTGGCCTCAGCTCTGGGCTCAGTGCAAATTTTACTAGCCCACGCATGCACAAAGGCGCCGGGAGCCCCGGTCACTGGCACCACCCCACATGGCACCCCAGGCGACCACTGTGCTTCGGATATCCAGCACTGGACTAGCAGCTATGCACAAATTTTGCTAACACTCATGCCCTACTCCCGAGCCCTCCCTGCAGTACCTCCCCTCAGAACTAGCCTGCCTATGTCTAACCACAGGAAGATCATGCATCACCCAAAATAGGCATAGAATCAGCACAGACACCTGACTGAAAGAAAAAGTGACTCAGACACAACCGCAGGATGCAAGCAACACATGTAGGAGATGTCCCTGAAGAGCTGGGTTCGGGTAAACAGGGGACATTGTGCTACAGCACGTTATAGGACCTCTTCTTCGTAAAGCCACTACCTGCAAAAGTAGAAGACATAGCTGACTTTGCTAACACAGAGACACCAACACAGAGAAGTAGATAAAATGGGGAAAGAGAAAGATACACGCCAAATGAAAGAACAGGACGAATTCAAGCAGGAGATCCAAGCAAAACAGACATAAGTAATATACCTGATATAGAATTTAAAATAATGATCATAAAGATATTCACTGGAATTTAGATAAGGGTGGAGGACCTCATGAGACCCTTGAAAAACAGAAAAAATAACAGAGATGAATAACTCAATAAATGAAATTAAAAATATAATAGCTAAAATAAGTAGTAGGCTATATAGTAAGTATCAGTGATCTGGAGGACAGAGTAATGGAAAGGAACTAAGCTGAACAGATGAGAGACAGATACTGCATAATAAGCATACACTTACTGACTCCATTGAGCATAACAGCATTCTCAATAAAAGGATCCCAGAAGGAGAAGGGAGAACAGGGGAAATAGAAAACATATTTGAAGAAATAATAGCTGAAAACTTCCTGAAGCTGGGGAGGGAAACAGAGATCCAAATTTAGGAGGCACAGAGATATTCCAACAAGTTCAACCCAAGGAGGTCCACACCAAGACACATAGCAATTAAAATGGCAAAAAAAAAAAAAAAAAAAAAAAAAAAGTCATATAAAAGAATTTTAAAGGTTGTAGCAGAAGACAGTTATATATGAAAGAAACCCCATAAGGCTATCGGCTGATTTTTCAGCGGAAACTTTTCAGGCTAGAAGGGTGTGGGAAAATATATTCAAACTGCTAAAGGGGAAACAATCTGTAGCCAAGGATACTCTACACAGCAACGCTATCAGGTAGAACAGAATGAAAGGCAAAGAGTTTCCCAGACAAACAAAGGTAAAAGGATTCATGACCATTAAACCAACCCTACAAGAAACATTAAGGGGGATTCTGTGATGGAAAACCAAAACTGTAAGTAAAAGCTAAAAAAAAAATAGGAAGCATAAAAGCAAAAAAATTAAATGTGCCTATAAAAGTAAGTCAAGAGAAGCACAAAATAATATAAAATATGATACCAACTATATGAATCATGGAGGGGATACAAGAATGAGTTTAAAATTAAGTAACGATGGTTACTTAATCTTATACTTAATATACGTAATATAGTCTGCTATCTGCAGAAGGTGTTCTATATAAACCAAATGGTAACCACATATCCAAGAACAGTAAAAGATACACAAAAAATGAGTAAGAAATCCAAGTAGATCACCGAAGAATGCTAGCGAACCATGAAAGAAAGAGAAGGATCGTAGAAAAACTACCAAAACGACCACAAAATAAGTAACGAAATGTCAATAAATATGTATCTATCAATACTTTGAATGAAAGGGACTAAATGCTGCAATCAAAAAACAAAGTGTGACAGAGTGGCTAAAAAAACAAGACCCATCTACACACTGCCTACAGAGACTCATTTCAGACCTAAAGACACATGCAGATTGAAAGTCAATGGTGGGGAAACATTTATCATGCAAACAAGTGTGGGGAGAAAAAGTCAGAGTAGCAATATTTATATCAGAAAAAATAGACTTCAATGCAAATTCTGTAAAAAGAGACAAAGAAGGACACTATATACTAATAAAGGGGACAATCCAACAGGAAAATATAAGTTATAAATATTTATGCATCCAACATGTGACTACTCAAATACATAAAATAGTTAATAACATACCTAAAGGAACTCATCAGTAGTAACACAATAACAGTAAGGGACTTTAACACCCCACGTCCATCAATGGGAGATCATCCAAACAGAAAATCAACAAGGAAAGAGTGGCTTTGAATGATATACTGGACCAGATGGATTTAAAAGATATATTCAGAACATTCCATCTAGGAACAGCAGAATGCACATTCTTTGCAATGGCACAGGGAACATTTTCCAGAAGAGATCACATTTTTGGTCACAAAACAAGCCTCAACAAATTTTAAAAGATCAAAGTCAGCATAATAGGGTTGGGCAAGCTTGGTGGTGGGTATTGAAGAGGGCACGTATTGCATGGAGCACTGGGTGTGGTACATGAACAATGAATCTTGGAACACTGAAAAAATAAAATAAAAGTAATTGGGAAAAAAAAAAAGATCAAAGTCGTACCATGCATCTTTTCTGAACACAGCACTACGAAACTAGAAATCAACCACAAGAAAAAATCTGGAAAAACCAAAATATATGGAAGTTAAATAACATGCTATTGAACAATGAACGGGTCAACCAAGTAATCGAAGACCAAATCAAAAGATATATGGAACCAAGAGAAATAAAAACGCAAGAGTCCAAAACCTCTGGGATGCAGCAAAAGCAGTTCCAAGAGTGAAGTTTATAGGGATACCAACCAACCTCAAGAAGCAGGAACAGTCTCAAACAACCAAACCTTATACCTTAGGAAGCCGAAAAAAAACAACAAACAAAACTCAAAATCAGCAGAAAGAAGTAAATAATAAAGATGAGAGCAGAAGTAAATGATATAAAAACTAGAAAACAAAACAAAACAACAGATCAATGCAACTAGGACCTGGTTCTTTGAAAAGATCAACAAAATTGATAAACCTCTAGCCAGACCCATGAAAAAAGAGAGAGAGGAAGAGAGATGGAGAGAGAGAAAGGAGTCAAATAAAATCACAAAGGAAAGAGGAGAAGTAACAACCAACAGCACAGAAATACCAACAAATGTAAGAGAGTATTACAAAAACTGTATGCCAACAAATTGGACTATCTGGAAGACATGACTGAAGTCCTAGAAACATATAAACTACCGAAACTGAAGCAGGAAGAAATGGAAAATTTTAACAGAACAATTACCACCAAGGAGACTGAATCAGTCATCAAGAAACTCCCAACAAATAGAAGTCCAGGACCAGACAGCTTCACCGGTGAATTCTACCAAACATTTAGAGTTAGTATCTATTCCTCTCAAACTATTCTAAAAAAAAATAAAAGAGAAAGGAAAACTTCCAAATTCTTCTCGGTGGCCGGCATTACCTTGAGTGTCCAGATAAGGACACTCCAAACAAGGAGAACTATAGGCCATTATCTCTGATGAACACAGATGCAAAAATCCTCAACAAAATACTAGCCACCCAATTTCAACAATACCTTAAAAAAAAATCATTCACCACAATGAAATAGGGTTTATTCCCAGGATACAAGGGCTGGTTCCATAGTCACAATAAATCACACAAAAACAAAAACAAAGAAGAATTAAAACCACATGATGATTTCAATAGGCATACAAAAAGCATTTGACAAAGTACAACATCTGTTCGTGACAAAAGTCTTCAACAAAGTACATCTAGAGGAAATATACCTCAACGTAATAAAGGCCATCTGTGAAAAATGAAAAACCCACACCTATTATTATCTTTAATGAGAAAAAACTGAGAGCTCTTCCCCTATAGTCAGGAACCAGATGGGGATGTCCACTCTCACCACTGTTCATGAACGTAGTACTAGAAGTCCTAGACACAGAAATTAGACAACAAAGACAAAAGGCATCTGAACTGTTAAGGAAGAAGTAAAACTTCCACTATTTGCAGATGATATGATGCTATATACAGAAATCCCTAAAGACTCCACAAAAACTACTATAACTCATAAACGAATTCAGTAAAGTCGCAGGATACAAAATCAATGTGTAAAAATCTGTTGCATTTCTGTACACTAATAATGAAGCAACAGAAAGAGAAACCATGAAAACAATCCCATTTATAACTGCATCAAAAATAATAAGATACCTAGGAATAAACCTAACAAAGAGGTGAAAGGCCTGTACTCTGAAAACTATAAAATATAGATATAAGAAACTGAAGATGATGCAATGAAGTGGAAAGACATTCCATGCTCATGGATTGGAAGAACAAATATTGTTAAAATATCTATACTACCCAAAGCAATCTACACATTTAATGCAATCCCTATGATAATGCCAATAGCATTTTTCATAAAACTAGAACAGAAAATCCTAAACTTTATATGGAACCATGGAAGACCCTGAATTGTCAAAGCAATTTTGAAAAAAATCACAGCTGGAGGCATCACAATTCCAGACTTCAAGATATATTACGAAGCTGCTGTAATCAAAACAGTATGGTACTGGCACAAACACAGACACATAGATCAATAGAACAGAATAGAAAACCCAGAAATAAACTCACAATTATATGGTCCATTAATGTCAGCAAAGCGGGGGAGACTTTCTAGTGGGAAAATGACCATCTCTTCAACAAACAGAGTTGGACAAATTGGTCAGCTGCGTGCAAAAAAATGAAACTGGAGCACTTTCTTATACCACAAAAATAAATTCAAAATGGTTTAAAAACCTAAGTGGGAAACCCAAAACCATAAAAATCCTAGAAGAAAGCAGAGGCAGTAATTTCTCTGACAGTAACAACATCTTTCTAGATATATCTCCTGAGGCAAGGGAAACAAAAGCAAAAATGAACTACTGGGACTACATCAAAATAAAAAGCTTCTGCAGTTAAGGAAACAATCAACAAAACTAAAAGACAACCTACTGAATGGGAGTGGATATTTGCAAATGGCATATCCTATAAAGGGTTAGTATCCAAAATATATAAAGAACTTATACAACTCAACACTCAAAAAACAAATAATCCAATTAAAGAAAGGGCAGAAGACATAAGCAGCCATTTCTCCAAGGACGACGTCCAGATAGCCAACAGACACTTGAAAAGAAGCTTAACATCACTCATCATGAGGGATATGCAAATTAAAACTACAATGAGTTACTGGGACACACCTGTCAGAATGGCTAAAATCAAAAACACAAGAAACAAGTGGTGACAAGGATATGGAGAAAAAGGAACCCTCTTACACTGCTGGTGGAAATACAAGCTGGTGTGGCCACTGTGGAAAACGGTATAAAGATTCCTCAAGAAGTTAAAATAGAACTACCCTATGATCCAGGAATTGTACTACTGGGTATTTACCCCAAAGATACAAAAACACTAATTCAAAGATACAAAAACACTAATTCAAACACTAATTCTAAATGTACCCTGACATTTAGAGCAGCATTACTTACAATAGCCAAATGATGGAAGCAGCCCGAGGGTCTGTTATAGATGAAAGATGAAAGATGAAAGAATAAAGAAGAGGTGGTATATATATACAGTGGAATAGTAATAAGCCATAAAAAAGAGTGCAATCTTCCCATTTGCAATGACACGGTTGGATCTACAGGGTATTCTGCTAGGCCAAGTGAGTCAGTCACAGAAAGACAAATACCCTATGATTCCACTCATATGTGGAATTTAAGAAACAAAACAAAGGAGCAAAGGAAAAAGAGAGAGAGAAACCAAGAAACAGACTCTTAACTCTAGAGAACACACTGATGGTTAGTTACCAGAGGGGAGGTGGGTGGGGGAATGGGTGAGACAGGTGATGGGGATGAAGGAGTGCACTTGCTGTGATGAGCCCCAGTTGATGTATGCACCTGCTGAATCACTGTATTGTACACCTGAAACAAACCTAACACTGTATGTTAACTATACGGGAATTTATTAAAACGCACTAAAAAAGAAAAGGGCAGTGGAGCAAAAAGACCTAAACTCAACCTAAGTTGCCCTTATTAGCACAGTGAATTTGAGCAACAGATCAAATTTGCATCTCAATTTGCTCTTCTATAAAATGGAAATAATAAAATGTACCCCCAAGGGCAATTAGTAAGGTAAAATTAAAAGGCATCTAAATACGGCATCTAAAATCTCTATAATCCGGACATCCATCAGAGAAGCTAATGTCGAATTTCCTAAACCATTCCATCCAAATCTCCTCTGTGTGATAGATTATTTACGGAGAATCATCTCAAGGATACTCCATCGAGCCATGCTGTGCATCCATTCACTAAAACCTCAGAAATCTGTTCCTGTGGTAGGCCACAGGGTCAGAAAGCTCTGGGCCTGCTGGCCTCACAGTGGCTGGGCCCCTGTTTGTCCCCCGCTCCACTGCAGTGCAGGGCCATGAGCTCACAGGGACAAACGCTGTGGGGGAGATCCCTACCCAAACCCTTCAGCAATTTTCTCTGAAGACGCTGCTGTGGATTCTGCTTGGTACTCCAGAAAGCACCCTCTCCTTAAGGGGACCCAGAGGAGAAACCTTTCTTAGAGGCAGGAAGAGTTTTGTTCCCCCGCCGCCGAGCGCCACCCCTGGGTAACTGGTTGGTTTTCCTTCTAAAGACATTCTAAGACATGGAAGCGATCCTGTTTGGCCATCAGGGCAGGTCCCCAAAAGCTCAGAGCTAAAGCGCAGTCTGTCTCTGGTGAGCACGTGCAACTTCGACTGTGACTTAGCAATACTCCTCCCCTTAGGGTTTTCGTTGCATCATCATTCTTTCCCATTTTTAGTGCAGTGGATCTTGTCTTGTTTTTTTAACTTCCTTAAAACACGTTTCTTTTTTTTTTAAGATTTTATTTATTTGACAGAGAGAGAGAGATCACAAGTAGGCAGAGAGGCAGGCAGAGAGAGAGGGGGAAGCAGGCTCCCCGCTGAGCAGAGAGCCCGATGCGGGGCTCGATCCCAGGACCCCGAGATCATGACCTGAGCCGAAGGCAGAGGCTTTAACCCACTGAGCCACCCAGGTGCCCCAAAACACGTTTCTAAAGAAGATAAATGCCTGGATAGCTAAATACATCAGGTACGGACGACAGAGCTTAGTTTCCATGTGCTTCCACCACATATTCCCTCACACCCTGCTCAATTTGGGAGACTGCACATGGCTAGACGGTGGGCTAAAGTAACAGAAGGTTGCCAACTTGGACACCACCGCCTGTCCAACACTGGAGAATTCCTGCTGTAAGAAATCTCACAAAAACATCGAAGACTCCCGGGCCACTTCAAGGACACACATGATGCTAACATCACAGACAAATCCCAGAGCTCCAGGAGCCTCTGGTAACAATGATTATGTGTTTCGATGACTACATTTAAAAGCAAACTACCTAAAAGGATTCCTCACCAATCTGCTCTCCGATTTTGTGGGGTCCATAGTCAACTAGCCACCTTCTTATTTTTCATTCCGAAATAAGACCTACACTTCTCCCGCATCCATTCAGCTTGACGCGGCCCTATCGTCTACCACCCGCTAACTGCTTCCTTCAGGTGTCATTCAGATAAACATATTTTTCAACAAGTGATTTCACCTAGCCATAAACAGGGGAAGCTATTTTCTTCTTCTCTCAGACACACATAGTTCCCCATTGCATGAAAATATGAGAGTTATTCTGGGTGCCACAGACTTACTCTAAGAAAGGTAAATGTTCATTTTCACTGTCCATCTGGGTCTTTCATTTACAAATAGCAGTCATCTTCGTCCCCATTATTTAAGCAACAGTATCCAGAGCCCAGCTAATGACTGCGTGCATAATCACAGGCGGAGGTCCTGACGTAACCTGATGAGGGTCAAATCACTTATCAAATCCATATGGACTTGTTAGGGAGTGCAGTTTCTAGAAATTACTTCTGATTTAGCAATGATCCCCTGAAAGGCTAGGATAAGGCAGCGGACTACCAACCACAGACTTCCCGGCATGCAGTGCAGGTCAGGAAGGGCAACACTATTGTTTCTGTCCAACCTTCTCGCACCCAGATATATAATCCGGCAGTTCCGAAGCAACAAAATGCCCAGGGCACTAAGTTCATGACGAGGTTATTTTGGAGTCGGAGCACATCCCCAGAGCAGAAATGCCTGATTGAGACGCGGAATCAAACCGGGCCGTGGTGGTCTAATGAGACAGACCTCCTTCAGTCACTGTGGCGGAAGGTCACCCTGGTCTCTGTGTCAACAAAGCAAGCTGACAGATGTGAAAGAGCTCCCTATAAAACATGACACAATTCAACATGTGAAGTTCTGACTTCTCTTACCAAACAGTCTAGGACCCAGTGGTGTGTTGGTCAATACTTAACATCGGGTTGTCTTAGAAGTATACATAAAAAAAAATAAATAAACGAGCTCAGATTTTACATCGTTTGCCTATTTCTATGGCATAAATCCTAAATACTTCTAGGATCCCAAGCTCCCTGTGTGATCTCACCGAATGTGGAGCTGGGAAGGGATGTGCCCCATCAGCTCCCAGCAGCCAGAGCTGGCTGGAGCCTCCCGTGCTGTGATCCCCTGGGCTCAGCAGGCAGGGATAAGCATGGAAGACAGAATTTTTGCTCAACCTTCTTTTTAACTTGATTTATATCCAGACTCTCTTGTTTGTCTCCAGCTGCTGCTTCTTGCCTGAGATCATCAAATTCTTGCCCTCCACAAGGACTGTTCTGCCAATTTAACTGTGAGATCATTCCCTTGCTTCTGAAGGCTCTCCCCTAGTTGGGTGATGCTGTTAAGTACTTCTTCCTCCTGGACATATTCCCTCGATCCCACAGGCACAAACCCAGAGGCTTCTGGCGGAAAGGTTTCTGGGGAGGATATTCCTGATCATCCTAAATGGTGGGTAGAGGCACGTCAACACAATGACAAGTTGGGAAGCCAATGAGTCCCATCCCCTGGGTGTTTGTCCATGATTCCTCTCTATCACTATCCACCCATTCTCCCCTCCTCCATGGGTCAGACTACTGGAAGGGACAAGGACCATGTCTTCTCGGAACTACTCCCATTTTTTAAATTTT
This sequence comes from Potos flavus, assembly GCA_028534135.1. Classification (NCBI taxonomy): domain Eukaryota; kingdom Metazoa; phylum Chordata; class Mammalia; order Carnivora; family Procyonidae; genus Potos; species Potos flavus. Next base: position 12,397,810 of record CM052895.1, on the reverse strand, counting down.
TTTTATTATTATTTTTTAATTTTATTGACTTTCTCAATATAGCTCTGTTTCTTAACCTCCATCAGTAATAAATTCCAGTATTTTGCTCCCCTAAAGTAGCCACTGGGAGCTGTCTTGCTGCACATGGCATCTATTAATATACATAAAGATGTTTCAGAGGTTTTATCAAACATATTTAAGAAGACATTCCATTAATATATTTTCAATACACATACATTTGTATACTGTATTTATCTTGTATTACTGCAAATGTGTTTTTATATTTTGTATTCTGTATTGTATTTGTATATAGTGTATATATCGGTGTTTTGAGTGTCTACTATGCACATCTGTTTACTTGTGTATTTTATGTATGTATATTGTATATATTCCATATGTACATAATATACATATTCCAAAAACTGTATCAGCACTAAAAACCCAAGTTTGAAAATGAAGTAGATGGTCCCACTCTCAGAAGTGACTTAATTAACAGAGACCTTGGCTTCTGTCAAATTCCTCGGGTCCTCATACCTTCTAAAGTGGTATTTGTATATGTACAGTTTGTGGGCTTGCCGAGGCCACAAAGGTCAGCAGAGATGTACTGACTAGTTGTTCCACCAGCATCAGCAATTCTTTCCCAGTGTTCCTCCCTTCTCATTGCTCCTCAAACAGATTCCTAATTTGGAGACCAGACTCCTTGGCAGAGTCTGAGGTTCCTCCTGGCTGTCCTCTTCCAAATTAAGCTGCATAATATGGCTGCATTCTCAGATTCAGAAAGAAGCCCATCATGGACCTAAGCCTTACTGAGACTGTAGGTCAAATTTTTTCCCCTAGTAACATCTCCACACCCCTCCAACCAAAGGAACCATGAGGTTTCAGTACCACAAAGTTTAAAATACAACGTGGTCCCACGGCTTCCTCTGAGCTACCAACCCAAAGATCCAGTGTGAACAAAAAGATGGTTTGGATCTTCCCTATACATATCTTCTGTAGGAAGTTTCCATCTCCAGAAGCTACCCAACTTTCTAATGGCCTCTGGATTTTTAAGTAACCAAATAATCCATCATCAAAATTGGGACCCTGTGAAAAATGAAATAAGGCACTGAAAATAAATAACTGATCTACAAGTGTAAATTGGGACTATCTTAAGAGACATATGGTCTCTTGAATTACAACTTTCTTGCCATGGGCTACCTGCAGTTGTGACCTCATGCAGAAAATTTCTGTTGTGATCACCCTGACTGGTTCACACAGTAAAGAAAAATCCTGGCTCTCTACTTAAACTTGTATTTTTGAACTCTGTGTTCCCTCAGGGACTCTAATAGCACAATCTTTCTGTCTCCACAATTCCTCTTTTGATCATTCTTGTCATCATAGAGTAGTCTTGGAATCCAGGCATACTTTCTGCCTCTGCCTTCAATATGTCTCTGCCCTATCCCAGAGTACCAATTTCACCATGGAAGCATGTTGCAAAAGCACAGAAATGTTGGTGACTACAGTCCTGAGTTCCACTGTAAAAGAATCAGGAACTGTCCTTTCTGGAAGAGGCAATGGAAGAATAGGGTTTGCAATTAATGACATGAGAAAACCTACAGAAGATGCATTTTTGTTAACAAAGATCTGGAGTTTAGTTTAGGAAGTAATAGAGGAGTGACAGGATATAAATCTAGGCTGGAGATATAAGCTTGGGTGTCACCCAGACATGGAAAGTTTTTTTTTTTTATTTTTAATTTTTTAAAAAGATTTATTTATTTATTTGACAGAGAGAGAGAGA
>CM052895.1:12365923-12395954 GCA_028534135.1 Potos flavus | reverse complement strand
TAAATACATGCAGAAAAATCATACGGCAAAAATCCAACCTCCATGAAAAAAACTCTCAGAAACTCAGAATACTGAGTGAGGGGAACTTCCTCAACTTTATAGAGAACATCTACAAACAAACAAACAAATAAATAAATAAATAAATAAATATATATATATATATTTTTTTTTTTTTTCACATCTTTCATCATACCTAATCCTCAGAAACTAGGTGTTTTCCCCTAAAATTGGGAACGAAGGAAGGATGTGTCTTCTCATCACTCCTATTATCATAATGGAGGTCTTAACTAATGTATTAAGATAAGAAAAGGAAATAAAAGAGATACATATTGGGAAGGACTAAATAAAAGTCTTTGTTCACAGATGACATGACTATACAAGAAATTCTAAAAAAAAAAATCAATGACAACAACACAAAAACAAATACACACCTCATGGAACTATTAATTATAGCAAAGTTGCAGGATACAGAGCCAGAATACAAAATTATATCATAAATACTTATGTGTAAACACTTCTCCCATATATCAGTGATGAACAGCTGGAGTATAAAATAAAAAACACTGCATCGTTTACATTGGCACTACAAAATTAAATACTTAGGTAGATATCTAACAAAATATGTGTAAGATCTGTATGAGGACAAATATGAAACTCTGATGAAAGAAATCAAAAAATGAAATAAATGGAGAGATAGTCCATGTTCACGTATAGAAAGTCTCAATATTCTTAAGATGCCAATCCTCTCTGAATGAACATAGAGATTCAGTGTAATAGGCAATCAAAATTCCAGCAAATTATTTTGTGGGTATCATCAAAGTGATTCCAAAGTCTGTATGGGGTGGGGGTGGGGGAAGGCCCAGTATAGCCAATACAATATTGAAGAAAAGGAACACAAGTCAGGGGACTAATGCTACCTGACATCAAAACTTACTGTACAGCTCCAGTCATCAAGACAGCATGGTATCAGTGAAATAATAGATAAGTTGATCGATAGGCTAAAACAGAAAGCCTAGAAATGGATCCACACAAATATAATCAACTGATCTTTAACAAAGAAGCTGATGCAATCCATTGGAGGAGGGCTAGTCTTTTCAACAAATGGTGCTAAAACAATTAGACATCTATATACATGCAAAAAAGAGAAGGAAGAATTTAGAAACAGCCCTTATACATTTCACAAAATATAATTCCAAATGGATTAGAGAATAGACCTAAATATAAAATTTAAAACTGTAATACAAAATGCTGGTGAGGATATGGAGAAACAGCAACACTACTGGTGGGAATGAGAAACGGTACATTTTGGAATACATTTTGATAGTTTCTACAAATCTAAGCAATCATGTTCCTATGTGTTTGTCCCATTAAGTTGAAAGGTTGTGTCCACACAAAACACACACAAATGTTTATGACAGATTTATTCACCATCACCCCAAACCAGAAACAACCAAGACACGTTTCAGTAGGTAAATGGATAAACTGGTGTACCTACACAATGGAATTCTAGTCAGTATTAAAAAGAAATGTGTTCTCAAGCCATGAAAAGACAGGGCTTAAATGCATATTTCTAAGTGAAAGAAACCAGGCTGCAAAGGCTCCAGGATTCCATATGCATGACATCCTGGAAAAAGCAAAACTATACTAGTCATAATAACCTGACTGGTTTTCAGGGATCTGAGGGAAGTTGCAGATGAATAGGTGGAGCACGGCGGAATCTGCAAGGCAGCGAAACTATCCTGCACAAACTATAATGGTGGATCTGTGTCATTACACATTTGCCAAAACTCAAAGAATGATAAAACACAATCCGTGAAACAACGCAACCACTGGACTGTACTTAAAAATGTATTGGTTCATTAACTCTAACACATATATTACACGAATGTAAGATGTTGACAGAGGGGAAACTTTTGGAGCAGTGAGGTCAGAGATGGGTATATGGGTTGTTACTATCTGCTCAATCCTTCTGCAAATCTAAAACTCTACTTTAAAACAATTATAAAAGCAATTATAATTATAAAGCAATTATAAAAAATGAAGCAACACAGAAGCACCAAGGGAGTGACCACTGATAAAGAAAAGGAGAGGCTCAAAGGGTTTCCTGGCATACAACACTGTTTGAAGTTTGAAGAGATGAGAAGGCACTAGCAAAGGAGACTGTGCAGGAGAGGTCAGTGAATTGAGAAGAAAGAGAACATGATGTCCTGGGAGTAAAGAAAGTGTTGCCAGGAGGAGGGAGTGATTAGTCATGGAAGACAGTACAGATGAACCAGGTTTGATGAAGACCCACAGTTTCCGGTGCATTTGGCCAAGAGGAAGTCATCATTGACCTTGAATAGTGAAGTTTGGGGGAATGTGAGGGGGTAAAGCCCTGATCCTACGGTCTTAGGAGAAATGGAAGGAAGGGAACTGGAAATCGTGACTGGAGACATAGCTTTTTAGGAATTTGGCTGCAAAATGGAGTCAAGAAAGCGCAAAACTCAAGGGGATAGAGGAATAAGAGCAAGGGTTTTAAGATGGGCAAGTTTACAGAGTGCAGATGTAAATGAGCCAATGAAGCAGAGAAAGAATGGTTCTATATAAGAGAGAGAGAGGGAGAATCCTAAAATGGTGAACCATAAGGAATGGCATCTTGTCCATAAATGGATGAAGTGGGGGACCATGACCAACACATCCCTACTAATGGCACAGAAAGAATAGTCTACGGGCACAGTTGCTGGTAGGTGGGATGACGTAGGCGAAATTCTCAGCGTTGGGGCTTCTGTTTTCCCAGATACACAGAATACACAACTGACCACTGGAAGCGATCATGGGGCAGAAGAGGTTGGAGCTTTGAGGAAAAAAAGGTATAAATAGCCATCCGGGCAGTGGGAGAGTAAGATGCAACAAGATTGCCAGTAAGTAGTCGGAGCCAAACTGAAATAGCAAGGGAGACCAGCAGGCACAGTTACATATTTTTTCCTAGCCCTGTTGAACTGAAGAGGTACAGGATGGAGTCAGTCAGAGTGGGATTTAACCAGGGAAGGTTTGCTAGGTGATTCTGCACCGATATAAGACGAGGGAGGGGCGCGAGGGCGTTGATGCAAAAGAGCGCTGCAGAGGTGGACAGAAGTTGAGTCAGGATACAAATTAGGACATAGAAAGAGAAGTGGGGGATAATTAGTGCAAAAGTTGTAAGAACAGTGGGTATTGTGTCCTGGAGAAGGAGGAACATATTTTTTTTTTAAGAGTAGTGGTCCTGGAAGGAGGGAAGTTAAAAAAAAAAAAAGTGGGTTGTAGCTGAGGAGAGAGAGACTTGAAATTGTGAATGTGGAAAAGTGGAGGGGACTGATTATGAGAAGCTCTCGGGGATCCCCACTGGAGTGAACTAGGCTCGTCATGGGCCATGTCATTGGAAGGAAGGAGGTTAAGGAACTAAGAGACTAGGGTATTCAGAAAGGTCACCTTCATGGACGGAGACACGGAAATCACCAAGAACTGTTAACTGCTCTTGTGGTGAACACTGAGAGGGGAGGCAGACTTGCCCCTGTGAAAGCTGCTCATGTGGACATATTCAACTCCTGGCAGATGCCATTTTTGTCACACGAGTTGCAGAATTCCTGTGCCTTCACCACTGAGGAGATATATTTTGCCTCGTGTGCTGTGCATTTCGGGAGCCAACAAAAATGATGACACATTTCACAGGGGAACAGGGCCAGGATCAAGGTTATGGAATTCAACAAATATGAACTGTCAGATGCTAGAGGATTGGCTTAGTAGTGGAGACCTCGGGGTCAAAATACTCAAGTTTCCCTGGAACCAGAGATTCCAATCACAAAAGCTGCAACTCAGTCCTTCACCCTTTGAAGGCAGATAAATTGGGTTGCACAAAATTGATTGGCTAGGGTCTTTGAGATGACACCGTAAGACCAAAAGCTCCGTCTGCTTTCTTAGGACATCAGGTAATTCGTGGCTTTTTAGGAACAAAAATTGACAATAAAAAACTTGGTCAAAGAAGTGGTAACATCGATTTCCCTCTGGAATATATTTGCACATAAGTCACCCTCCAAAAGTAAGCAGAGAGAGCAACAATATGGTATCAAAGCGAAGAAGTTCTATATTGCTGCCTAGCTCAATAGTGCAGTTGTCAGCGTGTGTGTGTGTGTACATGTGTATGTAAAATGTGTGCTCACACGGACATACAATGTATTTCATATGGAGCAAAATGTCAACTCCAAACAACAGAAGTGTTTTGCTTTTTTTTTAAGGTGGGGACAAAGAGAACTCTAAGAAACAGAATCACCTTAGGTATTTTCAGAATTACTGTCACCATCCCCTTCTGATAATTCAATATAGGGTGGGTGTCAAACAGATTTCATTGTCCTACTTATTTTTCAACATGCCCTGAAAGTACAAATATCCAATGAGGCAAATCCATCACCTATAATGAATGTAATTAAGAGAATTGGGAATTCAAACTGCTTGCAAGGACATCGTATCTCATTAATAGAAAACTGATCACATCCAAGTCATCACAGCCATAGACTTTTCAAAGTACCAAAAACAAGTTCAGTGCTTAGTAAAATAGACATGACTATCACCAGGTTGCTAGGCATCTGTGGCACTTACAAATACACGAGACCTAAGTCAAAATGCAGGTAGAGGCACTGGCTGTGTTGGAGCATCAGGAAATTATCACAGACTGCAGAGAGGAAACTGTCATCAACAATGGCTCATCTTACACATGGGCTTGTTCGTGTTTTGAAATGCATTACTAGTGGGATGCCTGGGTGGTGCAGTCGGATGAGCATCTGATTCCTGGTTCCAGCTCAGGTCACCATCTCCGGGTCGTGAGATCAAGCCCCATATCAGGCTCTGTGCTGAGCATGGAGTTGGCTTGAGTTTCTCTCTCCCTCTCCCACTCTCTCTCTCTCAAATACATAAATCTTTAAAAAAATTAGACATGAACCAGCATGCTGTCCATACAGACCTTCTCATGAATTTGTCATGAAAGTGGAATAAAGTTTCCAAGTAGGACATATGCAGGACATATTCATATTCAGGACATATGTCAGGCAAAAAAGTTGACCAGTTACCAAATATGTTTAAAGATGTCAAGCGTAGTTGTCTTCTTCCAACGTTCCTGATCTACGAAAGTAGAGCAAGTACTCAAGCACACTGTCCACTGAACCCATTTTTCTCTAAAAAATTAGGATTAAACGATGGCCCTGGGTCAGTGCCACTAAGTGACCAGTTAATCAAGCTCTGCCTTCCTTTCATTTATTTCTATCAGGCAATGAGGACTCAATTCACAGCCTATAGAGTATACGGCAGCTACGTGAAGTTCACATCTGTCAGAAATGGTGGTTACTGCCCTACTACATTGTTCTTATGAGACCAGTAAGTGTAGTTTATGTGGGGGGAGGGGAAAGCATGTGGAGATGATTAAATATGAAAACATACAACCAGACCGAGAATGATGACTATTTTCACCCTTAGTCATGGCATTAGTTGTGGCCATGTTCCATTGTTCTCCTTTGCACTCCCGTGGGCTCTAAATTAGTTAAGCAAATGGGGCAGGGACTGGAGACCCTGGCCTTTAAGGTAAAACAATACTTGATTCTGTCCATGCAAGTGGTTCTGTGCTTCTTGGTCATAATTCTGTATTTTTCAGATGCTAACTCACTACCCCCCTCACGACACCGACTGTGCTAAAACTCTCCTCGATGTATCCTATCCCGTCTTATGATTGGAGGGTCCTGAACCTAGGGAAAGATAAAAGCCTTAATCTAGGTGTTGGCCGTATTTGTGAGTCACTCGAGTACCCACAGAAGCAACATTTTGAAGCAAGGTAAAGAAGGGATTTTATGCCTTTTAAATCTAGACACAACGGCTAATTCTGTTCTGGTAGTGCCTAGTTCTCCTTTGGTGGTGGGGATAGACATGGGAGGATACAACACTCTACAGCTGCTGATTCTCTTTAATTTGGAGTTACCAATTTTGCTAAAAGCCACCTTAAGTCCTCACCATCCATGAAGTTACAGGAAGGCAATATTAAGCCAAATTTTATGAATGTGAAACTAAAAATGACAGCATGGATGGAATTAAGCTGAAATTGAAAACACATTTCGGGCCTTCTAAATCCCTTGCCTGTTCTTTAAACCCAGCAAAGTAAGTTATCCTTTGGCGTTGTCTCAAGTAATTTTATGTACATTCTTAGGAAGCAAAGATGAGTTATTCCAACTGGCCTTTAAAAAAATGCACTGATTAAATACTCAGATCAATGCCAAGTCTATTTCCTAGAATATTCTCCTAGCTCCAGGCTGAGCTTGTAGCATTACTCAAGCTTTCTTGCTTCTGAGATGATCGTGGATCCATCTCACAGCAACTATCATTAGTTAACTGTCACTGGCATTGCCCATCACTATCTCCAATGCTGTGAATTAATGAAAACTTTGGCATTCATAGATCAACATTATCACAGTGCAGTTATCAGCCAAATGTGAAGCACTTTGAGAAATGTAAAACTTGTTTAATGAAACATTAATTGCAATTTTATCTAGATATTCTATGTGACCAGGCTTTGGGAGTTTCTCTGATACCAGCCAATTCTTCCATTCGCTGACACCAAGAGGGCATCCAACAATTCAATTCAATGAAGATACTCCTTAGAGTCAGCACAGACCCGACTGGTTAAGGACTAAGTCCCACGAGGCTGCTCCCGCTTCAAGTGCCAGCCCCAAGTCCAAGCCTACCTACTGACCCACTGGTTATAAATGAGGGGGTTTCCCATGACCTTGTTCTCAAGTTCAGTAGTTTGCTAAACTAACCTACAAAACTCAAGAAGACATTTTACTTAGGCTTACTGGTTTACCACAAAGCGTACCAATGAAGAGCCAGATGACGAGATTCCTAGACTGAGGTCTGGAAAGGTCCTAAGTACAGGAGCTTCTGTCTCTGTGGAGCTGGGGTGAAGCCCCAGCTTTTGGCACATGGATGTGTTGGTCCATCAAGAAGCTCATAAAATCTCACTCCAAAGTTTTTAGAGAGCTTAATCTAGATCCCCCTCCCTGCCTCCTGCAGGTGGGTGGATGGGGCTGAAAGTTCTAATCCTCTCCTCACTTGGACTATCTGGTGACCAGCCCCACCCTGAGACTGCCTAGGCACCCGACCCTCAGTCATCTCATCAATGAAAGCTCCAGGGTGATCAAAAATGCCTCCTTATGAATAATGGAAGATATTTCTAACAGAGAATATTCTGAAGATTCTACAATGTCTGTGCCAGGGACCCGCAACAGATTTCGTTTATTTGTATTTCTTACGCTATGACAGCTTTTCACTTAATAACGACTCAACTCTACTAAATGAATAGAATAACTATATATACAGAGACACTTATTAAATGAATCCTGATTTTTTTTCTAACATACTGTTAGGTCTGGGGATACAGTGGTGGAAAAACAATACTATTGCCCCCCAACTGATGGATTCCAGCGGCAGAGGGAACTGACATTAGTCAAATAAACACAGTGGAAAGAAACATTAAACACCAAGAGAAGGAAATGATGAGCCACATAATAGCTGGGTTGGCTCCCCAAAGGCTGGGGCATGGGAGAAGTTTTCCTTAGGAAGACAGCTCTGAGCTGAGTTCATCAGAGTGGGGGGTAAAAGACCAAGGAAGGGCCAGTGTGGATGCGGCTAAGAGGACCAGACCAAAGCACAGGGAAGATGTAGCTTTCTGAAAATGAGCCCAAGTAGGTGTTTCTTCAAATACATCATCTTCTCTAGTATTATCATAGATCTTTTCACTTGTTACTATCACAGTTACTTATAAGGACCCACTAAGACCACAGAATAATCTAAACTGTGTTCCTTTGGGCCCAAGAGGAAAAGGAACAGGGTTGCAAGTAAATAGACTATGCATTTCCACGAAATGTGCCACCATAAAATGAAGGCGTAAGTGCTTATTCACGATTTTTCCAGTTACGGGTCCTTGACAATAGTCACCAAACATCTTAAGGAACAAGGAAAAACAGCAGCTCCCTCTTATTTCTCTCTCCTTTAGGTTTTTCTCCACATTGGATTCATTTCTAGAGGGGCTTCTGCCAGGCAGTAACAAAGATAGCCCACGGCGGCTGAAAAGTTTATAGCTCACTGCGCCCACAGAAATGGAGTGTTCTTTCCTCCAGTCCTGCAAAATTCTCAGGGAAGGTTCTGATTGGTCTCTAATAGGGTCGTGTGGCCATGTGGGAGCCAATCACTGGGGCCAGAGAACAGAACCCTCTGGGGACCAGCTCAAGGAACAGGCCCACTCCTGGGGCCTCTGGCCTGGGACCAGGGGCTTGTATCCTCCCTGGACAGAGTGGGGACAATTTCTGAAAGGACAAGATGCCACCAAACAGAAAAGATGTTTGCGTGACCGCTCTACTGAATTTAACATTTTTAAAAATTAACCTTCTCCTACCTCAAATTTGCTGACAGAACAGAAGCAATACGCATATTGCAAGATTCTTTACACCCAGGCCTATGTTTCGATTTCTTGAGAAAGCTCTAATGGCCCTTGCCCACACACTGAATGGAAGTTTGCACTGCCTGTTTATTCTGTCATGAACATAATGTGCTTCGCGTCTCTCCTCGGCTTACGCATCTTCATTTCTAACTGACCACTCCAGTCTTCCCAACATCTTCACCTTTGCTCACGGCGCACCCAAGAGGTAGATTTTGCCCACAGACGCGCATAGGAAGATTCCACCACCTCAGCATTCCCCATTAGTTGGCACTGCTAACAACATGAGGCTTCCGAATGGTCACGACAGAGATAAAGAGGGGAGAAAGGAGACAAAGCCAGTTCTCTGGCTGTAGTGTTCCTTCGACCCAACATAGCGAGTAAGGAAAATCTGCCTTTGGTGTTTGCCTCACTATCGGTTTCTGTCTCTCCGGGGCCATGGGGCCCCAGCCTGTTCGAAATCACCCTCACTTCCCAAAACACGCTTTCTAGGCTGCCCCTGCAACCGGAAGTTCCCTGAGAAGGAAGAGAATGGAAATACAAAGAATGCATTCAGTGATCTGTTTTACATTATAAAGGGACCTCATATCAATAACAATAGGGGATAATTAATTAAAACCCTGAATAATTGTCCTTGTTCCATGTTGTTGCAGTGAATAATTTATCATCATCGCATCATCAACCGAGCCCACCACAGCCCCAGTATATAAGGAGCAGCGTCTCTCCCTCCAGTTTTGATTTGGCTCTTCTGCCCTGCCCCTGAATCCTGTGGCCTCTTGGTCATTTCAGTGCTCATCCCCATGGTTTTTAGTAGTTCTCTTTAAAAAACTTCAATGCTTCCTAACTAGTGAAATGCAGTCCTTTTCCACGGGTTTTAAGCAACCAGGAGCCACATAAAAGAGACTCTGTGACTTTGTTTCTCAAGAAGGACACATCATCCCAAAACAGCCCCTGGGGAACCTACAGAGAAGCTCTTCCTGACCTCTGTATGGCATTCAGTCTCCCTCCATGGCTTTGTTATTTTTGGACCCTGAAATGACAGAGTTGCGTGCCAAGCTCTTTCTAACAGCAGGTTCATTTAGCAATATTGGCTGCTGAGTTCCTACTTCACCCAGCTCGCCACCTCCAGGCTTTAGGACAAGCCTGGGTCTTTAACTCTTCCCAGGACGGCTCCCCTTAGTGCAGACCATTAAAATGACACAATGCCAATATCATAAGGGAGGCACAGCTTCTGCATCAGAAGCCAACAACAAGGTCATCACCAACCAACGACCCAATACACGCCACTTCCGATGTCTTTTTTTTTTGGCCCCCATCACACAATTGCCAGGCTTTACCCACAGATGAGGGCATTTTAACGTAACTATATATGTGGAGGAGAAAAAAAACAAAAAACAAAAAATACCCAACCCAACACATTATGCAAATGGAGTAACAAATGTAAAATGATAAATTAGCAAGCAACTATTTAATTATTACTGTGACTAATTCCTGGAGATGGTGCCACGGCTAATGAACCTGAACCTGTCCGGGTTGACTGCAGCGTGCTGTTGAAACATTTCCATTTGGTTTGTTTGCTGCTGGTTCAGCTCAGTGAAGTACATAGCATCTGTTTAATGAGCTCCCACTTCATTACAGAGCCATACTACTTACTGAGTCATTCTCCTTAAGCATGCAGGCTGTGTACTCTGCTGTTGTTTTAAAGCAAATACTAATTTATGATTACCTGTCACATTAGGCCGCTGAAAATTGTACTCACACTGGCTCCCATGAGCGGAATGCTAATGAGCTGATTATGGACTGTGGTGGTGTCCCTCGCTCATAATCCGCGGACATAAATCCCGGCTCCCCCTGCAACATGGGCTCCGGAACAATAGACGCGGTTTGAGAGGACGGACTGGGAAGCGTAAAGGGGTGGGGTGCAATCATCACATGGAAATGCCCGGACTCTCTCTAAGGCCGACAAACTCAGCAATGACCTAATTCAATGTGCACGGATCCTCAGAAACACCCGTTACACCATGTCATGTATGGAGGAAGATGAATGACTCTCCCGCTATTCACTCCCTGCCATGGTCATTATCTAATTGAAGTCTGATGCCCGAGCCAGGCGGATCCTGACACGGGGGCTGCAAGCCTCTATTGTATGGAAGAAATCCTATAGATGTGTCCTAAAATGGTACTTGCAGAGAAAATTCCAATCAACGACGCTTCTCCAAAATGTAGCTTTTCATTTCCAAGCTTAATATTTACCTGCAGGCTTCAGCACAATGCTCTTTCACCAGGGTTGTGTTTTTTGGGGTTTTTTTTTTCCCCTGCCTCTCTCCATTACAAGCATGCCATTTGCACTTTAAAATAGAGTAGAAGCAAAATGCCTCATTAAGCCTGTTTTTTCTTCTTAGTTTATCCCTTACAGTTTGCCTCCATAAATTAAAACTACGAGAAGATTCTTGACTCTTACTGGCTGTCTGCTCAGTTTGTTTTGATCCTCCTGACTTCATTCTGCCTGGGGACACGGTGGCTTGTCTCTGAGACACAGGACTGCAGAGACCACTTCCTTAGTAATGTTTGTACCAGTCAGAATCTGTGCTTAGAAACACTGCTCCCAACATTCTACACAAGGATCAGCACAATCCTAGAGGTGCCCAAGAAGCATTCAGCATTCCTTCCACGTGGGATACTGAGATCGAGCTGCCGTGGGCGGCGTCTGTGTGTGCTCATGTCTGCAATGGAGATAAGAAACCTAACCAAGGGGTCGCCTGGGTGGCTCCATTGGTTAAGCACCTGCCTTCGGCTCAGGTTATGATCCTGGGGTCCTGGGATCGAGCCCCACATCGGGCTCCCTGCTCAGTGAGGAGTCTGCTTCTCCCTCTGCCTGCTGCTACCCTTGCTTGTGCACTCACTCACTCTCTCTCTCTCTCAAATAAATAAAATCTTTAAAAAGAAAGAAAGAAAGAAAGAAAGAAAGAAAGAAAGAAAGAAAGAAACCTCACCAAGTTAGCCGTGTGCCCTCAACAAGCATACAAAGATGAATACTAGTTTATACTTCTGCCCCCCGAGCTCATCCTATCTTTTTTTTTTATGATCGCCTGTTTAGACCCTTCAGCTTTCCTCCTGTAAGAGTTTTTAACATTTACCTTCCCGTTTTTCTATGCGGAGCTGCCCAGGACTAACAACTAGACTGAGAGAATGGAAGAAAAAGAATAATGCCCACCTTTGACAGAGCTCAAAGAAAAATCAGGCAAGAATAAGCGTGAATCACATCGACAGACACCTGCTATACATTTTAAATCAGCTCCCAACTAGACATAATAAAGCTCCCTCGTGCCGTCTCCAACAGCTCTGGGTAATGCTTCCTTGAACAAGTTGGTATTTTTGCCTCCCCTTCATCTCGCTGCAGTGAGGGGAAAGGCCTTCGATAGACAGGAGCAGATCTGGGTGCTCACTCTGTCCAGCCACCGTGCAGAGCTGGAACTTTGGGCTTTGTCACTGTCACTAAGAACAGGACAAAGTGACTGCTAAGTTCCAAGCTCTGTTATTCTGTAACTCTCCCCTAACCCTGACTAAAGGAGCCCTAATCCACACAGTATCCAAGACTATTAAATTGCTATTATTGGGGCACCTGGGTGGCTCAGTGGGTTAAAGCCTCTGCCTTCGGCTCAGGTCATGATCTCAGGGTCCTGGGATCAAGCCCCACATTGGGCTCTCTGCTCGGTGGGAAGCCTGCTTCCCCCTCTCTCTCTGCCTGCCTCTCTGCCTACTTGTGATCTCTCTCTCTCTCTCTCTCTCTGTCAAATAAATAAATAAATAAAATCTTAAAAAAAAAATTGCTATTATTAACATTGACTGCGTTTCCAGTTTACTCTACCTAGTAAGATGGAAACCGTTCTTAAAAATTAGCAATTTCTGCAATGCTCCAAAGAGGTGATGGGGCTTCTCATGGCACTTCAAGCCCAATCTACACCATGGCAACCTTGACCCACTGTTTCTTAAAAGAAACCACGCTGAAAAACATCTGACTCTCACTAATTACAAATTCTAAACTATTGGGCAAATTAGAGTATCGCTTTTTTCTTTAACGAAGGCTGAAGAATCGAGATGCCCAGTTGTTCATTTTATTGCCTTACTACAAATATAACGTAAAAAAAACTGGGGTTCTTCAAGAGAGTATTTTTCATGGTATTTGTATTTAAACTGCAAAAAAAGTGGAAGCTATTAGTTAATTACTGTCTCCAACTGTATGGGTGCTAACAAATTCCTTTTCCTCACCTATAATGAACTCCCAGTGCCCGCCAAGACAACAGTGGGGGTGGGGACATTAGTGGTGTGGGTTTTCTCTGCACGAGTAAATTGCTTTTCCTGATTTACATGGGGGGGGGGGGGGGACACAGAGTGCCTTTTTACACACTAGATAATAAAATTGGCTTATTTTGCCAAACAGTTTCTTTCCCCTTACTGGCAGCACTAGGCATTGTGCAGGCTCTCAACTGGAGTGAAAAAGGATATGCATTAGATACAGGGAAGCACAATGACCGTGCTCAATTTCCTAAATGCAGCAGGGTTCAAAACAAGAAGACAGTCATGCAACACTGGGAGCAACATTTTGGTTTATACTTATAAGAGGCATGTGCACTAAATGTCCACAATGAAGATGAATAGGGAGGAGAAATCTTACCGAGAGAGAGAGAAAAACATGAGAAATTTTTATTAGAACTTTTCATTTGGGGGATCTCTCAAGAGACTTGCCAAATAGGTTTTTGCAGGTTTGCCCAATTCCCAAAACTCATTCTTTGGAGCCTAGAAGAGAGCTCAGGGCTGTTAAATATTCTTTCATGAGAGGAGTCAGATAAAATATATATGGATGTGTAGATACAGATGAAAATGTAGAAATACACATGCCCATAAATCAATAACCAATGCTATTTCAAAAGAGCTGAGCAAGATCAGTTGGAAAAGGAGGGCATGAAGGAGGAAAGGAGCAGGGCTTGGGGGGAGATGGGGGTTGAGGGAGGGGGATGGCTCAGTGGACTTTGTGTTCTTGTTTTCCATAGCTCATCAGAGAGGTCACATGCAAAATCCTTCTCCAAGTGTTACAGTCCTGCTTTCACTCTGCAGTAGGCTGGGAAAGAGAACTGCACCCACGAGACACGTGATTTTCTTGAGAAAGGAAAATCTGAAATGATCAAGTCGGGTACACAGGGCTTTCTACACAGGCAGTGACCCTGCTGTCAGGGAGTCATCCTCCTAGCAGCCAAACCAGCCACAAAGACAAGAAGAGAAACTGGAATGCGCAGAGACAAAAGTGACCAGCGTCCCCACTCCCGGAGGGACCCTCCAAACAGCCCACGATGGCAGCGCTGTCACCTTCCGGGCCATCACGGGGCTCTGTGAATAAGCAGAGTGACAAGCAAACCTAATTGGTGGTGGCAGTTGACGAACAGGTGCCCACGGAAGAGCCACCACCGAGTGACTCCTTTCTCCAAGCTCTTGGGAACAAGCGAGGCTCCAGGAGAGGCTCCTGGTTGGCGAGGGGTCTCTCAGCTGGGCGTGTGTGGGTACACGCTCGCATACACAGCGTCGAGGGGAGCACTAGACGCACCCACACATGATCCGTTCCTTCTGTGTGCATCCAGGATGACAGAGCAGGCTCACCCCGATGGTAAAACACCACGTTTGAGGGTCCGCTCCGTCTCATCGTGCCACACCATACTTCCCCAGGAATCCGGCTTTCAGAATGCGACCGTCAGAGCGGGTCGTGAGAAAGTAAGAGCAGAGCAGGTGCAGAAACGCTTAGCCACGCGTGCTCCGCAAGTTGCAGGAGAGGTCACATGCTCTGCAAACAATCCTCCGACGCCCTCGAAACCCATGGGCTCCGTCCTCACCCTCTGCTTTGGAAACAGTTCCACCCGGCAGGGTTCTCGCCATTGTCAGAGGCAAAAGGCACCAGGTGCAGACACAGGCTTCTCCCTCCGTGAGGTCGGCCCCTTCCGCCCGCACCTGGGGAGGAGGGCCCCCGCCCCCCTCGTGATGGGGTTGACACTGGCCTGGCCTCTATGCCCTGAGGTCAGCACGGGGACATTTTACATGGCGCCATGAGGAGGACCCTGGGGCTCATCACCCTTTCCTTCAGTTTTCCCACACCACGACTTGGAGCAGGAGCAAAACCAGCAGAGAAAGGGAAAAAAAAAAAAAAAAAGCAAGAGGCTTCCGAGGAGATAGGCAATCACCGGAGCCCTCGAGGAGAGGGAGAGGGAGTCACAGAGCCCGGGAAGCTGCTTTCCTTGGAAGGGTTCAGACATGCCGAAGCAATGATCCTGGCAACATGTTAGCAAAACATTAGAAACACTTTGGTAAGCAAATAATTTAATTACAGCCTTCTCTGAGGCAGTGGATATTGCCTGACCCCTGACCTTGTATATTGCCGTCCCGCCCCCCCTCAGCCTGGGATTCACGGTTCCCATTCTTGTCACAGCATCTCTCCATCTTGTACCGTTTAATATAGTGTGCTCCAGGTGTTCTGTGCTGAATGAATAGTTATATTACTACCTGTCAGACACAATCACACTCTATTCATCATTCTCGGCTGGCTGCATGAGGCCCAGCTTCCAGCAGGCTCCCGCTCTATTTCCTTGTTCAAACGTCTGCGGTGCTTTTGGCCCATCTGTCAAGGCTGTCATTTAGAGGGAAAACAGTATCAGCGCTTTAAATATATGGAGTTCTCTATTGAAACAGTGCTGTGATTGAACTGTCAGCGTCCTCAGTATCACAGACCGGCATTCATGGCTGGTCAGGGCTCCGGTGAGGTCGCGATTACGACGCTGACCCTGAGGGGGTCACGCGGAGGGTTTGTGCTTCGCAGTTTGGTCTATAAATAGTGCAATTAACCTTTCAGGAATTACAGAATGCTCTTGAATTCTCTTTACCTTCGCTCCGTGCCTGCACGGTTTCAAGCAATGGGAAGAAAAAGAGGGAAAAAAAAATCCACAAATTTGCTGAGATATGGGCCATAGAAGATATATATATATGTATATATTATAGTTGGGAGAGCAAGCATTTGAAATGCACGAATGTATTTTAAGCCACCGTTTGCTGTTTGGGAGCAAGATAACATATGCTGAGATTTCTGCTGAAATTAAAAGGTTTCTGAATCTGAAATCAAATATGATGGATATAAATGAAAGGGCTTCTGTTAAGCCTTATGGAAAGGAAGGGAAAGTTTTCAGTTCCCCGATTTATTACCTTTCAGAAAACACAGGTTTTCTCACTGCTCCCAGCCCCAGTGTCACGAGCAAAACACCTGCATTCCCCACGAAACCCGGAGCAAACATGGTCGGAGCCAAATGCTCTCTCTCTTCGTAGAACAAAATCCCCAAAGAAAGAGAATTCTGGATCCTGATCAAGCAGCCTTCCGATGATTCCCCTGCATTTGAAAGGCTCAAATCACTGCAAGGGTTTGTCTTTTCTTCTTCAGGATATCAAGGCACTCGCTAGAGGCAGTGCAGAAGGCCAGCAGAGCCCCAAATACGAACCCAAACTCCCCATCTCAGCTTTCTGCAAACCTTTGTCCGTCTGGCCACCGCCCGGCTTCCCTTCTGG
The DNA here is from genome assembly GCA_028534135.1 of Potos flavus. NCBI lineage: Eukaryota > Metazoa > Chordata > Mammalia > Carnivora > Procyonidae > Potos > Potos flavus. The sequence continues at coordinate 12,379,870 of CM052895.1, read as the reverse complement.
AAACCCGACCAGTAAGACAAACCCTCTCCAGCATCTCTCTATGGACAAGGACAGCCAAGTGCTTCAGACGAGTCCCTCGTTTTGTTCTGGATGCCAGGGACGGCTCCTCACAGGAGAGGCTCCTGGTGCAGCGCGCTTGCGTCTCAGATGAGAACGTGTGCTCTGTTTCCTCTCTTGCAGGATCGTTTCATGCCCACATTATGCCAGTTATCCCCACAGCTCCCACAGCACAAAGACGGTCCTTTTCCTTTCCTTTTGGTATTTGACCAAGTTGTTCCATGGACAAAGCCAGGGAGCATTTTTAATGTGGGACACAAAGATCGCGCGGCTAAAAATAACCATTGATTTCTGTCACCATATTTGTCTTGCTTCAGAGGTAATTTTACCCCCGTTTCTTTCTTTCAGGGAAGGAAAGAGATGCTATTTGTGTGTGTGTCTGCTGGAGAGCAGAGGAAAGCCACAGACCCAGCAAATGGTCCTTTATGATACCTACTTAGGTCGACCATCCTCTAAAAGCCAAATAACACATCATCTTCTCGAACATCCTCATCACCAAAGAAGTGGGAGTGAGGCACTATTTCAGCTCGCTTAAAGGCTTACAGGAAGCAGAAAAAAGAGTAGAGAGGTATCAACCTTCCCATTAGAGCTATTTTCTGGGAAAGCCTCTCCCACCCATCCACAGCTATGCAGAGTAAAAGCCTGTGCTTATTATGGCCCCCGAACCAGGATAATTAAGAGGTAATTTCTTCCAGTTAGGGTGCACCTTCCTTTTAGGAGCCGATCATAAAAGGCAGGCAGAGGTGCCCGAGAACCCCATGTTGTCACTGTTGCTCGCTTGCACGACTACGTCCTTCTCTTCCTGTCCTCAGTTGGGAAGCACAAAACCTTTGCTTATTACAGAGGCAGAGTAAGTGCTGGTCTCATCCCATTAACTGTCCTATTACCAGGCTCGGTGCCATCCCATCTGAGTTGCGTGGAGCATTCCAAACTGCTTCATTATGTACAGTAAAGACAGTCTGCTGAGGCTTTCCTTCTTGATTAATATGGGAGGGGGTGGGGGGGCTAAGGGTCACCTCCGAGGCTTCCTCGAGCCTCGCCCAGAGCTAACTCCGTGTGACAAAGGCTTTTGTGAGTTAAAAAATAAATTAAGGCGCGTCGGGAAAGCAAGATGCTTGCATCAAGGGCTAAGGCTACTTTTGATTCTGTGGGCTAACCACAGATATTCCCCCCTCTGCGTTGGCGTGAAACTGTAGAGTGCATTCCTTATAAATTATACCACCCCATGTTAATTACAGTGTGCTGACAGTGCTTGTCGTTACCAAGCCTGCTCCAGGCTTTGTGTGCGCGGATTTTAATAGCTGTTTGCTCTGCAGAATGTGGCAGAGCTGCCCAAGTGGCTCAGCCGGGTCACTGCTAACATCCCTCTCTGCAAGTCTCTCACACTGGCTCTATTTTTACCCCCATAATCCCCCCTCTCGGGGCCCCTGTGCACACCCCCTCCCCGTGGCGGGCAGATGGGACAGGTTACAGTCTAGAAATGCCAGTGCCTCTGCTCTCATTGTCCGCCCTTCAAAGCCTGTGGCTGAAGAACTCTTTCCTCCTTTGTCCGACCTCGGGGCAGCAACAGGACCCCTCCGGTCTGAGGGCAATGGTGGAGGGTCCTTCCCCAAATTTGAAGACAGCCTTCTGCCCTCGTGTTTGTGGCGACCGCCTGTGAAAGGAAGCTGCTCCAAATGGGGAGATCAAGTCACAACCCAGGCTCCTCCTCGGGCTCACCAACAAAGTTTCTATTCCAGACGGTTGGGTCTAGAATCATCAACAAATACGAACACAGAAATCACGCTTCCATCAAAAAAAAAAAAAAAAAAACAAAAAACCAACAACAAAAAACCCCTACCACTTAGTGAGCATCTACTACATCCTGGGAACAAAGGCCAGATTCTGGAAAAACGGAGATGAGTAAAATACAGCCTCTGGGCTGCAGGGCTCTGAGCCTCGGAGGAGAGCAGAAGGGTAAACAAGGCACGATTATTCCACGTCAAGTATGGTAACGGAGGTGACAACTGAATTTCTCTCAGCCTCGCCAGCCTGTGCGTACAGACGTGGTCACAGTTAACGGTAAGAATCCAAATTTCTATGTTTTGTGCCCTCCCCAATTTCTCGGAGTCTGCAGTAAGAAATGCCTATCCTGCTGGGACTCTGGCTCTTGTGTCCTGCCTCGCAGTGCCAAATGGTCACAGCTCCTGTCCCCTTCTATCTTTTGAGTTGTCCCATATGAGAGGGCTGCCAAGGTCACATCATGTGGGCCACGGTCTCCTACAGAATTTCTAGTAAAGAAGCCCACCCTGCTCTCTGAAGTCACTAGAAAAGAATTCATCTAGTGTCGGGCTATGGGACAGAGCTGAGGGAGAAGCACTGTCCTGGGCTATGACGGGTCCTAGATACCACCACAACCAAGCCTTTCCTACTGGGCCAACCTCCCTGTGCCAGACTCCCGCCTCCTTCAGGTTGACTTTCCCACCAAGTTCCTTTGTCTTCCTCTCCTGAGGCCTCTTTTTGGCTGGGCACACTCCCACAGTGCCCAGGAAATGCCAGCCACATCTGTACCCTCCTCACACTCAAGCTCTGACAGCGTACGAGACATCTTGATACACTCTTGACACTCCACGCACATACACACACACAACCCAACACATGCCACACATGCTGGATGAGCTGTGGGAAGAGAGACCGACATGGCTATTGCTATCTCTAAAAATCAGAAGTGGGGCACCTGGGTGGCTCAGTCGGTTAAGCACCTGCCTTTGGCTCAGGTCACAATTCCAGGGTCCTAGGATCAAGCCCCGCACGGGGATCGAACCTGCTTCTCCCTCTGCCTGCTTGTGCTCTCTCTCAAATAAATAAATAAAATCTTTACAAATAATTAATTTAAAAAAATGAAAATCAGTTGTATGGTAAGTAAGAGGCAACAGTCCATCAAAGGCTCCTTACTGAAGGAGATGAAACCCATCTTCTGTCCATGTACCACAACAAAGAGTATGAACACGTACACACAATGAGGAAAAAATTACTTCCAAAGAGAAACCCCCTTAAATCAAAGTTATTTCCTCAAAATAAAGTGTAACTGCACCACATACTCCTTGACCTTTTGCAAAGACTTTGGAACCTAACCCCAATGAGCTGAGAGATACCATCATCTCTTTTAAGACTCAACATTACCAAAAAAAAAAAAAAAAGATTAAGTATTTATTAAGAGGACAGAAGCCTACTTTTAAGACAAAACAGAATCCACTCTGCCAGAAAGCAGAAATTCCTATCATTCACCCGTCTTCTTGCTCAGGACTGGAAAGCTGTCTTGGATGCCTGCTGTCCATACCAAGGGGAATGGTTTGAACACCCAAACATCAGCATGAACATTTTGTATTCCTTCTTCAGTCTAGCTCATTTTGCACAAACTGCAACTTCAGAACGCGTGAGTGTTGCTCTAAAAACAAAAATGTGTGTGTTTTTATAAGTGACTTCCAACCTTTCCAAGAATAAGCTTGTAATATAGGACTTCTGCTAGTCTTGTTGACTCTTGAACTTGATCCCAACATAAGCCACAACTCCAGTGTAGACACTGCCGTGTGTGTATGTGTGTGTGTGTGTGTGTGTGTACCCACACACATGTGGGTACGTAAACTTTGTGTAAGCGTTCATCTATAGATTTCAGCATACAGATTTGTGACTGCACATTGCAAAGCTTCCCTAGAACCCAGAGGATTGCAGAATTACACATTAAAGAACGCTGTCCTCAACCATTAATTACATAGTATGACCTCTATCTTGGCTTCTTAGGGCAAACTGACACACTTGACCCTCATTGTTTTCTTATAAAACTTACTTTGTATCAGCAACAAAGATTCCTTCTCTATCCCTTAGTTCCCAATGTGGTTCATATATATGATGGTAAATACATACATTGACCATATATAATGGCATAGAAATATAAAAGGGCATATATACACGAGAAACAGAGAAATCTTTCCCGAGATAAAGAATTTCGCAGTCCCACCTTATACTCCTACCCCCGCATCTCTAGATTGGAGATTTTTGAAGCCGCTCCCTAGTTCACAGGCATTTAAGTGAAACTTCCTTCCATTCATTTTTCCTGCCACATTTTTGCCCTTACCTACCTCAAACAACTCAATCAAATTAGACTCAAAAATCTCCTACTAAAATTTTTTTTCACAGATCAAGATCAGTTCTGAAAGATCCATTCTTGGTAGGACCCAATTTTTTTTTTTTTTTAAAGATTTATTTGAGTGAGAGCAAGCAAGGCAGGGAAGGACAGAGGGAGATAAGCTTGAGCAGACTCCACGCTCAGCACAGACCCGGATGGGGGTGGGGAGGCCTCAATCCCATGACCCCGAGATCACGACCTGAGGGTAGGGCCCATTTTGGAAACATGCACACACGCAGCTTTCTGTCTTAGCCTTTGTTCCCAGCAGCCCCTCTACCATCAGCTTGACCACCCCATACTCCCCACCCCAGCAACAAGGACAAATATTCTTGGGCCCTTTAGGAGTGTTCGTTGGCATCCTGCTGGGCACAAGGACCACTAGCTACCAGAACACTTACTTTCCTTCCTGCAGCTTTGCATGACAGCTCTGGGAAGCGCAGAGCCCCTATTAGACATCACTTCCTCCCCGCTCACCCAGCAAGCTCACCGCTCATCTTCGCACACAGCCCAAGGGCCTGGAGGCGCCTGGACCGGACCCACCTGTGAGGCCCCGCCCCGTTGCGCAGAGCTGCTGTTTCTGTCCGAGATTCTGCAACACACCTGCAGGGCAAGCTCTGACCTCCCATGTCCGCATGATTACCACCCACACTGGGGCAAGCAGCTGCAGACAGACAATGACCTTGGCCCGCAGGCCAGGCCGTCATGGGCTGCGTGGGACGGAGATTCAAACAGGCTTTTTCGTCCTCAAGACAACTCGCTCTGGCTGCTTTCCTTTCCGTTCCAACCGGAGACTAGAATTAAATGACTCGAGGGCACGACCCCAATCACACCACAATAATAAGGTGTCTTTGGCGCGGTGTCAGCAGCCTGGTTTCCAAAGAGGCGAAGTCCAGTGGGCTGGGCGCACTCGCAGAAACATTCCGCTCACTTTCCCTGTTCCAAGGACTAGCCCATCCTGGTCGCCACCTGCAGGAGTCCACCCCCAGCCTTGCCAATTACGGCTTAGGAACTGCTGATGAGTATATCTATGCCCAAGTGACCAGCTCCGTAATTGAAATGGCATAGCGATTTCAATCCTGTCTTTTGCTCCCCCAAGGAGAAGGCTCTGCATTGCAACTAAGTGTTTTTACCTCAGCAACCAGCTTGTCTGACTAGTACAACCAAATGTCATTCTTCGGAGCTTTAAACTGCATTTAGTCCAATAAAGAGTCAATCAGGTTTCACATGTCATGAGACAGGAAGAGTTCCCTACAATAACTCCAAGTAAATAAAATAGCTAATAAAATGCATGGTTTGAAAGGCTACCTTATATTTTAGGATGTTTTACCTCTTCAGTGTTGACCAAAAATTTCTACCGTTATGGGGTAAAAGAAATCCTGACAATAAAAACCAGGAGTGAGGAATGTCTGGGTGGCTCACTGGGTTAAGCGTCTGCCCTGGGCTCAGGTCATGATCCCGGGGTCCTGGGATCGAGTCCCACATTTGGCTCCCTGCTCAGTGGGGAGTCTGCTTCTCCCCCTGCCCCTCCCCGCCCCCCACTTGTGCACATGCTCTCTCTCTGACAAATAAAATCTTTAAAAAATATAAATAAAAAATAAGAAACGAGTGAATTGCAATATATTTTTTATTGTAAATTATGTGCCCAAAGGGAGAACAGGTGATAATCTGAGTTTGTTCCAGAGTATGGTTGTGAAATGGAGTCTTCAATTTTGATTTTGTGGCCATGACTTTGATCCTGTTAACAGACACTCTAAGTACTTTAAACCTGTTTCATAACCTGTTCTGGGGTGACCACATGCACAAGCACCAGCAACCCCACACTTAGGGGATGTACTCGGCCAGCACCCAAATGACTGGGAGCATCCCATGATTTGTGCCGAGTGCTCTGAACACAGGCAAGGGAGGCCACTCAGGTAACAGAAGGCAAAACCACACCCTCCTTTTTAACTGACGTATAACATTCTAGCAGTTTCAAGTGTACACTGTGACTCCCTTTTAGTGGAAGTCACAAGGGCCAAGAAGGGACAACTATGTGTTTCCCGATAGAATTATTTGTGTTGCCACCTTGCAAACCACAACTTCCAAAATGGCAAATCAGACAGATGATTGGGTGTTGTTGTTGTTTTTTCCCCCTAGGAGGACTTGAGGGGAAGAACGTGGCTTTCTCACACCCACTGATCCTAGACCAGAGCTTTTCTGCGCGAAGGCACCGAAGGAGAGCGGGCAGGTCTACTTAGAAAAAGTTGTCCAGGTCATTGTAATACTCTAACTCCTTCCCTTCCCCGGGAGAATTCCTGAGTAGATAGACCATGAGAATCAACGATTTCAGACCTCTGGTGACAATGAGGTTTAAAAGAGGAGTCATGGGATCCAGGTTGAGAAAAAGAGGAGAGAGAGAATGAAATCATAAAGGGTTTACAAACTCAGAGACTAGGGGAAGGTCAAGTTTTGAGTGGGGCTTGATAAATATGGAGGACAAACAAACTGGACAATTATAAAGAGATTTCTACTTAGCTCTGTTCATTGGGTGTATTGGGTGTGTCTAACTCTTCCTTATTATTATTTTCCTAACTTTATGATAGTAAAGCAGAGGAGTGCATTTTGTGGTGATGAGAACATCCAAGGGGAAGAGGTGAGGGTCAGAGCTAATGTTTCTAAGATAGGAGATCTTACAGCATCCTTGTTACTCAGTTCTGCTGAAAACCCCCTGGAGGCTGGAGTAAGATTTCAAATTGCAAGATAAAATAAGGGATGCCCCGTTAAATGTGAATTTCAAATGAAAAAAATAAGTCACTTTTTAGAAAAAGTAAGCCCTGTGACATATTTAACATTTAACTGTATTAAAAATCCTTTCTTTCTAGGTTAAGTTCACATTTAATTGGACATCCTATACTTTGATTAGCTCGATCTGGGGACTCGAGTAAAATAAATCTTGAATTTAGCAACTAGCACAAACCATTAATTGGTGCTATTTCTCTTATAATCCCTAGGATTCTAAATGGAAAGCTATTTCACCAAGTAATTTACATCCTTCTAGGTCAAAATTCCTCTTTTTAAAACAAAACCCAGTGTCAAGAGTCATTTCCACTTTGAGCTGGGTGGGACTGTACTCTTCATCAAAAGCTCCCTTCAATTTCACTCACAGGATGACAGCCAACAAGGCGTTAACATGATCTGTGGCCCTTTGGCAGTGGATGTGCTGCCAGCAAGTTTGTGAAAACTTCCATCATTTCTGTCATGTTGCTGGAACACGCTCGGTCTTGTTTCCTCACTGCCACGACTTGTAATTTAAAAAATTTCTTCCTCATCTGCATATATAATGAAACTCATTAGAAAGATAAATATGATTTCTGTACCAACTGGCAAGAAATGGAGCGCAGCATTATCTTGAAGTGTTGTTTATCAAAGTTGGGGAATTTGGGCTCTTTGAAACATATGCAAAACGTAAAGCCCTCATTCAGACATTAGTTGACATGGGCTTCATGGCAAAACCATCAGTGGTAGCCCGACTCCTAAAATGGAGGTTACGCCTCGTTCAATGACCACACCCATCATTCTCAACCCTTGGTACACTTTAGCATTGCCTGGGGAGTTTTAAAAAGAACACTAATGCCTGGACCACAGATGCAGTATATCCAGATTCCCTCAGGGGCTTGTAGGGTCCAGAAAGAGCTGAGATCCACAGCCACACGTATTATATAAATGCATAATTCTTTGTTTCACAGGAGCTTGACTGAGTGAGGTTAGTCATCCAAAAATGACCAGAGCTTCCAGTCACGTGGGAGTTTGTTTCTAAATTTTTGTTTTAAAAACATACTGATCCTCTGAGAAAAATTAAAGTAGAAAATATTAAACTTTAGAGTCTATTGGGGTTTTTTTTTTTCTTTACAAAGTAACCTCTATTGTTCTTCACTTTTAAGAAGATTTTAAGTTTGAAAGCTTCTGAATTTTGAGCCATTTTATATCCTATCTATCCAGAATGCTCAAGGCTTGGGGCACCAGGGTGGCTTGGTCAGTTAAGCACAGACCTCTTGTTTTTCGGCTCAGATCATGACGAAGTCCCACATCGGGCCCCGCACTGCATGTGGAGCCAGCTTGAGATTGAGATTGAGTGCCATACCAGTTTTTTGGGGTTTTTTTTTTTTGGTTTTTTTTTTAGATTTTATTTATTTATTTGACAGGGAGAGGGGGAGAGAGAGAGAGAACAAGCAGGCAGAGCTGCAGGTAGAGGGAGACGGCAAAGCAGACTCCCCCCTGAGCAGGAAGCCCAATGTGGGGCTTGATCCCTGGACCCTAGAATCATGACCTGAGCCAAAGGCAGATGCTTAACTGACTGAGCCACCCAGGCACCCCTCTCTCCCTCTCTCTCCCTCTCTTAGTTAGGAAAAAAAAAAAAAAAAGAAGAATGCTTACCATTCTCTAACACCTCACTTTACCAAGAGAAGCCATAATGATATCATGTACATTTCGGGCTTTACCAAAGATTTCCTATCAGTCCAGAAAAACTATCCGAGGACTGCTGTTATTTTTTAATCCAGGCTCTTCTTTCTTCAGGTAAGGGCAACTTACTTTCTGTAGGGTGGCAGTTCCCACATGTGCCCCCCAGACCCACAGCATCGGCACCACCTGGGAATACATCATCAGCCTTGCTCCTCAACCACCATAATGGAATCTCTGGACATCTGGTTTCATAAGCCCTCTGGGTGTTTCTCAGGTTTGAGACTGTATGCTCTTGTGTTTGTACTACCTTATGCTTTCTTTCCCATTGGCAGTATCGCATTGTGTCATCCTAACTTCTAGGAATACCAGATTCAGTGCAGGAGGCTTTGAGGGTGGGAGGAAAGCATCTTCCCCCAAACCCTCATCATCCGAGTTGAGCTTCATGGGGAAGCATGAAGGTCTATGCACAGACTCTGTGACCAGATAATGGAAGGAGCAGCTGTAGAGGACAGAGCTCAGTTGGTCCACGGATGGGGACCTGAGCCCCATCTTTATGAAACAAGTGCAGGCCAAGTTGAGGGAACCCTGAGGAACACCATGAGTCCTTTAGAGGGTCGTTTCCTAGAAGGGAAGAGTGACTGTATCTAGCATTCTTTACAGAGACTAAAGCAAAACCACCACTGCTCTGTTCTTTGCACATGTTCTCATCCCTTTTCTGCACGGGGGACTCCCATTAGACTCCTTCAGATACTCCTCCACTGTGAAGACATCTCTGAAGACTCCTTCCCTTCCTGCACACTAAACCTCAGTAAGAGGAAGCATTCCTGCTCATATTCACTTAACACCTCTCTTGTCCTTTCTGAAGTTAAAAATGTCTGCCTCTACCACTAGATTTTGACTTTATCAAAAGCAAGGACAGTATCATCATCAAATACTCAGTAAATGTTGGCCTAAGAAATTACAAGTAAGTAGTCAACTACTTGTAGTGACAACTATAGAATCGACATTATCAATAATCAGATGCTCCAATGTTATCACCTACTATTTTTTTTGTCTTTACAAAGAATAATTGAAATACCAGAAAGAACTATGATTTTCAACAAATTTATAACTCCCAGGTCTTTGCAATTTTCCTAAATGCGGTACTATGTCACCTTAGTAATGTTTGTATTCAAAATTAGGGTTTTAATAAAAGATGTAATTGTTCAAATGAAAGATGGCCTTTTTGGAGAAGAAAAGGCTTCCAAATGTTAGCATTTACTTCAAAAATGTTAAACATGATTTTTAAAGGAAATACCTCTCAACCATATGTTTGATCACATCATGCAAAATTTTTAATTTTCTTCCCTAACGGAATGAACTTTCACCAATCTAATATGCTCGGTACTAACCCTTGCCAGTCTTGAAATATACTGAAGAACACTTAACATTTTTTTTCCACAGAGAAGAGTGAGAATGACCACTCAGAAAAAAAGAAACAGAAAATAGGTTAAAAAGGAATAAAGGGATTTCCACTAAAGACAAGAGAGGATTGATTCAGATCTCAAACTCTGGGATTGTTCCCTTGAGACATTTTTAGTGTTAGAATTTCCATTTGATCTTTTTCTTTTAAAATACATTCTGCTCTCTAGTAAAATTCTCCACCCTGTCATACATCTTTCTGAACATATATCACAGTTACGCTAATGTCTGCGCTTGACAATTCTGTTATCTAGGAGATCTATGAACTATTTTTGTAATTTGTTTTCTAGGTTTTTGGTATGCGTGGCCATCTTTTATTAACAGATTAACATTACTTATGAAAGACACATGAAATACAAATGAACAACAATAGCCCTAGAAAATATCTTGCTCCCAACTCAGCTGCCCTTAACATCTCCTGAGCAAGTGAAATGGGGCATTTCAATATAATCAGGAAGTGGGCTAACTAGACTCCATCACATCTTTTGACCTCTGGTTTGCCTTCATTTCTAGCATTTGGCTCTTGAGGCATCTCAACAATGACTGGGAGTGTTTACTAGGGTTCCTCCTCCTAATCAGGTCATGCTCTCCAGTTTGGCTTTTTCCCCTTGGCACAGTGAGAATGCCAAAATTTTAATTCAATGCAGCCTCTCACCTTCTGCACCTTAAGAACTTAGCAAATGCCTCAACAGGAAAACTACTGAGTTTAAGTCTTCCTTTTCTGCACCTCATTCTCTCTAGCCTCTTGGCTCTACATGTCTTCGCTGCTTGGAAGCTCTCTGATGCCTTCAACTGGCTTTTCTGTGGGCGTTGTATCCATTCATCCAAGAGATAAATCCAAACAGAGAAACTGGAAATTATAGAAGATTGATAATGACCACCAATATGGCAGTCTATGTAGATGAGATCAATATAGATTTCAGTCAGCAGTCAAAAGAAAACTAAGACTTAACGTTTGTGGGAATTATAATTATAGAAGAGAGGGTGACCTTGGAAGTATAATAATAAAATAAATCAAAAGACAGGAGTAGGGAAAGAGAAGGTACCAAAGAGTAGTAAAGACTTTATAATGAAAGGTTCCAATTTTCATAATAAACATCCACTATTACTGATGAAATCTGAAACATACAGAGGGTGGAAAACCTGACTTGAATTTCTGAACTTACATAATCTTTCATCTCATCCCTAGTGAGACCAGTTGGAATGCTACAGTCATTTACAATGGAAAAAATATCCTTCAATTTTTATCAATTCCTCTGGTGTCCCTTTAGTTTTACATTTTATACTCAAAGTCAGTTTGGTAATTGTTTTTAACATTAAAAAGATACAATTTTCACATTAGTTGGGCCTATTTATCTTTCTGCCTATATCTACCTATCCTACTTTCTATTTTGTGTATTCACAGAGGAATTCATGGAGTGATGATTTCTTCATGGTAAAAACAGTTATTTCAGAGTGGTAGAGTTTTATAATTTTTCCCTTTTCTTTATACATCTCTGTACTTTCCTATCTTCTTAAGAACATGTATTATTTCCATATTTGCTGAAGTGGGAGACTCTCTCTTCCTGTTCTCAATTGTTAGTCAATTATGAACTGTAAGCTCCCCCAACAGACTCTTTCCCCTTAAGCCCAGGGATTTTTGTCTCATTTATTATTCCTGCATCAACTGCTAGTTTAGGTGAAGTCCAAACATAGAAGGTACTTAATAAATAGTTATGGCATGTTTTTGAATTAAATTTTTAATTCATACTCTTTATCTAAGTTGAAGCTTAGATCCTAAGACAAAGGACTGAGTATCCTCAGTTATTGAGGAAGAAGCAGGTCTCAAAGAAGCTAAGGGATTGTTAAAAGATCACTCAGTTCATACCCAAATAGAAATACCAACCTATTTTTCCACCACAGAAGCTCTCTCTACTCCAAAGCCTGTGCTACACACATTTCGGTCCAGCTGACCCTCTACTTACTTCTCCTTGTTCACATACTCTGAAAAACATCTTTGCCAATCCTGTTTCCTCTTAGCTTTGGCTAGTACAGTTACTGCTGAGGAGCAGGCATGTGCTTCTCCCTCCTCGGTATGTCATCTCACTGACTCTCAGCATATTAAAGAAAAGGCATGAAACTCAAGAAGTGAAAATCCAGCTGAAGTCATGAAAACAGTAAATGGTAGTATATGAAGGCAGTTGACTCTCTACTTGGAGATGTAAAGACACTATAAATCCAAGAGCTAAAAATAGGCAAGTGACTCAAAGTCCCAAACCTGGCTTAATCTCCAAGATCACTTCAATGTATTTACTTGGAAAACTTGAACAGCTGCTGCTCTGTCACTGCTTGCAGGAGCATCTACATGTACAAAACCCAAAACACACTACGATAAAGCCAAAGAATCTGACATTTCCATCAGAATCAACTCAGAACGTAAATTAACTCTTTCTCCATCAGAATGTATATGCCATCCAACAATGCCTCCCCTCTTTGTCATACAGTGGTTCTACCCCCTGATTTCATTTACCTTGTGTTTTTGTCCTGGACAACAGAACCCTTTTTCTGAACAAGCTCTAATCTCTAAGCTCACTCACTTAGACGTGAAACTCCCCACTCTCCATCTACTTCTCCAAACCATGTGCAGAGCATTGTTTTCAATTTTCCTGGGCTTCTACTATGGTGGGCTAGATCTAGGCTCTGCCACCTGCATCTCCAGCTCTCAGAACACCAGCACAGAGCACACTTAATGATCTCTGTTCAACTCATCACCCCTTTCCTAGAAGCAGCACAAACTACAAAGGCAAATAGTACAGATTTTAAACAATAAAACTTGGGTGGAAACATTCTTAAAAGATCAACAGAGGTCGTTTCTGGGTCATGAAATTAAGAATTAGTATCTGCATGATTCTGTATACTCTATTTTCTGATACTTTACCTATAATGAATATCATTTCTTATTTCTTTTTTGAAAAAAATTATTAAACATAGCACCATGAGGTATTATATTGCATAAGCATATGCTAATGTATTCAAATCTTGGGTGAAATTCATCTTTTTCAGCAAACTATGAATTTCAAAAACTCTTAAAGGTTAGAAAGCTGAAACAATAATAAACAAGGAACAAATTGCCAGTTGTCAGTCATCTTCTCCATTCCCTACCACCACCACCACCATCAACAACAGGCTCAATGAGCTAGAAGTTGATTTGTGTCAATCTTGCAAAAGAAGAAAAACTACCCATGTCATTTTAACTATTTTAGAAAATAAATCAGTCTAAGACTAATCTAAAATCTGAAAAAGTTAGCCAATAAAAATGTAACGAATTAAACTTACTTGTATATTGTTGGCCAAAATTTACCTAGGAATAAATACTTAGCAAATAAAGCCAGGAATTTTTTTTTTTTAAAGCAGCATAATCTAGTGACACTTACTAAAAATGCAAGGGCCATGAAATGTTAGAATGTTTAATTTTATTCCCATCACCAAATTAATAATTCAATGAAAAAAAACTTGACGGTATTTATGGAGACCAAAGGAGTATTAGATATGACATTTGTCAAAATGTAACTGAAAAAATTAGTAGAAGGGGTATATAGAATTTTTTAAGGTATCATAATACTTATTTTTGAAATACCATTAAATTTAGTGACAGAATGCTCTTAGATAATGATATTCTACTATATTTAGATATAAATATATATTTTATATATTAAATATAATATAGAATATAGAATAGAATATATAAAAATAAAATATATAAATATAAAATATAAATATATATTTAAGCATATAATATATAAACATATAAATTATATATATTTATTAGATACATTTTATATATA
>CM052895.1:12287427-12365423 GCA_028534135.1 Potos flavus | reverse complement strand
AATATATATTATAAAATGTAATAAAAATATAAAATAAATATATATAAATATATAAAAATTAAAAATACATAAATATAAAAATAAAAATATAAACTATAATACTTATAAAGTACATATTATATATAATTATATAAAATATATGTATATTATATATATTAATATAATTATATTAACATAACTATTATGTAAAATATATAATACATATATTATATTATCAATATATAAAAATATATTTATATTCTACTATAACTAGACAATATAAATAAAAAATACTGGAAAAGTGGAGTTAAAAATATTATTTATCCTAGATGGTTACGGGAGAAAACACAAGACAGCCAGCTAGAAAACTAGAAAAAAATGAAAACTCAAAAAAATTGCCTAGAGTTAAAACACAAAATCTACTTATTTCATATAGGTAATGGAGATTTACAAAGCAGAATAAGGTTTAACCACAGGAACAACAGAAACAATACATTTTATAACCAATTTACAGGTGGAGAACTTATATTTGCACAATTATTAAAAGTACTTGAGGGGCAAAAAAGGAAACTTTATTTAATAAACTTTTTAAAATTTGTATCTTCTTCTTCAATAGCAAGAGTTCATATTGGAAAAAAGGTGAGTTATCCCTAAATTTAGCTGAAATTTAATGTTGTCCCATCAAATCCCAATAGAATGTGTCCTAACTTGGTTAAGTCACCCGGAGTAATACATGAGAATACTGACAAAAAAAACATGAAAGTGATGACAATGTTTGGGAGAAGCCATAGAAGTGTCTTTGTGACAGATACCAGAATATGATCAAGCTAATATGTTAGTGTTCTGCTTTCAGCTCAGACAGAATAGAAAGTACCAACCATGCTCTCCCACTGAATAAGCCTAAAACCAGACAAAGGCTATGAGGCCACTGCTCTTAGGTATCCAACAACAGGTAGCATCAAATTGTGATCTCTGGCAGAAGAAAAATACACGAGCTGAACCCCCTTGTTACTTTGTTTTCCTTCTTTGGATCCCTTTCTGAACCATGGAACAAGAAGTGTTAGCCAGGCAAAGTAGTCTGAGACTGTGCAATGCTAAAACATTCAAGTTCAAGTTCTGGACATACCTGAATACAAAGACGTTCCTGACCGCATTAGGTACTCATCTGAGACCCCAGAAAGTCACACATGAATGATGACCACACTCTATGGTAGGACCATGATTTAGGATTAAGAGCAAAACCAAAATGGATACACAGAAGCTTATCACAAAATAAGCCTAAAAAGATCAACAAGATCTGCTAGGAATTTGCCTGCCTGTATGAATAAAACTCAACCTCTCTCCCTTCAATGTAGGATTATAATTTCCAGCATAAAATAAAAAACTACTGGGGCGCCTGGGTGGCTCAGTGGGTTAAAGCCTCTGCCTTCGGCTCAGGTCATGATCTCAGGGTCCTGGGATCGAGCCCCACATCAGGCTCTCTGCTCAGCGGGGAGCCTGCTTCCCCCTCTCTCTCTGCCTGCCTCTCTGCCTACTTGTGATCTCTCTCTCTCTGTGTTGAATAAATAAAATCTTTAAAAAAAAATAAAACCACAAAACTACTAGCCGTGAAGAAAAAAGAAATTAACATCAAAAATTAAGAAATAAAATAGCTAATGGAGGACTTCCTGTTTCCAGTCTAGCACGTACATAACTTAGAAGTCTCTACTCGATCCCAACAAGTAAAAAGCTGTTGAACAAACAGAAAAATCAACAACTCTTCTCAGATCCATCATTAAAGTGAGGTCACAGGACAAACTGCTGTCCTCAGTACTGGACAGACAAACAAGGATACACAGAATCACAGCTTACTAGAGTAGGAAGCCACAAGCAGAAATCTCCATGGGAACCAGGGCTGGGAAAGGAATAACTGAACTCTAATTGCTGGATCTCCAGGAGCTCCCACACTGAGTTGTATGTCCTGGAACCCTACCAGGTTTATACAGTAAATACTAAAGAAGAATCGTGTTGTGCTTCTGGCAGGAGGAAGGACAAAGTAGCCATTTTGAAATATGCCAGAGCTTTCATGTAACTCTTAACAAGACTTTCCCTTAAAATAAACTATCTTACCAGATCAGAACCTGCTGGGGTTTTATCAGAGGCTAACTAACCTGGGGGAAGGAAACACTCAACTCCAGCCAGCTCTAGCTTTCTATACAAGTTAAAGAAAATACAGAACTGAAATCCCTCTAACCTTCCATGTGGAAGAAGGGAATTACCGAACACCAGCACCCTCTAGTCATTTGGTTCCATTTTAGACTGGGAAAAAACTGAGAGGCACTCGGGAAGTCCACAGCCCAGGGCCACTGGTTCACTTAAAACCGTTGAGAGTGTCACAGGACAAGAGAATTACTAAAAGCCTATTTACAAAAGTTCCTTTGGTCAGCATATTATTCAACAATATCCATAATCACTTTAAATGTCAATGGTATAAATATACCAATTAAGAGGTGACATATTATCAGATGGATCAAATAATAAGACCTAACTACAAGCTATCTAGAAGAAATCCATTTTAAATAGAAAAGTATACATATATTGAAAGTAGAGATGGAACAAAATGTACTATGCTAACACTAATTAAAAGAAAGCAGGAGTAGCTATGTTAATTTCAGGCAGCGGATTTCAAAGCAAGGCAAGTTATGTGGAATAAAGATGGCATTACATAATGATAAAAGGCTCAATTCTCCAAGAGGACCGATCAATCCTTAATGTGTATGTGCCTAACAATAGAGTGTCAAAATACATGAGGCAAAAACTGATAGAACTGCAAGGAAAAATAAATGAGTTCACTGTGATAGTTGGAGACTTCAATACCACTCTATCAGAAATGGACAGATGCAGTGGGCAGAAAATCAGTAAGGACATAGTGGAACTTAACAGCATAATCGATCAAATGGATGTAGCTGTCATCTCTATACTGCTCCCCCCAAAAAGCAGCAGAATATACTTCTCAAGCTCAGATGGAACATTCACCAAAATAAACCACATTCTTGTTTATATTCTGGGCTATAAAACCCACCTGAACAACTTTAAAAGAGAAGAAACTATACTACGTCTGGTTTCAAAGCACAACAGAATTAAGCTAGACATTAACAGAGAGCTGAAAAATCCCCAAATGCTTGGAAACTAAACAATAACTTTCTAAATAAAAAATGGGTTAAAGGGTTGCCTGGGTGGCTTAGTCGGTTACACATTTACCTTCGGCTCAGGGTCCTGGGATCCAGCCCCACATTAGGTGCCCTGCTCAGTGGGGAGTCTGTTTCTCCCTCTCCCTCTGCCCCCTGTTCATGCTGTCTTGTTCTATCTCAAATAAATAAATACAATCTAAAAGAAAAAAAAAATCAAAGAAGAAATTTCAAGAGAAAATTTAAAAACTAAAATATAGTGATAATAATACAACTTATCAAAATTTGTGGGATTCAGTGAAAGCAATGCATAGTGGGAAGGCTAAGGCACTGAATGCATATATTAGAAAAGAAGAAAGATTTTCAAATCAATAATCTAAGCTTCCATCTTAGGAAACTAGCAAAAGAAGAATTAAATCCAAAGTAAAAGAAGAAAATAAAAACTAGAGAAGTCTAGGACACTGAAAACCAACAGAAAATCAAAGGGGCAGGGGGAATCAATCAATGAAACCAAAAGCTAGTTCTTGGCAAAAATTAGTAAAATTGATCACTCTACATCAAGGTTAAGTAAGAAAAAAAGAGCACACGAATTACTAAAATCAAAATTAAAGACGGACAGGGGTGCCTGGGTGACTCAGTGGGTTAAAGCCTCTGCCTTCAGCTCAGGTCATGATCTCAGGGTCCTGGGATCGAGCCCCATGTCAGGCTCTCTGCTTGGCGGGGGGCCTGTTTCCCCCTTTCTCGCTGCCTGCCTCTCTGCCTACTTGTGATCTCTCTGTGTCAAATAAATAAACAAAATCTTAAAAAAAAAAATTTAAAGATGGACATCACTACCGATCTCACTGACCTTAAAAAGATAACTAAAGAAATCTATTTCCACAAATTTGTTAACTTAGATGAAATGGATTCCTTGAAAGATAGAATCTGCCAAAACTGACAGAAGAAGAAACAGACCATATAAATAGACCTATATCTATTAATGAAATTGAATCAGTAATAGCCTTCTATAAGAGAAAGCACGGGTTCAGATGGGTTCACTGGTGAAATTGACAAAATATTTAAGAAATTATACCAATTCTGTACAATCTGTTTTAGAGACTGAAGCAGAGGGAATACTTCCTAAATCATTCTATAAGTCCAACATTATCCTAATACCAAACCGGACAAAGACACTAAAAGAAAACTACATACCAGGGCACCTGGGGGGCTCAGTCATTTAAGCATCTGCCTTTGGCTCAGATCTTGATCTCAGGGTCCTGGAACTGAGCCCTTTGTCAAGCTCCCTGCTCAGCAGAGATTCTGCTTCTCCTTCTCCTTCTCCCTCTGCCTCTCCCTCCACTCATGCTCTCTCTCTCTCTCTCAAATAAAATCTTAAAAAACAAAAACAAAAAACTATATACCCATATACCTAATGAACATAAACATAAAATCCTTTAAAAATATTAGCAAATCAAATCCAACAATGTATTAAAAAATTATACACCACAACAAAGTGAGAATATCCCATATATGCAAGCCTGGCTCAAAACTAAAAAATCAATTACTGTATTTTTTTTTTAAGATTTCAGTAACATTTCATTAATATTTCAACACTGTATAAAATCCTAGCTGATGCTATCAGACAAGAACAGGAAATAAAAGGCACACAGATAAGGAGGAAATAAAACTGTCTTTATTTGCAGATGACAATGATCATACATGTAGAAAACACCAAAGAAATAAGGAAAAAAAAAAAAAACTGTGGGAAATAAGTTATTATAGCAAGGTCTCAGGATAAAATATTAATACACACAAGTTATTCACTTTCCTATATACTAACAATGAACAAGTGGAGTTTAAAATAAAAAAAAATCAATACTATTTACATTAGCACCCCAAAAAATGAAATATTAAAGTATAAATATAGTAAAATATGTATAATGTCTATGTAAGGAAACCAAAAAACTCTGATGAGAAAAATCAAGTAAGAACTAAATAAATGGAGAACTATCCCATTTTTTGGATATCATGAATTCCATAGAAGACTCAAATTGTCAATCTGTCTGTTCTTCCGAAGTTCATCTATAGGTTCAATGCAATCTCAATCAAAATTCCAGCAAGTCTTTTTATCGATATCAACAAATCATTTTTGAAGCTAACACAGAAAGGCAAAACATCAACAATATCCAAACTTTATTATAAAGTCACAGTAATTAATGCAATGTGGTACTGACAAAAGAATAGACAAATAGATCAATGGAACAGAATAAAGAGCCCAGAAACAGACCCACATAAACATAGTCGACTGTTCTCTGACACATGAGCAAAGGCAGCACAGTGGAGTAAAAGATAGTATTTTCAACACATGATGCTCAACTGGAGACCCACACGAAAAAAATGTTTAAAAAATTATCAGTTTAGACTAAGACCTTAGACTTTTGAAATAATGAGCTCAAAATGGATTACAGATCTCAATTTAAATGCAAAACTATAAAACTTCTGGAAGTAACATCGGAGAAAATCTAGATAACCTTGGGCTTAGCAATGACTTTTTATATACAACACCAAAGGCATGTTTCATCAAAGAATTATTAAGTTTGATTTCATTAAAATTTAAACTTCTCTGCAGAAGACAATTTCAAGAGAACAAGAAAAGAAGCCACATACTAGAGAAAAATATTCGTAAAGAAACCACCTGATAAAGGACTCTTACGCAAAATATACCAAGAATTTTTGGAACAGTAAGAAAATCTAATTTAAAAAATCGACCAAAACCTTAACAAATACCATGTCAAAGAAGGTATACAGATGGCAAATAAGTGTAGAAAAAATGCTCCACATCCTAAGTGATAAGGAAAATGGATGTAAAAATGAGATACCACTACACACCTATCACAACAGCCAAAATCCACACTGCTGACACCATCAAACACTAGCAAGGATATGGAGCAACAGATACTCTCATCCATTACTAGTGGGACTGCCAAATGGTAGAACCATTTTGGAATACATTTACGTGGTTTCTTATACAACTAAACCTACTCATACCATATGATCTAGCAATTGGGCTCCTTGGTATTCACTAAAATGAGACAAAAACTTATGACCACATGAAAGCCTTCCCATAAATGTTTATACAAGTTTCATTTATAATTCTCAAAACTTGGACACAACCAAAATGCTCTTCAGTAGGTAACTGGATAAACTATAGTTCATCGAGACAAAGTTCATAGTTCATCTCTACAAAGAAATGAGTTATCAAGCCATGACAATACATGAAGGCAACTTAAATGTGTATTACAAAGGAAAAGAAACCAGTCTGAGAAGTATGTGACATTCTTAAAAAAAACAAAACAAAACAAAACAAAAAAAACAAAAAAAAAACAAAAAAAAACACCCAGACTATAGAGATAGTAAAAATGTTTAGTGATTCCTAGGGGCTGGGAGTTGGGGAAAGGATGAGTAGGTGGAGCACAGAGGATTTTTAGGGCAGTGTAACTAGCCTGCTTAACACTACAATAATGGATACACGTCATTATACATTTGTTCAAATCCCAAAAATGTAGAACACCAGAAATAAACCCCAATCAACTTCAGGTGATAGTGATCTGTCAACAGAGGTTCATCAACTGCAACAAATGCACTACTTTGCTGTAAGATATTCATAGTGAGGGAGGCTATAAAAGTGTGGGGCACAGATCTGTGGACACTCCCTATACTTTCCTTTCAATTCTTCTGTAATCTTGAAACAACTCTAAAAAGACAGAGTTTACATTACAGGGGGAAAACAGTCTATAGAAACAGACTCCAAGATGACACAGAGGTTAGAATTAGTAAAAAGGGTTTTCATACCTATTATTGTCAAAGAGTTAAAGTAAAAGGCACAATGAGCTAATAGATGGGAAATACCAGTGGAGAAGTGGAAATGACAAAGAATTAAATGGATGCAAAAATTTACTAAATAGGGTGAGAGAGGATAAGAAACTGTACACTGAAGAGTCAATAAACTTCAAGACAGATCACTAAAAATAATTCAATATGAAGAACAGAGGCAAAAGGATTGAACACAATAAAGAAAGACTCTGTAGCCTGTGGGACAATAACAAGTAGGCTGGTCCATGTTTAATTGGAGTCCCAGAAAGATAGAAGTGCAATAGAAAAAATCTTGTGAGAAAAATATAACTGAGAATGTACAAAGTTCAATAAAAAAGTCAAATTTCAGACTGAAGAAACTTATCAAGCCTCCAAATAGTAACAAAAAACTTAAGATATAAGCACGTATTTTCTTTATCTTTTGAGATAAAATATTAAAATCTGAAAAGGTAAAAGACATTACTTCCAACAGAATTATTTCACGAATGAATTCTATTTGTCATCAAAATGAAGGAGGTGAAAAAAACAATGTAATAACATTTTGAAATGCTGAAAAAAAGTTTGTAAACTCAAAAATGTATATGCAGCAAAAATAACCTTCAAAAATAGAGGTAAAACTAGACCATTTTTAAACAAAAACAGAAAATTTGTTATCAGTAGACCTAAACCACAAGAAAATCAAAGAAACCTCTTCAGGCTGAAGGGAAATGATGTCAGGCTGAAATTCAAATCCACAGGAAGGGAACAAGAACACTGGAAATTTAAGAATATAGGAAAATATAAAAGATTGGCTCTTTTTTCAATTTTTTATTGTATTAAAGGCAAAGGTTTACAAAAATAATAATACTGTATTGTCAGAGATCATAATCGATGTAGAATTAAAATAAATGTCATTAACTGCTCAATGGATAGATGTAAACACAATTATACTATTGTATGGTTCTTATTTAAGTAAAACATTATAATATTAATTCCAAGTAAATCATAATAATTATACATATGTTAATCCTGAAAGCAAGCAATAAAAGCCTACAAAGAAGTATAGCGAAAAAGTTAGAGGAAATAAATTATAGTCAATTAAACAAGTAATATTGGTTATTAGGAATAAATAAAATAAAAACACAGATATAACAAGAATCAAATAGATTTAAAGTCATACAGATCAATAATTATGTCAAATGTAACTGAATTAAACATACCAATTACAGGTAGAGAATATCAAAATGGATAAAAAGGAAACAAGATCCAGCTATTATCCTTCCTATAGTAGACATTCTTTAAAGATAGAGTTGTTAAAGAGAATGATGGGAAAGATATTCCATGTAAATAGGAAGAATAATATAACTAGTGTGATTATATTAATATTGAAAAAGTAGACTTAAGACAAAGAGAGATATTTGATAATGATAATATTTCACTGAATATCACCAACATATCCAGAAAACATAATAAATCTAAATGCATCTGTACCTACTAACAGATATTCCAACTACAGGAAGCAAAAACAAAGTCAAAAATATGAAGAGACATAGGAAAATCTGCAATTATAGTTGGATATTTAAAACCATTCTATTGAGTAACCAATCATGAAAAAAAATCAGAAAAGGCACAGAATATAAAAAAGATTTAAACAGAACTATCAACCAACAACGTTTATTGACAGTTATGTCCTACTACTTATAACATTCTTTTCAAGTGCACATGGTAGACTCATTAAGTTAAATCATAGAAATTGTGCTGGGCATAGAAAATTCAATAATCATCATTTGAAATCTGGCAGAATATGACCTCCAATAACAATGAAAGTAACTAGAAAATAATACCAATGAGGGGCACCTGGGTGGCTCAGTGGGGTAAAGCCTCTGCCTTCCGCTCAGGTCATGATCTCAGGGTCCTGGGATTGAGCCCCGCATCGGGCTCTCTGCTCAGCGGGGAGCCTGCTTCCCCCTCTCTCTCTGCCTACTTGCGATCTCTCTCTCTCCGTCAAATAAATAAATAAGATCTTTAAAAAAAAAAAAAAAGAAAAGAAAATAATACCAATGAGATTCTAACAGTCACAACTATGTGGAAATTAAGGTACATATTAGTAAATAACCTATAAGTCAATGAAGAAATCACAATGGAAATTATAATAGATTTTAAAATGATTAATAATGAAAACATTATGTATCCATTTAGGTGTAAGGTTAGGTTGTCTTACTTGAGATTTTTCTTTTTCCTTTTTTTTTTTTAAGATTTTATTTTTATTTGACACACAGAGAGACACAGTGACAGAGGGAATATAAGCAGGGGGAGTGGGAGAAGCTGGGAGCCCAATGCGGGGCTCAATCCCAGCACCCTGGGATCATGACCTGAGCTGAAGGCAGAAGCTTAACAACTGAGGCACGCAGGCACCCATGATTTTTCTTTGTTCTTGAGGCAAATTTGGTCGTATTAAGGATTTTTACATCTATGCTCATGAGGTAGTTTGGTCTGTAGCTTCCTCCACTTGAAAATATATTTGTCTGGTTCTTCTGCAAACATGCAGAAGAATCTAGCCAATGCTGGCATTATGAATATTGGTAAGTAAACATTCTTGCCTTTATTTTCTGAAAGATTGTATGTAATATTTGCAGGTCAATAAACATGATACACTACATTAATAAAAGGATAAGAACCATATGATCCTCTCAATAGATGTAGAAAAAGCATTTGACAAAGTACAGCATCCATTCTTGAAAAAAATACCCTCAACAAAGTAGGAATAGATGGCACATACCTCAACATCACGAAGACCATATACAAAAAACCCACAGCTACTATGATCCTCAACAGGGAAAAACTGACCGCTTTTTCTCTACAATCAGGAACAAGACAGAAAGGTCCACTCTCACTGTTACTATTTAACATAGGACTGAAAGTCTTAGCCTCAGCAACCAGACAACGAAAAGAAATAAAAAGCATCCAAATCAGCAAGGAAGAAGTCAAACTTTCACTATTTGCAGGAGACATGGTACTCTATTTAGAAAACCCAAAAGACTCCACCAAAAACTTGATAGAACTGATACAATTCAGCAAAGTTGCAAGATACAGAATCAACACACAGAAATCTGTTGCATTTCTATACACCAATAATGAAGCAGCAGAAAAAAGAAATCAAAGAATCAATTCATTTACACTTGCACCAAAAAAAAAAAAAACCCTAAGATATCCAGAAATAAACCTAACCAAAGAGGTAAAATATCTGTACTCTGAAAACTACAGGACAATTATAAAAGAAATTGAAGAAGACACAAAGAAATGGAAAAACGTTCCACGCCCATAGATTGGAAGAACAAACTTTGTTTAAATGTCTATACTACCCAAAGAAATCTACACATTCAATGCAATCTATACCAAAATACCAGGAGCACTTTTCACAGAGCTAGAACAAACAATCCTAAAATTTGTATGGAACCACCAAAGACCCCGAATAACCAAAGTGATCATGAAAAAGAAAAAGAAAACAGGAGACACCACAATTTCAGATTTCAAGGTCTATTACAAAGCTGTAATCATGAAGACAGTATGGTTTTGGCACTAAAAGAGACACACACATCAATGGAACAGAATAGAACACCCAGAAATGGACCCACATCTACATGATCAACTAATCTTTGACAAAGTAGGAAAGAATATCCAATGGAATAAATACAGTCTCTTCAGCAAATGGTGTTAGGAAAACCGGACAGCAAACATGCAGAAGAATGAAACTGGACCATTTTCTTACACCATACCAGAAATAAATCCAAAAATGAATTAAAGACCTAAATGTGAGACAGGAAACCATCAAAATCCTAGAGGAGAACACCAGCAGCAACCTCTTTGACTTCGGCCATAGCAACATCTTACTGGACACACTGCCAGAGGCAAGTGAAACAAAAGCAAAAATGAACTATTGGGACTTCATCAAGATAAAAAGCTTCTGCACAGCAAAGGAAACAACAAACTAAAAGGCAGCCTATGGAATGGGAGAAGGTATTTACAAATGCCATATCTGATAAAGGGTTAGTATCCAAAATTCATGAAGAATTTATCAAACTCAACACCCAACAACCAAATAATCCAGTTGAGAAATGGGCAGAAGACATAAATACTTTTCCAGAGAAGACATCCAGATGGCTAACAGACCAATGAAAAGATGTTCAACATCACTCATCATCAGGAATACAAATCAAAACCACAGTGAGATACCACCTCACACCGGTCAGAGTGGTTAAAATTAACAACACAAGAAACAACAGGTATGGGCGAGGATACAGAAAAATGAGAACCCTTGTGCGCTGTTGGCAGGAATGCAAGCGGGTGCAGCCACTCTGGAAAACAGTACGGAGGTTCCTCAATACGTTAAAAATACAGCTACCCTACAACCCAGCAACTGCACCACTAGGTCTTGAGCCAGAGTCAAAAATACAGATTCAAAGGGGTATACACACTCCAATGTTTACAGCAGCATTATCAACAATAAGCAAACTAACGGAAGAACCCAAATGTCCCTCGACTGATGAATGGGTAAGAGGTGGTGTGTGTATATATGTATGTGTGTGTGTGTGTGTGTGTGTATATATATATATATATATATATATGAGTTATATATGAGTATATATAACTCAGATATATGTATGTGTGTGTGTGTATATATATATATATATATATATACATACAATGGACTATTAAGTCAGCCATCAAAAAAGAATGAAATCTTGCCATTTGACACGATGTGGCTGGAGCTAGAGTGTGCATGGCTAAGCGAAATAAGTGAGTCAGAGAAAGACAAATCTGTGAAACCGAACAAAAGAGATGAACACAACAGAGGGCGGGGTCTGGGGAAGAGAGGGAAACAAACCAGAAGAGACTCTTAAAGGTAGAGAACAAACTGAGGGTTGATGGAGGAGAGGAGTGTAGGGGGGTGGACTAGATGGGGGATGGACATTAAGAAGGACAATTGCTATGATGGACCTTGAGTGTTATATTTAAGTGATGAATCACTGAATTCTACTCCTGAAACCAGTATTGCACTACATGTTAACCAACTAAAATTTAAATTAAAAATTGAAAAAAGAAAAAAAAATTCAACATCCACTTGTGATAAAAATTTTTGGTCAACAGGAACTGAAGAGAGATTCCTCAACCTGGCAAAGCACATCTGCCAAAACCTACGTCAAAACCACATTCCTAGATGCAATACTAAAAGCTTTCCTCCATAATGTATCATTGAAGAAAATAATACAAAAAAAATTACTTAGCCATTTTTTAAACTTCAAGGATCTATGTTGTAAGAACTAATTACAGATTTAATATTGGTGTAAATAAAAGTAAAACCACGGAAAATACAGAAATAAAATGTGGGTGACTGAATTGGGTGTGAAAAAGCCCTTGCTAAGGATTAAATTGGAAGCAGAACCTCCACAAAATAATCCATTCCAATTACATTAAAAGGTCAAGGTCTTGAATGGCATGGACAGATGCACACACACACGCAGATAAAAGTATGGCTGAAGAAAGCTGAAGGACACTTGAACATGAACAAATGTATTTGCACTGCTTATTTCTGTCAATCCATAAGGAACTCTTTAAATTAAACAAAACAGAGAACAGTAATATTGTTTCCCATGAGCAGGAACATGCTTTTTAAACAATGACCAAGAAACATTTTTAAAGATACCAAACTCAGTAACGATGAAATAAATGAAAAAACCATTTGTGTTTTGTTTTGTTTTGTTTTTAGGGAGAAGGGAAGAAGGTGATATTATTGTAGTAAAGATTTAAAAGGCCTAAATAAGCCCAGTGACCAGCCAGATGTGTGAAAATGGGACAATCTCAGAACTGTTGATGGGAATATAAAAAGGTAAAACTTTTACAGGAAATAGTTTTACAGCAGAGACACAATAATAACAATAACATAGCTATCAGTTATGATAATTTACTATGCATCAGTCACGGGGCACTGCAACGTGAATTACCCTACATCCGATGTCCTGTTTTGTCCCCACCACAAACTTAAGAGTGGGTGTTTTATTTTCATTTCGATTTTAAAAATGACAAAACTGAGATCAAGCATTAAGGAACTTTCTGGAATTAGCACAAACTGAGGGGAGGAATTCAAGTACAGACAGACTAATTCCAGGGTCTGTGATCTTCATTAATTATATACTTATATCCTACCTCAACATTTAAATCCGTGTAGTCTTTAACCCAGTTTTTTGTTTTTGCCTTTGTTTTACTAGTTTTTAATTTAAAATTGATTATTTAATGTATAGTGTATTATTAGTTTCAGAGGTAGAGATCAGGGATTTGTCAGTTGCATATAACACCCAGTGCTCATCGCATTATGTGCCCCTCACCCTGTTACCCCATCCTCTCAGCCTCCCTCCCCTTCAGCAACCTCAGTTTCCAATGATTAAGAGTCTCTTATAGTTTGTCTCCCTCTCTGGTTTTATTTTTCCCTCCCTCTCACTATGCTCCTCTTTTTAACCCAGTTTAAAAAGAAAAAAGAAAAAAAAATTAAGCAGAACTGAAAAAGGGAAAAGATAGGCACCAGGATATTGATTAAAGGGAGTGAAACCTGAAAACAACTTTCATGTCCACCAATATGGGGCTGGTTAAGTAGATTCAGTTGGTATACACATTCCAATATTATAAAGCTTTTTTAAAGGATGGTAAAGATATTTATTGAACGATCTGTTCAAAACATTACTTCTTATAAAAATAAGTTACTAAGCCAATTTATTATGATCATATTTACATGAAATTCCAGACCTATCATGTAGATGTCTATACACCTATATATAGACCTGGTGAGCTCTTTGGAAACATATCCACCAAAATATTATCAATGTGAAGTGATTAACTCTCCTTGAAATCTTTGGTTTAAAAATTTTTACACCATACTTTTAATTAAAGCCCGCCACAGCATGAACTTCGGAATAAGATTTGGAATAAGATTTCATTCCTACCACGGCCTTTGTTGGCAAGTTTTTAAATCTCTCATCTTCAGATTCTTTACTACTTATGAAATAGAGATAGTAACGCCTCACACAAAGGCCTATTGAGAAAAAAATTAAATAACATCCATAAAATGCTCATACAGTGTTCACCCAAGGAGTTCAATAAATGGCAAATCAATTTGCCCAGAAAAGCTTTTCACACATCCTTGTCAAGCTTCGCAACCAAACGTGAATGGCTAACCCTACAGAATCTTCCAGCACCATGGACTCTCCACACAAAGGTCAAATCAAGGAAACAATGGCCCAGCTATGTCTCCCCCAGGCGGTTTAATGTCTCCCTGTGCGGCTCAAGGGACCCAGAAGACAGGCACAGCACTCCTGCCCTGAAACAGCGCCCCCTGTTGGGGGAGCTATGGAGGAACCCTTTCTGACAAGCCTTGGGCTCGCCTGTTTCCATATGTTGTCTATGACAACCCAGCAATCTGTGTTCCTGTCTGCTGTAAGTCAACCAACATACCCACATTGCAAGTGCAAGTGTGCCAGATAATGAAATTTCCAGAATATGCAAATCGAGCAGTTTTAACAAGCCCCGGCAGATCCCATTCCTTAGTAAGCAGACGCTGCGTTAGAAGAAAACATCACCATGAAAGACATTCAGACAGAGCCTAAATGGATTAGGAAGAGTTGCAGAGCTACCCAGGTCTCTCTCCTTAGTCAAAAACTCTCATTAAAATAAATGAGCCTGCTCATTTCAGAATAAAAAAAAAAGGGTTTGGGGCATCGAATTGGAAGAGAAGTTCATTCCCACTCATCAAAAGGAGCAGAAATCCTTATCCTGTAACACCCACAGCTGCACACCACACTCAGCCCGCCTCTCCTTATTAATGTTCTTATTAAATGCATTCTGTCCATCTGTGTTCAGGCTCATTTTTCCCCTTCTGAAATACCATTTCCCTTTTCATGTAGGAAATAATTACATTTGTTTATCTCCAGCTAATGCCACGTTGAGTTCAAAGAGGAGGAGAAAGATGTGGGTTATCGCTTTGCGGGCAACTAGTAAGTTTCAAATCCGCCCCATACCCTGAACACGACCGCCCACTGCTGCTGTTCCCGACTTCCAGCTCCCCAGCTTCCGGTACCGTTCACATTCCTTGCTGCACTGCCGAGTCCCACGAACCCCACGTAAGATCTGCTTGCAATGTAAGAACATGTGGAGAAATTATGTATTTTTGTCACACCCTATTAAACGGTATTCAAAACACAATGCCCCAGAAACTAAATTGATTGTAGGTTTTATAACCCTTTTCAGGGTAATGGAAACAATTCAGGACCAGGAAAGAAAGCACAGCGAGCCCAGCTGTGGGAATCTTAGACTACTCAGCTCCACAGTCCTGTCCTGGCTTTGGTGGTTACAGTTCAGCTGGATTCCATTCTTCTAGATCTTTGACAAATCATTCCAGATTAATGGGCTACAAAGTTTTCCACATTTCAGGCCAAGGACATGTATCTTCTGACTGATTCTGAATTGGGTGGGAGGCTGGGCAACGTCAAGAGGTAGGAATATAGTTTCCAGCCACTGTGATATTATTGCGTGTATTTTTGTGGTTCTTTTTTGCATGTCCAGGCTCGAAAACCGGGACGCAGAGAGTTAAGGGACCCGCTGCGGTCACATTCCCCTAGCTGTCATACCACTGGGACTCTTCTAGTGTGCATAGAAAGAACGACTTAGGCTGCAAGGCCATGACTCCATCGCACTTTGGAATCATGAAGCTGTTGTCATGCTTTAAAAATTAAAAGGAACATGTCTCTCTCTTCGGCTGACCAGTAACCCCCAACTTTGGAGCCACCTGGTCAGGCCATACCTTGATCCTGTCACCTATCATAAGCGATCACTCACTCACTCATTACCTGCACGGCATGCAGCTCCATCAGAAAAACACCTGTGAACATTATTTGACAAATTGATCGCTAAATGAGCCATTAGCTGAAGGGGCTTTCAGATTGCCTCTAGGAAGCCAGAGTGGCCCGCAGAAGAAAAATGCTTACAGATGCAAAGCAGTGATTAGAAAGGCAGAAAGGACTCTTGTCTCAGCACTCCTGGGAGGGCGCGCGAGGGGGCCAGTAGGGGAAAGGGGGAATAGAGGGGGGAGAGGTGGCAATAAACCATATCCTGCGAGAAAATCCACCTTCTCTAAAGGAAACTGTTTATTAGCAGCAGTAGTAAAACTGCTTAATTCCCTCAGCGCCTCTAGGGAGAAACCTAAGCCTTTGTGAACTGAGAGGGGACGAGTAGCCGGCGGCGAGCTCATCCAGAAGGGAGAGCTGGGAAAACAACGTTAGTCATTTTACCATCCCCGCGTGCCAAGAGCCGACAGGTGTGCGGTTTGCCATTGTTCCGATAGGCAGCCAGATACCACAGTAGAGAATTCATCCTCTCCTCCTGTGTGTGGGAGCCAACAGCTGTCTCCCTGGCTCAAGATACAAGGAGAGGAGCAAGGGACAGGGAGGGAGACGGGGACACAGATTTCTTCCCCATTAGCCTCTGTTGCAAGGCTTTGATTCACGAACCGAAAACACATGGTCTTCCTGAGAGATGCCTTACATATGGGCAGGTTCCTCCCAGGGGCTCCAAAAATAGCCCACAAACCATAGAGGGAGACTTCAAGGTAAACAAATGTCCAGAGAGGCCAAGGTTCGACAGTGCCAGACCAGTAAGAAGGAGGCACACACAACAGTCCTTAAGGAAATGCCTTTTATAAATCCTGCGGGTCTCATACTGCAGACAGATGTTTGTGATTTAGGGAGAAAAAAAACAGAATCTTGAATCAAGGAAGGTTATTTTGATCCAAAATGATGTGTTTTCCTGTCTTCCTTGGAATGGAAACTATATGACTGCCAAATTCCCTGGAGACAGGAAGGAAAGCCCCCCCCCCCCCCCAGGACATCACAAGCCCCCAGACACAGTAGCTCGAAGACTACAGTAACCAAGACGCCTTTGGGGCTGAGGTCAGAAAGGCTCACCCAGCGTCACTAGCCGTTGTGTTCTCCTCTAACAAAGGACAAGAACCAGACATCTGTGTTACATCTATGGCTCTCCCGATTGAAAATTTGGTGAATACCAATAAAATCGACACTGCTTCTATTTATAAGGGAGAAAATGGATCCCGTCCAACCATCCATGGAACTTGAGAAACGCTGGCTTTCTCCCAAAAGCCCAGGTATTTTTCTAATAAAGTAAGCAGTCAACTTCAAACGGCTCTAAACTCATGACATAATGGGACAATCACACACAGAACCCCTTAGGCTCACACTGGAACCCACTACCCCAATCCTGTAATGCTAACATAAACTGGAGGGATTGAATTACCCACCAAAACAAGCCAATTTCAGGTTAAGAACAGAGAGGCGGCCATTGAACAGCCTCTTTTCGGGGCAACAAAGTTTAATCCACTTACTTCCTTTACCAAACCAAAACATTCCAATTCACACGCCTGATAAATACATGCTTAAGATTTCACGTACTTTTTCTCCAGGTTCCGTGACAGTAGTGAGGATGGTCCTTCATGCAGAGCTCCGCTGGCTCCTTATAACCTTGCTTGCCCCATCGTTCAGCACCAGGGGAGAGGAGGAAAAGGAGAAATCCTGAAGAATGAGGAACGGCAAGGAGCAACTCCTTTCTATGTCGGTGAAAAAACTTTCTAGGCCCAAGATGGAGCCCCTCCTGCCCGGGATGCTACGTGGGCCAACCGAAACAGATTTTTCAGTTTCTGTAAATGCTCTGCTTGACCAGACCCACATCACGTGTAGTCAGCCAATCTCCAAACGCCAAGCCAACCTGGGCCTAATCACCAAAACAAGGCCGACTACTGGCTCCCGCCAACTGGGTGTTTTCTATTTGTCTCCTCCTTGTTTTTCACTCTTTATTCTCTAAGAGCTTCCTGCCATCCCCTCCATTTGGTAGTCCTCCCAAGGAAACTGTCCTATTCACAAACTGTTATATAAAGCTTGTATGGATCATCTAAATTGTTGTTCCTAATCATTTTTGTGTTTTTTCTTTTCACGCTATGAACTGTTCCCTTATTTTATATCTCCCCTGAATGCTGGGGTGAGTCTTTGGAAAAATCCTTCCATGCCAGGTCTTCTCAGATGGAACTATGAGGAGGTTGGTTAAGAGAGTCTAAGTTATAAAAAAGAATAAACTACAATAAGTGGTAAATTAGCCATTGGACTGTATGGAATAGCCATTCAAATGGAAGCATTTCCATGCTTCAAAACATTGTCAGGCCTACTGCTTTTGGCCAACATGGAGTAACAGAGAGCAGTTTTACCTTCTGTTAAAATTAAATGCAAAATGGAGACCAGACTTGAGAATTCCCACAACAGAAAAGACCATTTAAACCATGTTAAGCAAAACTAAATCCATCTTATTTCATGAACATAAGCAAACCTTAGGTTATTTTTTGTAAATGCCCCTGACAATCATAAGAGAAACTTAAATCATCGTCCTAAAAATGGTATGAAAGAATCCCTTTTATCCGATCCCCCTGGAAACCCCCATTGTAGTGACCAATCATTGTAAAGGGTAAACAGCTTTTTCATTTTCACTGTTTAGGCCAACATGTGACTTCATGCCCCCGAGCTTCATGTCACTCTTTGAATTTGAAGGCTCCCAGTTTGCAAGTTGATCTTCTATGCACAACAAACCCTTCCAAATACTATTTATTGATTTGGTGGTTTTAATTTTGCTATTTCTGAATTTTTGGCAGTTTCCCGCATCAGAAGTGGAACCCAAAGGAGACCCCCCCAATAATTCTGAGGCCAGGGGCACCTGGGTGGCTCAGTCAGTTAAGCATCTGCCTTCAGCTCGGGGTCCTGGAGAGAGCCCCAAGTGAGGCTCCCTGCTCACTTTCATCTTTCCCTCTCCCTCTGCCACCACACCCTCGCTCATACTTTCTCTCTCTCTCTCTCCGTCAAATAAAAAAATAAGATCTTAAATAATAATTCTGAGGCCAGTGAGCAAGCAGGTGCTGGTTAAGAGCCCATTGAGTCCCTGCTTTCTTAGCACTCTAGCGTTCGAGGATTTCTCTTGGATCTGAGCTTGGCTTCCTTTGTTTTGAATTCTCCACTTTTATCGTGTATTCTTGTATTTTGTTTGTTGAGGCTTTTGGGGAAGTCACCGGACTTTGTTCAAAAAGGGGAAAAGACATAATTCCCTGTGTTCTATAACAGCTATTAAGAAACAGGGTCCCCCTTGGGCACCTCGGTGACTCAGTGGGTTAAAGCCTCTGCCTTCAGCTCAGATCATGATCTCAGGGTCCTGGGATTGAGCCCCATATCGGGCTCCCACTCATCAGGAAGCCTGCTTCCCCCTCTCTCTCTGCCTGCCTCTCTGCCTACTTGTGATTTCTCTCTCTGTCAAATAAATAAATAAATAATCTAAAAAAGAAAAGAGAGAAATGAGGTCCCTCATAGTTAAGATG
This sequence comes from Potos flavus, assembly GCA_028534135.1. Classification (NCBI taxonomy): domain Eukaryota; kingdom Metazoa; phylum Chordata; class Mammalia; order Carnivora; family Procyonidae; genus Potos; species Potos flavus. Next base: position 12,345,980 of record CM052895.1, on the reverse strand, counting down.
TCTTAGGGAACACAAAGGCCAAGATGGGTTCCACCCGGTCTGCAATTCCTTCTCTGCTTTCCTCAAAAACTGCTTCCTGGATGTGTGCCCACCGTGGACCAAGATCTTCTGCCTTTTAGGAAAATGGGTGAACTTTTGGATAATTTAAAATTGTTGAGGCCACCTTGGGAACCTTAAACTTAAGGCAAGATAATCCACCTACAGGGGAATCCTTGAAAAGAGAGAATCTCAAACCTCTGTGAGACGATTGGAATATATACTTTGATTGGGCTTAAGAAGCTACCTAAAGACAAATGACTTCAAAAATAGCTTCTCTAAAAGAATCTTTAAGTAATTCAGGTGACCTGAACCTGGTCTATCTGCCAAAAACAAAATATGGATCCAACTTTCTTTTTTTTTTTTTTTTTAAAGATCTTATTTATTTACTTGACACACAGAGAGAGATCAGAAGCAGGTAGAGAGGCAGGCAGAGAGAGGGGGAAGCAATCTCCCCGCTGAGCAGAAAGCCTGATGCAGGACTCCATCCCAGGACCCTGAGATTATGACCTGAGCCGAAGGCAGAGGCTTTAACCCACTGAGTCACACAGGCGCCCCTGGATCCAGCTTTCTTCTGAAATTTGCGACTGTACCTGATACATGGCTAAAATTTTTCAATGAAAGCTCTAAGGTCTGTTTGTGTCTGTCTATGTGTTTATGTACATCTTTGTATATAAATATGTATACGCGGTATTTTTAAAGAGTTCTATTTAATTGTCCTAAAGAAAAATAAGAGCTTATATCAACTGAGTATTCCTAAAACTCTCAGAAATATGGAAAGTAACCCAAGTGTTTTACAAGTTCACATGATCTGAGATAATCTTTGATAAATATAATAATAATCTTTGATAAATAAAAGCTAGTTTAGGTTAGTTTAAGAAAAGCAGGCGAGTCTTCAGAATTGTCAACATTAAGTGTAATGCAAATATAAAGCTCTTTTTCTACCTGGGTTTATTAGTCAAATAAGCTCATGCTATCTCTGTTATAAAATTGGTCAACAAGAAAAATAACTTGATGGTTAGCTGTTTGATGTCTAATCCAAGTACAATTTTTAAAAGAGTAATTCAAATAGACATAAAAAAGATAAGTTTATGCCAAGTTAAACTAAATAATGGATATTCATTGAATATCTCGATCATTTCCAATAAAGATAATATACAGAGACAATTACTAAACATAGGTTTATTTACTTTTGACTTTTTAATTTTTTACAGAGAGACAAAAGATATTTGGGTCTATCAACAAATGTCTGTTAGGTCACATTAAAAACTGTACTATGAAAAACATATATCTCTAAGAATTATGCATTTTATAACTAGATATTTAGAAATTTGTTAACCTACTACAGGATGTACATACGGGATAGTTTAGAACTGCCTGCTCCTAGTTTTCACTGTAACTGTCATTAACAGTTAAAGTTAATAATCAATTTGTAAAACTACTAGAAACTGCTCTTATTAGAGCAAAGGAAACCACTGTGTATACAAACTATCGGAAGAAAATGGGATATATTTTTATAGGAAGAAAGCGCAAGGAAGAGGATGTGTTTTTCTGAAGGAAAAAGAGAGTAATGTTGTCTAAAATAAAATCACTAGTTGTTCCAGATTAAGAAAGAAAAAGACCAAGACAAGACCTAAATGGATGTAAAATTGCAGGATGTTTGTGGAAAAGAAATTTTATGTTACGAGGTCAAAGCTGGCTAAATTTAATTGATTTATTTAAAAGGATTTTTTTAATGAGGCCAATAATGTGCCAATAAAAGATAGAGTTTCATTCTTCTCTGTTAGAGCCACAAAATTTCTTATGTTATTGGTCCACTCTTTAAAAAAAGATGATAAAATATTTTTCTTTATATTTAATGTAACTTGCTTAGGAAACAAGGACTCTTTGTCTTATGAAAATACTTCCTGTGTTCCACCATTGCCTTTATCAGGTCTTAGATTACTCAGAAACACTGAGCCTTTTCTATTTTAAAAGAACTAAGGTGTTTTACAACTATGTAACTTTCTGTATTTGCCTATGAAATCGTTTAATTGCCACCTTGGTTGAAGGGATGACCAAGTAGTGCTTCACAATGACCTGTGATCCTATTTGGTCCAGTATCTTAAATCTTTGGACATTTTTAACAAACTTTCCGAAATCAAATTCTGAAGGAAGTATTTTTGACCTTGAACTAACTGAAATTTTCCAGAGGGTTCCTGGAAGATCTCAAAAGAGTTTTTCTTTCACCTTATAAAAGAGAAATGTTCACTGATTTGGGTTTATTTGATACATTAAATTTTATGGGAAACAATGTCAAATGAAAAGTAATGTTTAACCTTCTTATATTATACTTACATGGGTATATATTGTTAATGTAAATGCTCCAGAAATTATATGAAGTCCCTAATAATCTGGCATGCCCTAATATAATGTTATCAATTATAATGACAGTTATTATTTTACAATATTGTATATCACAAAAATATTAATTGCTTCTCAATTGCATCATTTTCTTGGTGAATCCACACCACCTCTTTAACCTGGACACTGTTAAGTCTTTTGTCACTCACAGTTACTGGCTTACTCTTGATTTTTGTCTAAAAGGACTTATAATCAACTACAGGCAGACATGCTTCATCTTCAAAGAGATTCACGGAAAAGACCCTGAGAAGTACTCTAGAATGCAGGGTTCTGATAACTTTAAAAGAGAACACTGTACTGGGGGAGAATTTCTAAAACTCTGATGGACAACTGGATTGACTCATAAGACTGCTAAGCCATGATCAAGCAAAACAAAAATTCATCACAGGACATTGAATAAACTAATGAAGATGATTATAATTGTTGTGATTTCATTTAAATCACTGCTGGTTCTTTAAAATTTTGTTTTCCAGATTGAGTGGATGCCTTTTTCTCCTCTCTTTTAAGCTATCTGCAACTTATGACAATTTGATAAAGTATGCTTTTGTGAAACAAAAGTTGAAACATTTACCTTTTCCTACCAACTGGATCTCTCCAGAATTCAGAGACTCTTATTAAATATTCTTGTTTTTCATGACAATATATGTATTTACACTAAGTTCAGTAAGAATCTGTTCTCCTGGTAACTGGACACAATTAGATAAGTCTTTGGATGACTTCGTAGCCTAAAGAGACTTTAAAGGTTTAACCTGAGATTTCTTATTACCACACAATTTTAAAACATTAAGATTGACTCTATGGAGCCAATAAAGCCCCTTGGTTATCATGACAGCCTTGCCTGAAATGTCATACTTGAGGATATGCATTGAATCATGATTCTTACTATATTTATGTAAATAAGCCAAGTTTAATGAAAGTAGGCTTATTTTAAAAACAAATTAATTTCATTAGAAATAATTAAAAATAGGATGACTGAAAACAAAATTGTACATCAATGGAAAACTATAGTATATCCATTATCAAATTCTAGCTTTGTTACATATCTTCTCAAGTTTTGTTATCTTCTCAAAACCTTTGGAGAAATCACCACAACACCTCATACATGGACAACCTTCCAACCTGTTGCTGGATGGGTCAATCAAGAAAGTTGAAGAGAACACCAGATGGCATCACCAAAGACAGTCAAACTACAAACCAGGACAGTCTCATCACATGAAAACTGACATCATCATTCCACCATCTAAAGATACTTGGAACTCACATCTAGAAATTTTCTCAAATGGATGCTCTCTGAACTGAAAAACTGAGTTTAGAATTTACTTCAACTATTAACTTTTGTTTTCTTTCATTTTCATAGAAATTTCTCATTAAGTTATCTAATTGCTCACACCATACAGAGGTCTTATTTAGGTCAAAGTTTACCTGTAACACTGTCCGATCAAATAAAGCATCCCTATGTTCATCCTGTCATAAGTAATCATGAGGATAAGTGAATGCTAACACATCAAATTGTCCCTATGTAAGTAAAACAAAACAAAACGAAACAAACAAAACAACAATGACAAACCAGATTGACTTAAAAGGGCAAAAGTGGGCAGAAAAGGGGAGGGCATGGCAGGAATGAGTTCAAATATTTCAGAAATGAAAACACTTTAATAAATGAACAACTCCTTCGAAAAGCTAGTAAGTCTCAGATGAGGTTAAAGAACAGAAAGGAATCCGAGGAATGGAAAATGATACTCCTCCCTGCACACCCTCTCCCTCAAGAAGGAAAGTTCCAAGGCCAAGAAACACGCTCACATCCATGGAGATGAAATCAAAACAACAAACGATGTTTTGTTTTTCACTTCAGATGGACAATTATGTTAAATAAAGCACTGATACTATCAAGCACTGGTGAGGAAGGGGAGAGGGGAGTCCTTTCCTGTGTTGCTCGGGGGTGATGTTTAACTGGTACAGCCATACTAGAGAGCCACGGGCAGAATCCAGTGAGAGTACAAATACCTGGATTTCACAATTCAGGGATTCCATTTACTAACACACTGAGAGAAGTTTTTCCATCTGTTCTCCAGGATATGGAATGATGCAGTCTAGAGACACCTAGCAATACAGAATCACATACATAGCTTGTACAAAGATGTACTTTGTGGTATAGCTCGTAATAGTGGAAAATGGGGAATGACATAAATGTCCATCGATAATGAAATATAAAAATAAAATGTGGTGTATAAGGGCTCCTGGATAGTTCAGCCAGTTGGGTGTCTGACTCTTGATTTCAGCTGGGGTCCTGGGATCAAGCCCTGTGTGGGCTCCACACTCAGCGGGGAGTCTGCTTGGTGATTCTCTCTCTCCCTCTCCCTCTGCTCCTATCCCCGCTCACCCATGCATGTGCTCACTCTCTCTCTCTCAAATCTTTTTAAAAATGTGGTGTATAATTATATGATATAATTCAATAAAGCAGTTAAAACAACAAGATCTACGTATACCAACAAGATTGGATTTTTTTAAAAAAACAGTACGATTTTCAAATGAAATGTGTAGCATGCTACATGAAGTATGGCATCATGTGTATAAATTCAAAATTACAAAAATACTACTGTTTACAGTTTAAGAATGATAGGCATGTATGTAAAAGCATAAGCAAGAGATGAGAAAAGGACCAAACTCATGATAGTGGGTGCTTTGGGGAAGTTTGGGAAAGGCAACAAGTGTTGGTTGAGACCTTTGGCTCTATCTGTGATATTTCATTTCTTAAAACAAAAAAAAGAGAAAGAGGATAAAAATGTCAACAGTTACTAATTCTTGGTTGTGTGAATATGTGTTTATTATATCTGTACTCCCTTCCATTTAAAAAAATTTTTGAAACTGAAAGCCATATAAGGCAACTTATGATGAAAAGAAAGAGAAAAAAAAAACCCAGAATCATTTGGGGATAAGAATTCATGAAGCTGTTCAATTGGTTTTGAGAACAGTTTAGCTCTAGAGCTAGAGTATAATCCTAACCTAGACAGAAAGCATGGAATTTTTTACAAGTATAAATAGAGCAGAAAAAATATATATAATATCTGGCTTAAATGAGGTATATATATTTTTTTTAATTTTATTTATTTATTTGTCAGAGAGAGAGAGAGAGAGCACAAGCAGGCAGAGAGGCAGGCAGAGGCAGAGGGAGAAGCAGGCTCCTTGCCGAGCAAGGAGCCCGATGCGGGACTCGATCCCAGGACTCTGGGCTCATGACCTGAGCCAAAGGCAGCCGCTTAACCAACTGAGCCACCCAGGCATCCCAAATGAGGTATATTTAGAAGTATATGCCTATATTCCCCCTGGGTAGAGTGCAAAACCTACTATAAATCTCAGTTCATCCTCTAGTACTCTGGGTTCCCTCCCCTTTCATGTTCTCAAGGAACTTTCTGTTTCTCCTTCTCCTCTTCTCGTCCTCCATAATTAATCTCAACACCCTACCTGGTGTCATTTCTGTCAACCCACAAAAATCCTCCATGACTCCAACTGGCCCTCTGGCAACTGGCCCCACTTCTCTCTTCCTCTCATAGCTATTTTAGGCTTGTCTGAGCTCACCGTCTCTACCTTCTCACCTCCTATTCACTCATCCATGACTCCAGTGACTCATTCCTAACCTGCCACTAGAATGTTCTCATTGCTAACTTCAGTGAACACTTCTGTGTCTCCATCATTCCAACCTTCTCTGGCTCCATTCTCCCTGAAAAGGTCTCACTCAATCTGGTATCTTAAACTCCCCCCCCCCATATGCTGATAATGCCCAAAGTCTATTTTCAGTCCAAGCTTTTCTCTTCCATATTTGCTAATGTGGAACTGTAAACTTTAAGTTTCCGCTTGCTATCTAGTAGGCATCTTAATTTTAACAGGTCAAGAAAAGAAATTCTTGATTACCTGGCCCCAGCCTCTATTCATGCCCCCATTATCTCCAGTTGCACAATCCCCAAAAGTGCTTAAGCAGGCTTGATCCTTCCCTTTTGATATACCCATGCTTACCATCTCTGTAACCTCAGTCCTATGTTTCCAGAATCTGTCTAGAGTCCCTTTGCTTCCGTCCATCCCGCCTAGCCCCATCCCGGTCCAAGCCACCTTTATTCCTGCTCAGACCAGGACAAAGGCTCTCTGACTTGTGTTCTGACTTTCTTGCCCTCTACAACCTATCTACTTTCCACATCATAGACAGAAAGATCTTTTGAAAATACAAATCATATTATTTCAAACCCTAAATCTTTCGATGCTTCTCATTAACCTGAGAATAAATTCTGATATCCTTAAAACGGCTTATAGGACCCTGCGTGATCTAGCGACTAATTTCCTTCCCAACTTCAGCGTGTCCCACCTCTTAACCTCACTTGCCATGCTTCAACCACAATGTCTTTTCTATTCATTGATGGCAACAATCTCTCTCACCTCCTTGGCATCAGCCCTACATTCTGCATGACTGGTTCTCTCATAGGTCTTCCCATAACTGGCTTCACTGTTATCTTTCCTGTCTTAGAACAAATATCACCTCCATGGAGACCGTGTGTTCGTAATGTGTGTACTCTTCCTTCCCTGAGATTCCTAAAGGCTGTGACTTGTTTTTTGTAACTGAATCAGATGATACTGCATTCAAGTGAACACGATAAAGAGAGGCCAGAGGAACACGAATTGTTGGGAGCAGCAGTTCTCAACCCTGACTTGTGCGTCGGATGCAAGATCCCCCCAGACTAACTGAACCAGGATCTCTGAGAGTAGAGCAAGGGAATCAGTCTTTGTATGACCTCTTTCCCTGCCCTAGGCAGGTTGAATATGCAATCAGGGCTGAGGGTCACTGGCTTGTGAAGATCATGGGTTTCCTAATTCTCTCCCCTTTGATCACTTGTATGGTGTTCAGTCTCTGCACATTCATCGTTGAGAATCACTGGCTTAAAAGGTAGCATCATTGGTAAAAAATATCTTTGGTTCAGCGGTTGTTTGGCAAAGTTCCATCATAAGCTTATCCTCTTAGAGCATGCGGAACGCAGAGGTGAGACACTCCACTCAACATCCACACTCATTCTGTTAACGAAATCCTTTCTCTCCTCCAACATCCAGTTCTAACATTGGAGACCTTCCATTATTGGCTTTGGAAAAAACAAAACTGTAACCTCACATATACCCTCTCTACCATCTCCACCTGAAGGTTGCAGCAAAAGGTTCCTTATACATAGATGGTTGCTTCTGCTGCCTCAGCCAAACTGTATATCAAAGGGATCGTGTGGGAAACGATTAACTCAGCAGGCCGAGGAGGCTCAGACCCCACACATACTGGACAGAAGCCTATCCCATGGCCCTTGACGGGCTCCTGGGAGATGACTTCCGAGCCTTGGAATATCCTACCTGAAGACAGTGTTTTGCACGTCTGAGGCCTCGGGCACCGTATCAGTTCGCCCAGATAGTTTTTGCCAACATTTGACTTACGTATGGCAAATGCTGGTTTTTGTGTGTCTGAGCCCCACAGCCATGCTGTGTCAGTTTGACCTCTAGGGGGCAGGAGATAGACTGAGCGGCTGAGGTCACACAGGTGCCATACACTGCTCTGTGACAGACCCCTAATAAAACACGTGGACACCAAGGCTCAGGGAAGGTTGCCTGGAGGGCAATCCTTGACACAAGTTGTCACGCATCATGACTGGGAGAGCTAAGCTGCTCCCCATACCCCTCCGTGTGGAGGGCACCCCTGGAAGCTAGTGCCTGGTTTCCCTAACTTTACCCATGTGCTTTTCTTCCTTTGCTGATTTTGAGCTGCACCCTTTCTCTGTAATAAACCATAAGAAGGAGTGCAAGAGCCTTTCTGAGTTCTCGGAGTCCTTCTCGTGAATCGTAAACCTTGAGCCTCGCCCTGAGAACCTCTGACAGGGGACATAAAGATATCCCTCCCTTCAGCCCGGCAGCCCTCTGAAAGTTTGTTCTTTAATTGGTTATTCATTACTTAGAAAATACTGGACTCAGAGAGACAATGATACAGAGTGGTTGATTTCTCCGTAGCTAACAAAACCACCCTCATTTCAATCATCGTGAAGTAGAAATTAATTAGAACAGGCTTCTTCATTGCCCCATTTGACCTGTACCACTGTTGACTCTGCCTGGTGTTCTCACACTCCTGACCCTGCATTCCTTAAAAAAAAAAAAAAAAAAGTATTTTGCCCACACCGAGGATGAACAAAGCAATGTTGGCACGCTGGTCTGGGATCCTAAGCTTCTTTTTTTAATCTTATTTATAACATGACTTCTTGGAGAAAATACATCCTGTGGCAGACAGGAAGAAAGGAAAACAACAGGTCAGGGAACTCACACCTCCAATACCTCCTCCCACTACCGGTTAGTTACTACTAGTCACCCACCACCCATCAAAAAGCCACTGTCTTCCTTTGCGTGCAGGTCTGTGATGCCAGTGACCAATGCTATGAACCGCCAGGTCTTAGCCTGCCCACTGGGAAAGATCATCAGTGAGCAAGAAACAGAACTGCTTCACCACATCTGTCTTCTTCATGCCTCCAAAACGTACTCCTTTCTCCCCAGTTCCAGATGGGTCTAGATGAGTCATTTTTTTTTTAAAGATTTTATTTATTTATTTGACAGAGAGAGAGAGATCACAAGTAGGCAGAGAGGCAGGCAGAGAGAGGGAGGGGGGAAGCAGACTCCCCGCTGAGTAGAGAGCCTGATGCGGGGGCCGATCCCAGGACCCTGAGATCATGACCTGAGCCGAAGGCAGAGGCCTCAACCCACTGAGCCACCCAGGCGCCCCTAGATGAGTCATTTTTATATGCAGTCTTCTGCGCAGCTCACATATGTGAAACTCAGATTTACAATGAACCGCGTCTCCAACTCAACCCAATTTCAGGATAGGCCATTCATGTTAATGCCGTCTGAGGGCTTTTCTTGCAATCAATCCACAACCCTGAAGAACACTGAAGTTCAGGTCCATGCATGAGGCATGTATGAAGTTCTCAAAGACCATCAAATGCCAGTTCCTCAAGTTTCCCTTTCATTCCCCTTCAGCAGCACCACTCAGGACTCCTACGATTTCAGAGACTAGTCAAAGATATTTTTCCCACTCATGACTCCAATGGAAGCAGAGAAGGGAGTGATGGACTTCGAACATGGAAGGAGGGACCTTAAGTCAAGGAACAGAGGCAGCCACTAGAAGCTGAAAAAGATGGGGAGTCCCATTGTCCCCTCACAGCCTCCAGAAGGAACCAGCCTTGTGGCACCTTTGACTTTAGCCAGGGAGACTGACTTCAGACTTCTGACTTCCACAACCTCATGAAAACAAATCTACGGTGCTGTAAGCTGCTAAGTTTGTAGTCATTCATTACGGCAACAGAAAACTACTACGCCGTATTTATGGACCCAAAGCTTCTTCTCTATGGAAAGAAGCATTAAATTCTGTTCACATTGTGGTTGGGCGGAGCTCTGAAAAGATGTAGACTACATTCATTCAAAGGCTCTTTTACACATAGCCTGGCTTTCAGAGGGCTTCTCTTAATTTAGAGATAAAAGATCACAGGAAAGAAAAAATAGCATTTGGTAAATTTTTTAAATCATAACTTCTCCTAAAGATATTTGCCATGGCTAGAGACAGTCTTTGTGGGGCAATTGGCCTTTAAATAGAGAAAATAATGATCTAAGCTTCAGATTCCTGCATTAGGGTTTATTACATGTAATGTCTGGGTTATATTAAACTCCTGGAAATCAGGGTTTATAATGGAATGGCTGACAGACCCTTAACTTTAATAGCCTTTCCAAGTACTGCAATAGTGAGCATTACTTTTTAATGTCATAAAATGATGGTTAAAACACTACAGAATTTTCTCAAGACAGATAAGCAGGTGTTCAAGAGAGCAGAACTATTTAAACTTCATTGATTTATGGTCTATCTTATATTGAAGGCCAAAAGTTTTATTGAATTCCCACAATAGATACCCTGAACTTAATTTCCCAAAATAGTAGGACTATTTCAGCATTCCCCAAATGTATTAATTTCTTCATTTGAACGCTCGTGCTCCTGTGTTTTTAAAGTTACTGGGCATAATGAAACAGAAGCCACAGCCAAACACAGAATAAGTTATTCTATGTTTTCTTTTTATTGGTTGACTTTTCTGAGCACATTGTGTATAATAAAACCCAATGCATAGCTACTAAATCATATAATCTAGGAACACTAGCCCCCAACTAATCATTTAATCTGCACAGCATTTCTGTCACTCTTTGAATTGTGAATATGACCTAGCTTCTTATTTAGCATGAATAAATGTCAAGGCATTTGTCATAATTCCTTCCCTCTCCCACTACCCATTCAACTCACCCCTGATCCAATATCTCCAATCTTTATGCTGCCCGACAGAAAGCAAAGTGGCCATCAGGAAAGCCCCCATAAACTATCAAACATTTTATATGATGTGTTAGCATTTTCTGCTGGTTTACATAAAAATCAATACTCTTATAACATAGGACGCAACCCTAGTGATTTAGTAAAAGTTTTATTTACTGCGGAATGAAACAGAAATACCATTAGCTCTCTCGACCACATTACATTAGAGAAAGCCAGAAGCAAAATAATTACTATTATGTAGACATGTGGATACCAAAGCATCTGATATCCCAACTTATCTTTAGTACTGACCGTAATAGCAATAAATTCCTTTTCTGGAAGAATGGCTGGAAGGCGAGGGGGGCAGTGTTTGAAGAGATACATGGCTCACAGCGCCTTCACTCCTTCACTTTCGTCTGACATTTCCAGGGTCAGATAACAACATGAGTCAAACGAAGAAAATAAAGGGGTCAGAATCATAGAACCAAGAATAAAGTGGCCACACAGTCAAGGATATTGTAATCATATAATCATATGTAATCATGATACTGTAATCAGATGGTAGCTACACTTGTGGTGACCATAGAATAATGTAAAACCTGTCAAATCACTAAACTGTACACCTGAAACCAATGCAACCAATGTAACCTTGTGCATCAACTCTACTCAAAAACCCAAAACCAAACCAAAACAAAAAAGACAAAAAACCAAAAAAATAAAATAAAGTAAAGGAAAAGAATAAAATGACAATACGTAATCAACAAATGGAAAACAGCCAGGAGCAGTTCAGGAAACCTTAGAACACGGAACACAGTTTAATCTATGTAATGTCTACCTGTGTGAACAGATCTGTAGCAATTCAAGAAAATTGCCAAAGACGTGTCCCTTTAAAAATAAGTATCAACATACAGTTGTTTAAAAATGATGCACTCGATCCCAGAGTCCACTTTGGTACTCTCTTGACACAAATCATTCATAATATTTACTCAAAATCAATCTGTTACATTGAAATTTCTCATAGTTCTTTCAATTCCAAGAACCAAGCAACTGGATGAGAAGGGAAGGCTCAATCTCTGAATAAATAAGAAAAGTTACATAAAACTGTCTAATTTTCTTCTTGGTCGGATCGTAAAACATAAAGCTGGCTAATTTAGACAAACTGGTATTCATTATTGTTTATAAGATTCTGTGTCCAGTTTCTCTAAAAATATCACGCACCACAAGGAAGATCAAACAGAATTGTCCTCCCATAGCGAGAGCCAGCTGTTTGACCACGTTCAGCTAAGGTTATGTTTAGCTTATGAAAGGTTATGAAGCTTATGAAAGGTTTGCTCCAGCACAGTGAGAGGCCCATGGGTGCCGGGAGCTGGAATTCCACACCCTGCTTCCTCACCTTCTGTTATCAGAAAACCCTGCAGGAGACCACTATCATCTCGTCACCTAACAATCCTCACTGTGACCCAAATTTTCCGCCACAACGCACCTCTCTTCTATAGGCAATTTCAATAGTCAACTGTGCTAAAATAATCCTCCACTTTCAAAACTGTGCTTGGCTACTTACTAGCAATAGTTTTCCGACTTAGTAAACCTTCAATATGCTTTTTCTCTCAAATGAAATTTCAGACTTTGACCACATAAGTTTCATTGTTTTAATTTCAATGTGGATACTGGGGATGGGAGAAGAGCTAGCTTGCCTTTTCACATTGAAAATATGTAGGAGAAAATAATGAATAGCCACATTTGCAATTTATCCAATTTGAAACAGTCAGGTAATTATGTAATAACTCTAAAATCAAATGCTGACTTAATATGGATATGCTTTTGAAGTTTGTAAGTATATTGTTGTCCCAGAGGATCCACATTACTAGAAGTAAATTTTAATAGCAAATATGCAACAGGGAAGACTTTCTTCTTCGGTATCCTTATCTAGTGTTTTCAAGATAAATAGAAAGATAGAACAAAAGAAAGAATGGAAGGAAAGAAGGAAGGGAGGGAGGGAGGGAAGGAGGGAGGAAGGAAGGGAGGGAGGGAGGGAGGAATAGATATATAAATATCATAAACTGTGTCTTTCGTTTCAATCACTTGGCTGAAAAGATTACAGTACTCCTCTAAGAGAAACAACTGTTGCTATTTTTTAGGAAACTACCTTAACAACTGGTAACATCTGAAGTATGGGCCCACTATAGATGGACAAACTTTAGGGGAGAAAAGGTCTTAAGTTACTCTGTGTAATGAAGTAAGACAGAACTTGGAGTTATCCACCTGTGCATTGAGAAAGAGGCTGGGTCCCTGGAAGAAGGGTCGAGAAGATGGTAGCCCACAACACAGCAGAGAGCCAGGGTACCCAGAGGGCCATCACTGTGCAAAAATTGTAGGTAAATTTCCAAGAATAATATTGCGATTGAACAACAATTTCTATCTATGTGGTATGGCTTCTTTCATCTCCCCTAAGCCTTTAGCAAAAGCCTGTTCTAAGCAGGGACACTGGCAAGAGTAAGGCGGGCCCCAAGGAGGAGCTGCAAGGATAGCCCCAGGAGAGAGTGGTGAAGGCAACAAGTACAGAGAGTACATTGACTGAAGATTAGATGGGAGACAATCCCGGACCTCCCACATGGATAACAGGAAGTTGCTTCCTGGGGAGGTGGGGTCAGGAGGGGAGGGAGAGGCTATATCCTGACATCCAGAACTACAGTCTGTTTAGCCAGCAGACAAGGAAGTTATGAATGAGGAGAAGAGGGTCCTAACAAGAACCTAAACTATGTCTTCCCCTGGAGTTGAGAAACGTCTGGGAGTGTCGCGAGAAACGTCTGGGAGTGTCACGGAAAACGGGAATGTAGGCATGAAAGAAACCAATCATTCTAAGGAACTACTGTGCCTTTGACTTCTTGTCTACATATAAACATGCTCATATCTCCACCCCCTTAAACACACACACACACACACACACACCCTACTCTATTAAGACTTCAAAAACCATATTGTTCTGCTCTTCATCAGACTTCTATGTTTTTTTTTAAGATTTATTTATTTGACAAAGAGAGAGAGTGAGAAAGTGGGGGGGGGGGGGGGCAGTGGGAGAGAACCTTCAAGCAGACTCCGCACTCAGCAACAAGCCTCATGTCGGGCTCGATCTCACAACCCTGAGATCATGACCTGAGCTGAAATCAACAGTCAGGCGCTGAACCGACTGAGCCACCCAGACACCCACAGGGCCCTATATTTTAGAAGAGTTGTCTACAAAGCTATCTCTACTTCCCCACCTCGCAACCGCTTTTTAATCCATAGCAACCAGTTTCCATTATCATTGCTTCCCTAAAATTAATTTCAATAGGTTCATAAAATGATCACCTTTGAAATTCCGCACAGTAAATACCATTTAGTCATTGTCTGTTTTCACATACAGAGACTCAAACAATTAATTTTAAAAATAAAAAAGCTACTGATCAGTGGTTCCACTGAATAAGTGAAACTACAAAAAGACAATTTTGTATTTATATAGTGGGTTTCTGTTCACAAAAACTAACAGGTGCCTTTTCATTCTTCTCTTACTTTCCCTCTCAGCTGTACTAGACACTCGGGAGCCCTCTATCCTATTTTGAAACTCTCTCTTCAACTTGTTCTAATCATCTCAGCTTCTTTTCAACTTCATCAGCTCCTCTGGTGTGGAGTTTATAGAAGGTGAGGCAGAGCTTCATGAAAGACCAACCAGATGGGTTAGCAGAGGTAAGACCCCAAAGGGTGTTACAAACCAGATTAAGACAGTCGGGTTTTGCCCTCAGATCATCGGGCAGCCATTGCAATAGGCAACGATAAGTATGCAGTAAAATAATGAGATGTCTTATTTTGGAAGGTCACTCTAGAGAAAGTACTGAGTGTATAGCAACTAGAGGTAGGACACCAAGGAAAGAAATGTTGCCATAATGCAATAGTGGTCAGGATGTACACACATCCTAGGGAAATGAAGATTAAAAAGTGGACAGACTCAAGAGATATTCTGGATGGGGGTGCCTGGGTGGCTCAGTCGGTTAAGCATCTGCCTTTGGCTCAGGTCATGATCTCAGGGTCCTGGGACCAAGCCCCACATCGGGCTCTCTGCTCATCGGGGAGCCCGCTTCTCCTCTCCCTCTGCCTTCCGCTCTGCCTACTTGTGCTCACCCTCTATCAAATACAGAAATAAAATCTTAAAAAAAGAGAGAGAGACATTCTAGCAGCAGAATGGGCAGAAATGCGTGGCTGACTGAATAAAGAAAAGAGTAGACAACACACTCATGATTCTGACTTCTGGCTGAGGGTAGCCAAGTGGATAATAAGGCTACCCACCAAGATAACATATATGGGAGGAGGAGGAGACTCGGAGAGGTGGGCTTATGATTAATTAAGTCTGCGTATGTTACATGTAAGGTCCCTCCACCCAAGTAGAAATATCTGGTAGGCAATGGGATATATGCATCAGAATCTCAGGAGATTTATTTGGACCAGAATATAATTTTGGAAATCATGAGAGTCTAGAGAATAAGTGGAGACATGAATATGATGCTTGGGTCTCTCCTTTCCTATATTTACCTACTTCATGTGAAACTAAAGAACATAACCATGGTTGATTAGGACTCAAGGCTCTCTGACTCTTAATGAGGAGTGAATAAAAGGGACCCAACTGGAGCTTCAGAAGCCAAATCTTGACCCTGCTGCAGGTATCATCTACATGCATCTATAAACATCGAGAGGGGCCAGAATGAACTAATAGAACAAGTGACCTCAGAAGGACCAAAGATAATTCATAGTGAGAAAGAGAAGTGTTTGAGAAATTCTCAGTGATATCAAGTCTTTGAGACTATATCGCATCCCTTACAAATAAACAAATTAAAAGCAGAAGCCGCTAATACAGGAACCATCAGAGAACAAGAAAATATTCCTCAAAATGACAAGTATTAGTATCAAAATTAAAAATTTAATAGAAATTCTGGGAGAAAATTTTGAGTAAATTTCTCAGAATGTAGAATAAAAAGGAGGAAATGGGATATTCGAGAAAACGCAGTTAGTAGACATACGTGATCAGTTCAGGAGGTCCAACATCCAATTAATTTATTCAAAAGCACATTCAGATGCTCAAAGCGGCTTCTTTATTTTTTTATAGATAAATAATGGGATCATCCTTACACAACCCTATCTCATCAGTTTCAGAAACCCATATTTTAGATATTTTAGTCCAAATCAGTAAATTCAATCCAATGCAATAATTTTAAAGTTCCTTGGGTAAAACGCCACCCTTTTAATTTCCTCTCCTTCCCTCTATTCCCCCATGATGGCGGCTGGGGAAGGAAAAGTGTGACACATCTGTGGCTTCAAGGCAGCATGAGACTGGACAAGCTAGGTTCTTTACATCCACGGGTGTTCCCTAGACTTTTGTTCATCTCCACTGCAGAGGACCAGGACTGGGGGATCCTGGGACTGCTCATTGTATTGGTTGATCTTATCGTGTCTCTGGGTATTCTAGAATCTGCTCTCATCCGTTTCTGGTGTCTTTTGTCTGAGTGAGGGCCAGGCCTGCTGATGTTCCCTGGCTGGTGTGGCCTCACTCCCGTTCTTAAAGACATATGGAATTCCCTTAGCCTCTTCTTGGTGCCCGACTTGGATCCTGGTCCTCATAGCTTCTGGACCCCTTGGTTTCTCCTGCTGGGGCTCCTACCTCTTGCCACAACATGCCAGGTCTGCAACTCAACCAACTTCCATATCTCCTTTGGGAACTCAGGATTGCTCAGAATATAAACCCTGGCTATTCCTTCCAACTGTGTTGGAACCCTGAGCTTACTTTACTGTTGTGAAGCCCCACACTGGTTCCGAAGTTCATGGAACACCTTGTTCTACTGCTCCCATCAAGGAACAAGCATTCACCTCACTCCACTACAGTGACTTGCCTAGAGAGTACAGATCAAGTCACATCGCCTGCTGTCTCCTGTACTTGGCAGTCAACCTATAGGAACCAGAAGAACTGGTGTGGGGCGCTCCCTCTTTCTAGTTGGACCCTCCTTTGCCCTGTCTTAGGCATATAACTGTCTGTGGTCTCATCTACCAAACCTGCCTTTTGATATGTGAGAGGAATAAGTAAAGGAATTTAGAAAGTTTCTATCTCTCTGAGATCAGTAGATTTCAGGCCTGTCACCTTGCTTTGACTTCAACTATCCCTTGTTAAGTTTCAGAAGCTGAATAGAGATTCATTTTTGTCTCTTCGCATTTCTACTGTAAAAATTCTAATCCTACTCCTCTAGGCAATTTGACACCTCAAGTTAACCAGAGAAAGGGCCATAGACACAGAACTGTAAAACGGGAGAGAATATTAATATATTTCAAAATATAAACCCCTCTCATATTCATATACTCTCTTAAGAACCTAAAAAATTTTCTTGAGCCTTAATGGCTACCTCTGTAGTCTGGCAGGGGGAAGTGAGAACCAATAGGGGAATATACAGTTGGGAATTTTTCTTGTGCTTCATAATATGCATTTACTTTAATACTTTATTTTTTTAAGATTTATTTATTTTACAGAGAGAGAGAGAGTGCGCATGCACTCATGAGCAGGGGGAGGGGCAGAGAGGGAGAGGGAGAGAAGCAGACTCCCCGCTGAGTGCAGAGCCCAACACGGGACTTGATATCACAACCCTGAGATCATGACCTGAGCTGAAATCAAGAGTCAGACACTTAACCGTCGGAGCCACCCAGGTGCCCCTTTTAATACTTTAATTAAGGCTTTTCTACAGGGGGAATTGGGAAAATACACATGCCCATACATCGAGCAAAGATCTCTTCCATACCAGAAAGATGGTGCTGATGGTGGGCCATGGCCAGCAGCTCCAGTGCTCAGCTGGAATAGTGCTTTCTGCAGAGCTCCCATTCACAGGGGAGGTCATGCGAGTATGATGAATAAGCCCAAGCAAAGACCCAAGGTGCCTCTTCTTGAGCACATATGGCATTATATCCTGGCCTCGTAAACAGCTAGGGGACACGCCTCAGATACACAATCCTGACATTCGGGCTACTGAGGGCTGGTGCTTCCATAGTTTGAGTTACAATCTACCCTTACTTCTAGATTAATTTCAAAGTCCTCTACTTACTATCCCCTCTACCCTTATTACCACTCGAGCCTTTATCATTTCTCACCACCATCAATGGGCTGTCTGCCACTCCATGCCTTGGCCCCAGCTCCGTATCTGCCACCCTCCAATGGCACTGAATGAACAAATGAGCGAAAGGCTACTGACTTGCATTCATCGATATCTATTTGGGACTCTCCAGCCTCATGAACCTCCTAGTTATTCAATCCAGAAAAGTAATTTTCATTATAAAGCATTTTTTCAGTACTTGAGACTTTGTTTTTCTACTATGAATGGAAATTTCTACTTAATGAGTAATATACATATTTTAAATCATGTTAGCATATTTTCAAGCCTTACATGTCATTAAATTATTTATTTAAGTACATAGATATTTCTGTACACTTTTCTTGATCATTACTTCTCCCAAATAATTCATTTGACCAATTAATATAAAATTTGAGTAAAAGGAAAAAAAATATCTCCAACCAATTTTTTAAGTGTTGAGATAAATCAAACAGCTGCTCCTGAAGATTTAAAGTATGCTACCTCATAGGCTGTTATCTTGCTTTGAAATAAAATGATTTCTAAATCCTGGCTAGATAGTAACGTTTCCTAGCAAACGAATAAAATTACCTTGTAAGAGGAGTAGAAATAACTCAGCAGTCTTCTGAATAAAAACAGACTTTGAAGGTGGCTTAGAAATTATTATTCTACTAAATTCTGCTCATCCCTGCAGAAACACATCACATGAGCACTCTCTCTCGTTCTCTCCCTCCCTCTCTCTCTCAGTCTCTCTCTTTTTCTCCCTCTATTTCTAACTTTTTGAGGTTCATAATTGGTGACATTTGGAATCTCCCTGTGACCTTAAAAAAGAATTCTCAAAAGGGCTGGATTGGGGGAATTGAGATTATTAGTATTATTCACAGAATGAAATATGTAGAGGTGCTCTCGGAGCTCCATCAGGCCACAGAATTAGTCACTAGACTTGCTGGCAAATTCTCAAATCCAAGTCCTGATTCCAGGACAGAAATATAGCCTTATTGAATCACCATTCATATGAAAAGTAGTCAAAGGCGTTAACCTTTCCATACTCTATTTAGTTTTGAAACAATACGTGGCCAGGTGATTTTTTTTTTATCTGCCAGCATGATGTTTCTTATTTTTACAGGCCACTCCAACCATCCTTTCTGCCTGCAGGATGGCATGCGAGGTGTAATAGCTATCCCCAAATATCAGCATAGCTGGCAATGACTCGAGAGTAATTTAGATGCCTTGAAATCTCTGACATACTAAAGCTATTAGTTCGTCCAACTCTGACATCATTCAGCAACACTATTCTTTTTATCAGGGAAATCGCTTGGTTCCTTCCAACCTCTGCCCTCCTACATTCGCCATCAAGTATTCTTCAAAACGTGTAGGTATTTTCTGAAAGATAATTACAAGAGTCACAAGCAAACCGTGATGCTCGGCCCTGCGCACCAATCTCCCCATTATTGAATTAATTATGGTGTTCTTTTCACCTTCCCTGAATGGTCTATAGGAGGCTGCCTCTTCTTCAGGGAGGAAAACCCAGTTCAGAACAATGACATTTGCTGATCAATACGTGGGTTAAAAACAAACACAAACAAACAGACAAACAACCGCTAAGACTTCAAATGTAAGAACTAAGGAACCTGAAGCCTAACATGGAATCATCTAAATGTAGGAATAGGAATTCTGATTAAAATCTTCTCGTTTTGAAATCTGAGCTGAATCAAGTACATAACCGTAACTTCCTGAGCATTTGTCTGGAAAACTAATTAGAAAATCTGGTGATAATACTTGGTATTCCTAACGTGTCCCAGAAGCCTTTGTGTGAGTTCTTTCGATTCTAACCTCCCATTTGGAAGCGATCCAGAATCTAACAATCAGACGAGCTTGACTCACCAAGATCCGCTTTCTCAATGTGTATCACTCAACAAGGACATGAGAACAATAACTCAGGGAATGGGGTGAGAGACAGAAAGTAAGAAGAGGTATTCTATTACAATGACTGTAAAACAGTTCCCTTGTCAAGAGTACATTTGGCTCTTTATAAAACAAATGTGTTGTTCCTCTGCTTTTGTACACAGAAACGTCTTTAACCATGCAAGAGGAACCACACGGAGTAACTGGAAATCAATCATGTCAACATTAGGCTCTGCTTAATTCTAAACCACAGGCTGGAATTCGGCTAACCTAAACTTGATGGAATGTTCATGTAACAGCTGGCAACGGGAATTTAAAAAAAAAGAAAAAAAAAAAGGACTCTGAGAGTAATGAAAACAAAAATATAACCCATGACATTGATCTAAGTTTTGACAGACGTTTTTGGTTAGCATAACATATGAGCTCAGAAATGAAGTTCCAGCCATGTACCTTTCAGAAAAAGACTTCCTGTATAAATAAAGTTGTTACAGAAAATGACTAGCAGGGTATGATACCCGCCGCATCTTGGCCAATAAGAAATTGAAAATTAATGGAAACTGACTATTCCTTACATGTCCCCATGAGCTAATAGATGAAACATCCAAGGCATCTGGAATTACTTTCTCTCTTATGGGCTGTCATACACTTTGTCATTCCCGAGCCAATTGGACGTGGCTGGTGCTCTTAGAAGCCCCAGGAACTCTGCAGCTAAATTCAAATTCCATTGGGAGCAAAAGCAGGATGGGCTGACCATCAGGACAGGTAAAAAGAGAAGAGACTTGAACAAAACTACGTATCATGCTCCGATAGCATGCACAGAAGAGAAGAAGGCGCCTGGCGCATTTTTCTTAAATTGTGTCCAAGCAGCATGTCGATATTGATTGAAGAATCCGGCAGTATTGAAAAGACTCATGTTTACATTCACAGATGAAGGGGCAGACATCCACTCTCTTTCTTGTCACCTGGCTGGATCAGTCTCTCATTTTTAGGACAAATAATAATAAAACTCGTGAGCCTCTTAGGGTACCTCTAAAGAAAATGTCACTCTAAAGAAAACGTAAAAAAAAAAAAAAAAAAAAAAAACTAATAGTCCTCCTATCCTTCATGTAAAAAGGCAATCTGATGTGAAAATGTTTTCTCCTAAGTGATGGAATGCGCGGTCATGCACCAGCAACCCGGCCCTGAATATCAACTCGCCTGTTCTGGAAGAAACCGCTCTGGGGTCGGACGGCGTGCACGGGTGGAAAGAGAGATGCGTCAGTACTTGAGGGGAGGCTGTGCACTCTATTTCAGAAGATGGAGGTTTATCTTCCAGCGTAGGGCTTTGATGTTATTCATATGCTAACAATGTCAGCATTTCCTCGCAGCACTCCATACACAGGGAATAAAAGACATCATTTGCTGACATGGGGCTCAACACTCGCCATCCAGCATACTGATCGACAATCTGCATTCAGATTCCACAGCTAAGCCTGCCACATAACCTTTAAATGGTTCTCTTAGCGCTCTCAAATTCCGGTCAAAATAATTTCCCATTTTATAGAATGAAATGATGAAACAAAGAATTCTAACTGTATTTTCTCTCCACTCCTCAAAATGTCGCTTCGGGGCCCCGAGGGCTGCTTTCATCTCATCTGAGGGCTGGCATATGATGTGATTGTTACCATAGCTGGCCACCAGATGAAGTGAATTATCGGAACTGCCAAAGTTCCTACTCTCTTTCCAATTTAAACATTGATTTAACACAGAAACTGAAGGGTATTATGAAAGCTTTAATAGGAACCATTTCAGACATGAGGAAAAAAAAAATGACTGAAGGATTTTGCAAACAGCCAAACAAATATGCAATTTTTTTGAACATAAAGATAAGTCAGGAAAATGAATGGAACAGCAAAGCGTACAGGGTCTGAGCTCTACACAATGGTTATGGAGAAGGACTCCTTTGTCTCAAATAAACGTGCTTTTCAGAACAGGGGAGGATTTGACCCAAGGCAATAATCTGGGGGAACTGTTAGGTCATTAAGTAAATACAGTGATCACGGGCAAACTGTAGACTGCTGATTTAAAACATTTCAAAATGCGTCTCATCAACATGGACTATCTGGAATGTTTTTCATAGTCTCCTCTGGATTATTAGGATCCTTTTCAATAGATGACTCACTTTTCTCATGGAAATCGTTTTCTCCGTTTGGATCTCTAGCTGTTAACAGAATGTGCAAGCATATGTACTGCGTAACTCTTTGGAAATGAGACCAGTTCATAGTTAATTCATAACAATAGAAACTGACGCTGTCTCACACAAGATAGAGCACTTCCTATATTCCCCATAAATTAAAGCATACACATTTAAGCCAAAAGGATATGAATTATCAATCTTTTTAAGACTTCACAACACAAATGGCATTAACATGCAAGATGCATAAAGAGATTTATTCACAAGTCTACAAGTTTGCCCTTATCAAAATATGGAAGACATGAAATAAGATTTGAAAAGTCATAATTAACTAAGATTTGGTAATGTGCAAGTTGAATATATACGATTTTGCTAGCCAAAAATATTTCTGAAAGTTAACAACATTATTATAGATTTTCCTCTAGAAAATAATATTCTTTAGAGTCAATTAGTATTTAAATAGATAGATAGATAGATAGATAGATAGATAGATAGATAGATAGATAGATGATAGACAGGTAAGTTAGCCCCTTTACTATACAGAACTGCTCTAATCACCATTTTCATCTTAAAAGTATAATTTGGGAAGGTGTAAGACTATTAGAAACACTGCAGGGATTGTACAAAATATTACTTACACTCTAGATAAAAGTAAACAAGACATCACCATATAAGGATTGCATGGCTATTCCTGTATGGATTACACAGGGAATATTATTGACAAATTCAGAACAACCATATGCAATGCTCAATGGCACTTTCAGACACAAAATACGAAAATAGTACTTAATACATTTACAGCATGTTGCGTACCAAATGATCAACCAATTTACCGAAAATTAGCATTTAAGAAACAAGTAACACTACAAATACCATATGCACCTGTTAATGACTTGTTTACATTGGTGATATTCATGAGGTTGATCGTATGTTAAAAACAAGTTTTCAGAGAATTTTCTGGCCCGGCTCTCTTGGTGGTAAATTAAAGGAAAATTATACAACCATCTTGCCAAAAGAGACCTTTGAGATCATGTGGTCTTATTTTAAAACGGAAAAACTAAAGCCCCAAAATGTCAAGCTGCTCACGCAAGTCCAGATTCGTGGCAGAGACCCAGGTCTCCTGGTTCCTGGGCCAGCCCCCAAATTAAACCCTAATTTGCTCTTGTTTACTCAAAACACGTATATATTTTCAAGTCTTCATGGGCTCATGGGCTGTCCAGACGTCATCTGCGGAAACACCCAATTCTGGGCCTGACAGTGTAAGAACAGAGCTCCCTCCCAGTGTGACTTCACTGACAATGACTCACACTTCCCTTGGAATCACTGCGGAACAGAAGGAGAGGTTGACCTCAACAGAAAAACAGACATGGCGCCATCAAAGTCATAATAGAGCCTAAGAGTGTTTAATCCTGAAATGGGCTCGATGGAAATTGCCTTAAAAAGGATGTTTTGATCTTCTCCAGAGCACTTTGAGAAACAGAACGCACAGCCAAAGCCCCCTCCCATCCTGCCACCACCCCCCCCACCAGCAGCCCTAAGTAGAAGGCAAAGCGAAAAAGCCTGAAAACTAAAGCAGAATGTGTGGCTCTCAAGTGCACACTGCAACGTTATGTCACTCTCCATCCCCCTCCCCTCTAGCCCATCTGCCCCCAGCATAAACAAGATGAGCTTCCCCCCATCCCCCGGACCACCGCCCCTCAAAAGTGTTAAACCAAATCACTCAAGGGAAATTCCAGACATCTACCCAGATATAAACTATCAACTTTAAGGAAACCTGGCCAATCACTCAAAACGTGTTTTTTTTTTCCCCAACAGAGCCTTAGGAGCTTTCTTAACACTGAAATGTCAAGTATCCAGACAGATTTTTAGTAAATTAAATCAGGACAATAACTATTTTCTCTTGAACATCATTTTCATTTCAAGGCAAATACAGCTCCAGCCTAGAACATTCCCTCAAAACTAGGATTATAATAGGAATTTGGGGCATTCAAACTGAACCAACACTTGAAAAACCATGCCTGAGTTTCCAGTTTGGGATTTGGGGAGGGAGAAGGTTATTTTTTAAAATATTACCAAAACAGGGGCACCTGGGGGGCTCAGTGGGTTAAAGCCTCTGCCTTCGGCTCAGGTCATGATCTCAGGGTCCTGGGATTGAGTCCCACATCGGGCTCTCTGCTCAGCAGGGAGCCTGCTTCCCCCTCTCTCTCTGCCTGCCTCTCTGCCTACTTGTGATCTCTCTCTCTCTCTGTCAAATAAATAAATAAAATCTTTTTAAAAAACTATTGTCAAAACAGACCATTTTTATGTTTATTACAGAAGTACTGGGTCTTCTATGGATTGTGGAAACTGGGGATCCCATACAAGGCTTACAGGGACTTGTTATTAAGTTATAAAATCATTTCCCAACCATCTAGTAATTCAATATCCAATACTGTTCATAAGGTTCTGAGTGCTGTCATTAGCCAGATATATAAAAGGACTCTGCTCCCAGATTAATCACTCTAATTCCTTCCCTGGCTCAGTAAACCCCACTCTTTCATCAAGCCAATTATAGTGGAAATTGTCCTGTTATTTTAACTTTCAATAAGACATTTTTAATAGATTAAATATACTACATAGAAACATCTATAGGAACCAACCTACGTACTATCTATGTTGTACACTGACAGTTTTCAAAAAAAACCAATAAATCTGAGAGTGTAGCAATTATATGACTGAAGCATGTACCAACCTTATCTGCTAACAGAATGCAATCGCTACACAAACCAAATGTAATATTAATCACCAGTAATGGGACACTAACCTGCTTACAGAACAATGGTACTGCCATCTAGGCCCTGAGATTTCCCTGACCAGTGAGAGCTGTTATATCCTTTTTTGACATGGTATACAGTTACTACTCTGGATTCCTTAAAGTCAAAGTCCACAGGGCGCCGGTGATATCCTAGGTGTGGATTTAGCCCCTCGAAGACAGCAGGGCAAGTAGGGATAGATGACGTGAACCCTGTCGGAGTTACTATGTGGATTCAGACAACTGGAAATGGAAAGGAACCATGCTTTCACAGGTATCTTCCCAGGGCATTCTCCAGATTGGTTTTGATACACCTTCCGGTTAATCATACTGAAGACTTCCTCAATGAAATACTGACCCATAAGCATTGCCTTGGCATGGAGAAATGGCGGTTTAGAAAGTATCTCTGAAACAGAGTCCAGGAAGAGACATGTTATAGGTAAACATTGATTCCCACCACCATCTTGTTTTTCATGTATCTGTACTTGGGTTTGACTGATAAAACATTGCATCAAGATGATTTGTTCTGAATATTGGAATAATAATTAACTTTCTCTCTCTTGGGATACAGAGAAGAGACTTTTAAACTCACCAAATTCCTTGGCAAAAGAAAAATAAACTCGTTAACCTGAGCATTCTGTATATAATTATCTACCTCCTCACTACTTGAGGTGTGTGTCCAGGGATCAGCACTGCGGACATCACCTGAGAACATGTTAGAGATGCAGAATCTCAGATACCACTAGACCTCTTGAAGCAGAATCCACTTTTTAACAAGATCCCCAGGTGATTTATGTGAACATTGAATTGTGAAAACCACTGATGTGGTTGTGTTTATGATGTTAGAACCAAAGAGAAGAATTGAACCCAACATATTATCTTTATTTCTTTCTTGTAGCCCATGGAAAATGTCAACTTACATTTGATATATATCGTATAAAATCCCAGGACTGAACAAGTAAAAGCCAAAGGATCTCCCTGACACCACTCAAGAAACCTGTTTCCTCAAAGCATCAAATATTTTGAAACAGAAAATGTAAGGCTGAGAATCAACAGATCCAAACACTAGCTCTCTCTTGCCAGTATTTATGGGTCCTTGGGTAAATCAGTTTCCCTTTCTGTGTCCATTCTGTACTTGATACTGTGCACAGTTCTTGGGATTCTACACTGGACAGGACAGACATGGTCTCTTTGCTGCAATTTTTCATAAGTAAGCACAAGAGGATTTGAGGCAAAAATGAACACAGATATAAAATGTCATGATAAGTTCAAAGAACAGTAAGCAATTGTTTAGTATGGTGCAGGATACATGGTACATATTCTGGCATGAGAAGAGCTGTGTGCTTTGTTCAGAAGTCTGGTCTCAGGCAAAGGGGAAGCCATCACTAGAATCTAGGAATAGGAATGAGGTGAGAACAACCTGAAATTTAGAGCTATTTCTCTGGCACTGATTGGAAGGATCTACTTAAGAGAGAAGAGGCTGAACCCAGGATATCCGGTTAGGAGGATACAGAAGTAAACCAGTGAAGAGAAGGTAAGAAGCTGAAAGGGGACAAGCGGCCCATATGGAATAGTACAACTTCAAACCTAAGGCAAGTGTGTGTGCAGAGGTAGGGGGTGGCAATGGGGGGCAGGGCTGAGAATGATGAGTAGAAGAAGGAAGAGGTATAGATAAGACCAAAGATTGCAGGAGAAATTTCTAGCAGCAATTGAAAAGAATGATGAGGTTGTTAACCGGGAGAGAGACCACGGTAGGACGAATGGGTTCTGGAGCAAGAAAGGAAAGAACAGAGATAATCAATCATGGAGTCCGTGAACTTTGAGAGGCCTGAGGATATTTCAGGGGTGACATCAATAGAATGGAATGAGCCTTTGCTCCTCCTCAGACAAGATGACAGATGAAGGGCAAACCAAACCAAACCCCAAACTAGAAACCAAACATTCTAAAGAACAAAGATATGGAAGGGAAGACTTCTGATGATAGTGTGTGTGTACAGACGTCTCAGGAAGAACAGCAAGACAGGCAAGGTAGCACGGATTCTTTCAACTCTAAGGAAAGAACGCACCTTGAAGACAGGAGTGAGAGGAAACAAAATCAGACTGACAGAGACTAGGGGAGCAGAGCGAGTAACCACTCCACCAACCGCAACAGCACAAAAATGGGTTCCACAGACATAAAAAGGGATGGATAGAAAGCTTTTCTTCTATCTGTATTCTGTTGGATAATGACTTGTGTTTTCGTAATTTCTAGTCTTGAGAGGTAATAATCTCAATGTGGCTCACCTTTACATTTGTGTGGGGTCACCAAGTGTTGGATGTTTTCCTCTCTACAAACGATGAAACACGCTCCGAATGCCCAAACCCCCATTTCCCAATAAGGCGCCCTGTCCATTAGCTCTTGCTATATTGATGCACATGTGTCCCTCTGAATACTAAACACACATGGACCTCACTGAATACCAATGACTAAAGGGAAAGTGGGAGCGAGAACTGCAAGGGGAGATAACCTGCTCCAATTCCTGGCCCAGACACGGACTCGTCTCCCTTACTGTGGAGCTAGGACGGGGGGACAATATTAGAATCCTTTGCCTAATCAATGCAGAGATTCTAAGGTAAACCCACTTAGGATAAGCTGATGTTCTTTCCAGCTGCAACCTGCTTCTTGATTCGCAATCTCAGGGCGCACCATTAAAAGGACTGCAGAAAATCAGATCTGATGAAGCATTACATGCAGCATTTTATTTAAACTTTGCACCGTAGTCAGTAACCAAGTGTATCTTCCTGTGTAAATCCACTCCGTACATACACATGCTCCTGGTTGAAGAAGCATCAGACCCTCTGTCCTCAGAGACAGAGTTTCGGGTACCCTGCCTGGGACATCAAATTCTGATTCAGAGTCTTGGGGGCAATAAATAGCTTAAGTGGACTTAGAGAAATATGTCACGGTTTTATCTCTTGCTTACCAGTTTTAGAAGCCTGCTTGGACTCCTACGGAATTAACGGCTATTTTGTCAGCCATCACAAAAACCCACCACAAGTATTGAGTATATTTCCGGTGGGTGAGCTAAAGAAGGGATGGGGCAGTCTCTCTCCCATCCCCCACGCCCCATTCTTTCTCTCTCTCACACACACACACACACACATACACACACAGTAAAGAGGAATGGGAACCACGAGAAACTCTAATAGCACCATGGGAGCCGGAGTTGGTTGCTTCTGCCTTTCATTCATGCGAAGGAACAGAAAGGGAGGAGAAAGGAGCAGAGGAGAAAAACGGGGGAAAGGTAACAGGACCATGAAGGCAAGTGGGGGGACAAAGAAGTGGAATGCGGCAACAGCAGCACACTGAACCTCTCACTAGTCCAGAAGCAAGTGGTCATTATGGGTTGGTGGAGAAAGAAAAAAAGTAGCTTGAAGCCGTTGAGATCTACAATGACTATGAAACCAAGTGTGGAAGTCAGCAACAAAGCTGGTGGAAATCAACTCCAAAGAGACTATTTTTCAGTCTGACATTAAGCTAAGCAGAGGGAGCAGAGGGAGCAGAGGCACCTTCCTCCTTGCTCCCCTGTCTTGCGGCCCCTGTTGCCAGCTGCAGAGGGAGGGTAGGGCGGGAACCCGTGTAGGAAGAAAGGGAACCGGTGTAGGAAGAAAGGGCCACATGCAGACCCAGGTTTGGAGTCCTGCCTGTCCACTTCCTAACTAATGGTGGGACCCTGGGTAACTCACTTTGTGCCCAGTCTCATCTTCCTTGTTGCACAGCTGAGGACTTTGAGGCACAGAGAGCTGAAGTAACAGTTCCAGGAACTGGACCCTCCAACAATTTAGCACTAGGGTCTGTGTTCTAAAAATTATGCTATATTATCATGATGGGCCTTGGAGCAAATCTGTTCAACTTCTGTATTTTGCAGGAGAGGAAACTGAGGCTTTCGTGGGTGCTGTTATTTCTTTTCTATCACAAAGATGGTCAGGACCATCAGCACATTGCTGGAACCGGAGAGCCCGGTTCGATCGGAAATACTCCCCAGCCCCAAAGGAATAATCCAGGGCCCACCCTGAAGGCTGGCATGCTTGTCGCATTTTATCCAGTCACTTTCCTCCGCAGAAAATGCAACGAGTCATGTTATTTATTCATATCAGATTCATAGTGGGGACAGCATCTTAGTCACAAAACGTGATGAATTTGCAACTGGTGGTATTTAGTTTAATTCCTAACCTAAAAGAACAGGAAGAGAGGAAAGGAACCAACTTCTATTAAGTCATCACTGGAAAAAAAAAAAAAAAAAAAGTCATCACTGAGCTCGGTACTCTGTGCACTAAGCCTCACAGATACAGAAAGATCCTGCGGCCAGAAGAGTCTAGTAAAGATTAGTAACAATCAGATTCTTCTTTCAGGGGCTACAAATAAAGCATCGGCAACTGTCTTGTTTAGTTACATTTAGTTGGCCGGGGTGGGGGGTGGTGCTAAGACGACCATTTCTACTGAAGCAGAAATCTGGTTATCACAGCCTTTGGAGTTCACTCAAAATGTGTTGCTATTTGTTCGTTTGGTGGGTGTCGGAGAGGAATCTTCCTTGGTACAAGGCGAGTTTCTTCAGACTGAGCATGCTCAGATAGAGGGCGCATTTCCTCAGACTGAGCATGCTCAGCATGTACAGGGCACGTTTCTTCAGACAGAGCATACTCAGGTACAGGGCACGTTTCTTCAGACGGAGCATGCTCAGGTACAGGGCACCTTTCTTCAGACGGAGCATGCTCAGGTACAGGGCACCTTTCTTCAGACGGAGCATGCTCAGGCACAGGGCACCTTTCTTCAGACGGAGCATGCTCAGGCACAGGGCGAGTTTCTTTACACTGAGCATGCTCATTCAAGCCCAAGGAGCTTCACCTCAAACTGGCACCCGTCACCCCCCCTCCACAGGAGGCTCTCAGCTTCCAGCAGAGAATTTGTCTCAGGTCACAATGTAGGCAAAGGGACAAAAAGAAGAAACAGTTCCATCCAAAGAGGTATCTGTCCTCAAACTTCCTTGGGAGAAACAATTCCGAGTCAAGGATTATATTCTTCTTCAAGCCTCTCCTTCCCCCACTTCCCTATAAATCAGGTCCCTACCAGTAGCACTTAATTTTCTAAGCTGAAAAGAAAGATTCTCTAAGACACAGGCACCAAAATTCAGCCTCAGAACCTCAAGGGATACTTCCTAAAATAGACTCCAGGCTCTCTGCACAAACCTCACATGGAGCCTTCACACGCAGGACTTCCATCACCCCACTGACCCAGGCCTGAAACAAGTTACGACTGCATGCAGTCTGTTTCCTCTGTGGCTCTATCCTATCATTCACCTCGAGTAGACTTCCCCGCCCCTGAGCCATCCCCTAAATCTTCTGCATTCCAGCTCAGGAGTAACAGCAGGGGTGTGGCTGAAGCAAGACAATTGGAATATGACCCACCAGTACCCTATGTCTCCACCAGTCCAGAAGCAACCTGGAGGTGCCTGGGTAGGGACCCCCCCCCCCCCCGCCTGCTGGCACCCCATCTTATGCAGCCCGTACCTTCCACCAAGACAGGAGTGTTTCCAAGTGCTGACTATGCCGAAGCCAAAGACCTCTCCGGGACAAGTGTTACGGAGAGTGATTGATTGAAATTCAGAGCACTTTGCAGAATGATTTGTTTGACATTCCCAGTAGGAAACTCTTGTTTGTTGAACTTATTATTCATTCATGTATTCATGAAAAAAATACAATAAATGCATAATCTCCGCATAGTGCCTCAATGATCACATTGAAATGAACCCGGAGCTTTGCAGTGCTAAGCAAGGTCTTTAGTTTGCAACAGAACGGTTTTACATCGCAATATCATTAACTGCGTCTAGAGTTTACATTATGCTTATAAATCAGCAAGGGAAATTTAACCTGCATTGTAATTTAAGGTTATACAGAGAATCAGACATTAAAAATGCATATGCATAATAATAACTCCTTGTGTGACTTTTTTTTTTTTTTTTGGTTTTCCTCTTACTGAGTGATCTAACAATTACCATGTTGAGATGTAACTGAGTCTTTTCAGCTAGTGTTTGTGTTTTGACTTTTTGACAACCAGAATACAAGCCAGGGGAAATGCAGAAATTATTTCCAACATCCATGGGTAACTTGGGAAAATAGCTCTTTAAATAAGTTATTAGAGGAGGGGAAAACATACTACGGTACTGGGAAAACGTGGGCTGTCAAATGCTGCATTTTAAAACAACAGCTCTTTCGAGGGCCTAAAGCAGTGAGGTCAAAGTGTTATGGCGGCACATTCTGGGTCTGGTCCTTAATGTTTGCTTTTGCAGCTGCTCCAGTGACAGTCGCTGGTCCTCCTAGGGAGAGCAAGTGCAGGGAATAAAGGAATGGACCGTCACAGCCTGGTGACCTCCTTTCAAAAGTGAATGTTCCTCTTGGTCATCAGAAGGCAAAAGAGAACTGAAGAGCTATATCATGCATGCTCTTGCCCCTGAGCTTTCTTTCATAAAGATCACCTTTATTCTCAAATACCCTTCGTGAAAAATGCTAGAGAGCATATTCTTTTTTAAAATTTTAATTTCCCTGACCTTTCTCCTGTTCACATGGTAAGAGACACCTGCAAACGTCATCACCCACTCTAATTTCAGGGTAGAAACAGCCAAGAAGAGAAAGCCATCACCAGGAAGTACTTTCTAAAGCCTGGGGTAGCCAGACCCTTGAGGTCCCAGGTGACCCTGACCAGGTTCCCGCATTTGACTCATGTCTCAGAAATATCTGTAGAACTGTGCACTTATTAACTATCTCATATCGAGTACGCCTCCTGAGCCAACTCCAGCTAGCCCTGCACAGTCTCCATCAAGCACCTCTACCCGAATTCTTCCTCCTCATCAATGACAGCACTTCTCGGTTCCCAAACTCTTGCCACTTTGCAGTGGGCTTCTTATTAAAAGTTTCCTTTACCCCACCCCTAACCCCACACATGCATTCAGAGTTGGTACAGACCACATACTCATCACTAACACATTTGGGGTCTGTCGTCCCATTTCCCAAGCGACTCATCAAAACCAACCCGTGTTCTCCCCTGACCTTCTGCAGCAACACTCCAAGAAGACATCTCCGCCTTCAAAAGCTGCACAGGTTGATATAGCCAAAGCTTGTAAATATATCCAACGTCTTGTTCCGCTATATATCTCTGAAGCTTATAAACATTGCACTGTTGTCATTATCTAATATTTCCATTCAGAAATTTCTTCCCTAACTTTTATTTCATTTTTTTATTATTTCTTTTCTTTTTTAATTTATTTTATTTTATTTTATTTATTTTAAAGAGAGAGAGAGCACATACACTCGAGTGTGGGGAGGGGCAGACGGAGAGGGAGATAGAATCCACAAGCAGACTCCCCACTGAGCATGGAGCCCAGCGCAGGATTCCAGCTTACAACCTTGAGATCATGACCTGAGCCAAAATCAAGAGTTGGAAGCTCAACCAACTGTGCCAGCCAGGCACATCTCTTCCCTAACATTTAAGATACGTCTCAGAATTCTTCACCCCATCCCCTTCTTTTATGTCATTATTGGCCCCAGCTCTCCCTCCCTGCCCACATGCCTGTGTGGGTGTTGACTCTCTGCACATAATGCTGCCTTCCCTCTTCAGCCCAGCCGGTTTCCTGAACTTCACTAAAAACACTCATCCACTTTGAAAATATCAAACTGTATGATTTGAGAAGACAAATACTGAGAAGGCTAAACTGTGGAAAAGGCAGAGAAGAAAAAAAGTTAAACCGATTTTAAAACATTAGAAATGAGAAAGGATCCTACGCAGAGAAGTATTGAAGATTTTCTAAATAATGAGGGAATTATATACTTAAGTACATAGGAATAAATTTTAAAACAGATGGAATGCAAAAACATTAGCAAAAAAGGTCAAAAAGAAGAGCTAGAAAATCCTAATGTATTAGTAATAATAAAACGTATTTCAAAGGTAAGTGAAAATATCAAACCTCTTCACCTCCTAAAACATCTGATGCAGGTATTTTCATGGGGAACCTAATAAACAATGTATAAATCCCATGTTTTTAAAACTATTCCAGAGCATGTTAAAAACTTTTAAGTGTCCTAAATAAATTTACAAATTACCAGAAGTGATATTACAGTCAAAGAAAAATAGGATTTAAAAATACTACAAGCCAATCTCACGTATGAATGCAAACACAAAAACCTTCGTTAAAATACTAGTACAATTATCTTAAAAAATGTATTAAATGAGTAACAGATCATAAAAAGTAGGATTTCAAATACCAATGTAATTATGAGCAATGGAATTCAGTACATTAACAGAATTAAAAACCAGGAAATAAACTTCCACTTCTGCAGGGAAGGAATAATTGGTAATAGACCTGCTCTCTCACAATAAAGAGAAAGCTGGAAAAACTGGAAGAAGCAACTGTCTTCAGACACTGGGTAACAGGTAGCACATGAATGTGATCCCTGAGGAGAAGAAAAAATTAAGGTCACTCTGTCTTTCCACCTGAGGACACTTT
Organism: Potos flavus; assembly: GCA_028534135.1. NCBI lineage: Eukaryota > Metazoa > Chordata > Mammalia > Carnivora > Procyonidae > Potos > Potos flavus. Next base: position 12,312,652 of record CM052895.1, on the reverse strand, counting down.
TTGGAGCACAGAACATAGAGTGGGAATCTAAGCAAATCACACTTAATGAGTAAGTCAAAACTCTACCAAGCCAGGCAGCAAAGAAGTGTAGGAAATTCAAACCTAAACAATCTCCAACCCCACGCAGAGCTGAGAAATGTTCAAGTTCTGGTAAGTCCTAGTGAAAAGACCTCACTGAGAATCTCCCAACATACTGAGGAAAGATCCCCAAGGAGTTATACCTGAATAGTGGGACTGAAGTAACTAAGTAAAGGCTACTATAGGTCACTGTGACAGAGCTTAAAATAAGCCTGGAAAGATCAAGGTGAAAACAAAATCCCATACCTTTGAAAGGAAAACTAGAAAACCAAGAACTTCAACAAAATGTCTAACATCTAATAAAAAAATCACTATATGCATGAAGAACCCAAAAAGCCACCCACTTGAAAAAGTTGTTTCTATCTCACGTCATTTGTAAAAATAAATTCCAAATAAATCATATCTATGTTAAATACATAGATATGAAGAAAACATAATGAATTCATATATCTGAGATAGAATATACTGAATTACAAATATTATATCAGCATATAATATTCATAAAATACTGATATTATAAGTAGTTATAGGGAATATATTGTATATTATAAATATAATGAATTCATATAAAATAACACATAACACATTTAAAGACATGAATATATATATGAAAATATACAATGTTTTAATAGTCTTGTGGTAGAAAAAGCTTCTCTAAGTAAGACATAAAATCTAGAAATGTAAAGGAAAGATGGACAAGTTTGACTGCTTATTTTAAAAAAAAGCTTATAATTAGAAAGATGGATAAATGAATTTAAAAGACAAGAATGGGGGCACCTGTGTGGCTCAGTTGTTGGGCCTCTGCCTTGGGTTCGGGTCATGATCCCAAATTCCTGGGATTGAGCCCTGTGTCGGGCTTCCTGCTCAGCAGGGAGCCGTCTTCTCTCTCTCCCACTCCCCCTGCTTGTGTTCCCCCCTCACTATCTCTATCAAATAAATAAATAAAATCTTTAAAAAAATAAAAAATAATAAAAGACAAGAAACACATCAAGAAAAATGAAATATCTGTAACAAAGGTCTTCTGCAAACTATTGAGAAATAAGATAACCCAATAAAAGTGCACAAAAGTATAAATAGGCAATTGACAGGAAATAAAAAACTCAAATGGCCAATGAATATGAGCAAAACTTAACCACATAGCTTATTAGGGGAAATCAAATTAAAATAAGTTATATTTTGTTTTCCCCCATCAATTTTGACAGCAACTAAAGAATTAGTAATATCCACAGTTGACAAGACTGTGAGAAAATGGGCAATTTCATAGAACCTGAGTGAGTATATAAATTGTTACTGTTTGAAGATCAATTTGGTCAATATCTACCAACATTCAGAAATGCATATGCACTTTAACCCAACAATTATACTTCTAAGACTCTATAATACAAAAATGCTCTAACATGCACACAATAATAAGGCAATATTTAATTGAGGAATCTATAGTATGAAAACTTTATGTTCAAATCCTACTTCCAACTCTGGTCAGTGGTGGGACCCTGGGAAAGATACAGTAACTCTCAATCTCACTTCTCTTATCTGTAAAATGGGAATAGTAATAAGACCTAGTTTACAAGTTTACTGAAAAGAAAGAATCAAATAATTCATGTAAAGGGCTTAACATGGGACCTTTTCTGAACCTTTTCTTCATTCTCTGCTTCAGTTGCCAGAACTTAAAACAGTGCCCATCATATAATAGGAGCTTCATAAATATTTGTTGAGTGATTTTCCTATTATTTCTCCTGCAGGCCTCATTTCCTCTGGGAAATCATCTCCATGGTGGATGCTGTCATCTCTCTGATGCATCACTCAGCAACCCCCTTCAAGAACGACTCATTATCCCAACTGTTGGGAGTGCAACCAGCAGTCTGCCCTCCACTGTGGATTTGCCCTAGGTGGAATTTCCTTAAATGAAGAAAGCCATCTGGTCCAAAGGCACACCCCCACCCCAGGGCAATCCACATCAAGTGACTTAATGACAGGAGGATTTAAAAGCCTAGACCTCCCATCCTAATTTAGCAGAGCCATCATCCCATCTTTGAAACTCCCCAAGGGGTCCCCTGAGGTTTTCAATGAGCCAATATTACAGCTCAACCTCTCACTCTACCAAATCCTGCTTCCCAGGTGTCGACCGCATGCACAGGCCCTAATAAATCCTCTAAATGTTCACTTTGATCGGGCTTCTCCAACTAACTCAACCTTGGGATAGTGTCTGACGTCTAAATCTAAGTTAGCCAAAGAGCCTCTCTCGTAATCCTCTCCTTTTCCCTTCATAATTTGTGAACAATAATAATAAGTTTGTGATAATTTCATAGCTCCTTGACTAGACTGTAAGCTAAGGAGAGGTTCTGCTTTTGTTTAAAATGCTCATATTTTATGAACATTTATGAACATTACCTCGCTTCTTCTCATCCTGGTCCCCATTCCGACAGAAGCCATCTACTTTTATTATTCTTGTTTTATGCTCATCTTTGCCACATCTAAGGCAATGTTTGACATATAGTAAATGGTCAATAAAATGACAAGTGAATAACCCAATGAAGTGAGTGCAAGGGTCTCCACTGCATTGCTGTTTGTGACTAGGAAAAAAAAATCAATCAAGAAATGAAAGTTTCAATGATGCTGTACCTCTGCTATGTAAATTTTTCAGAGAAAACTGACAAGATCCGCCCACACTCACATATGCTCACATGAGAAGAGCTCTGATACATATTGACAAGTGAAAAAGCAAATTGCAGAATAATACCTACAATGTGACATGATAGATACATACATAGAAAGATAGCTATCTGAATAGATGTATAGTGTGTATACAGTAAGTGCTCGCAGAAGTTACTGTTAGTGGGGTGGAAATGTGTCTGAAGAAGGATGGGAAGGGAAAGTGATATCCAGTAGTATATGTAACTCTGAACTGTTTAAACTTTCAAAGAGCGTGCACAGTAATTTTTAAAGTTTTATTAAAAATTTCAGAAAAGTTTACCACCTTTAGGGAGTCTTCCTGGGTGGAAGATTACTGCATACCTTTACCATGAGTCTCCTAGCATGGAGGAAGAGGGCTCCACTCGTTTGCAAGATGCACTGGAAGGCTCGAGTGAGTCACATCTATGTATATTCTGTCTCCCCATCAGACTGAAAATTCCACTGAGTCTGAGGCTGATGGTTGTTTCCAATAATGCAGTTCAATACTATTCCACCCAGCCCTGTACTGATTACCTTATAAGTGCGAGGCCATGTGGATCTGGCTCATTGTATATGGTATACTAATGTGTTCCTGTGGGATTTCTCTTTCTGTGCACACAAGAATTTACAGGGAGTACTCAGCTGAACCAAAGTTATAAAAACAAATAAAAGCCCTACTTAGATAATTCTCCAGGATACTTTCCCATAGAAGCTTCTATGCACCAATACCACTTACACTAAAATGAATACAATACCATAGGATACCAACCTAATGCCAAGCTTTAAGAGACAGGCCTTATGATACAACATTCAATCAAATATGGCACCGAACAATCTCTTTTATCTATACAATTTTCCAAAAAGTATTGAGTCAGATTAAAGCGACAACAATAACCGATGACAGATTTTTCGTGAGCTCTCTTGACCTTTCTACCTCTAATTTCTGACTCTGGAGATAGTTCAGCACATTCCTTGAGATCCTGGAATTCCCAGGGGGCATGAATGGGTTTACGCCCTACAGGCAGGTCTGTGAAGATTGTGAGAAGAGAAAATTACCACATGGCTTCCAAAGAACCAAGGGTTAGGGTTACCTAACATGTGCTACCTGTTACCCTAACCCTAATCCTAAACTTTACCTTTATGTTTCCCTTTGTAAATTTCCCCCAGCTTCTACCTATATTGAATTACATTGTGACCTATTTCTTCCAAGTTGACATATGTTTGTACACAGCCTGAAGGGAATGGAGCAGGTCCGGACATGGGTTTAAATCTCTGAATGCAGAGATTTAAGGTAAGTCCGTCTGACTATAACGTTACCTGTTGGCACTGCAATAAATTTGGAGATCAATTACCTTTAAAATGTCACTGTTCCCAGGCTTCCATTCACACTTAGACAATCCTCTAATCTACAGACTGATTGCAAAACTATTTGGATTCTAAAATTTGTAAGGGAGGATGGGTGGGGAGAATGTACTAGAAAAAGGAAGTGGGGGGATTTTACAAACTGGCCTCTGAAAGTTATAAATTTTAAAAGCTCATTTTAAATTCCAGCTAACATTAATCATCTTTATTTAATGTTCCTATTAAAAATGAATGGGATACAACTGCAAACATGCTAAGATTAACACAGATACTTAGGACAGCAGAAAACAGTCACAATTTTCTGGTCTACAATGAAATAAAGATGCTTCAAAAAAAATTTTAAGGAAAAAGTGTCACTTGGCACCATCCGTTTATTCATTATCCATCTGTCATCACCGTACTTACTGTTTTTCAAGCAACCAAGATTCCTTTGTACATTTTACATTTCTTTTCCTAAAAGGTCACTGACAGTGCAGATGGTTAAGTCCATACAATCATAAAAGCACAAAGAGAACAGATAGCCTCTAACATACCATTTACCAGCCAAGGCCCAATGCTGTTTGGAATCCCTTAGACCCAGGGTCGCTCAGAGAAATTCTGGTTCATTTGAAGAAGATTCAGGGCATAATCAGGGTGGAAAGACAGAAGAGTCAGACTAAAAAGAAGTGCGAGATCAGGTCACAAACTGGAGAAACCCATACTTCTTAAACAAAAAGGTTGAAGGTCATGTTTTGGATATACTGTGTTTTATAGGAGACTATGCAAAAGAAGGCTAGGGTTCTACTTCACGGCTGAGGGTTGTTTCAAGCGTCTCCTTCCCTCGATGATTCAAAATAACAATTGAGGTATTGAAGCTCTCCACCCATTGGTAAGACAGTACAGTTAATAAATAGGTTTATAAATAATACGGCCCAGAGAACATTTCTAAAACCTCTTTCCCACCCTCTCTTATATCCTGAGGAATAAGAAGCAACATTTCTCATGTTACTGGAAGCAAATCCTAGATACAAAATAATATGCTCCTTGAACAGCAATTCTACCTCGCCATATACAGAATTCGTTCTGGAAACACAATGTGGCCAAGAATGAGTAAGGACTTTGGCATCACAAAAACATGGGGTTTTTTGTTTTTCAGCTTCCTAGTCTTCAACCAATGATTTACCTTCATGAAGCCTCAGTTTCGTCATCTGCAAAATGGAAAAGTAACACCTCCCTTACTACATTTGAGGCTCTGGTGAGATGTCCACACAGTAAAGCGCATTCACACTACTCGAGGTTGCTCAGCAAGGCTACTTCTTCCTCTTGTTTTCCTTTTCTGTGATTCTGTCTTTCTACAACATGGTGTATTTCTTCATACCAAGGGCACCAGCACTCTGTGCCAGGCTGGGAAAGTCTCACAAATATTAGGCAGCACCAAAGAGTACTAAATTGATGAACTCTGAATTACCAAACAGACAAACAAAATAATCCACTATGATGAGGGCTCAAGCCTTTGAAACCAAATTAACATTTATCTGTTCTAACTACCGATGCCTGGGTGGCTCAGTCGGTTAAGCGTCTGCCTTCAGACGCTCAGGTCATGATCTCGGGGTCTCTGGATCGAGCCCCGCATCAGGCTCCCTGCTCAGCAGGAAGCCTGCTTCTCCCTCTGCCTGCCACTCTCTCTGCTTGTGCGCTCTCTCTCTCTGTCAAATAAATAAATAAAATCTTTAAAAAAATATTTATCTGTTCTAACTAGGTAACTAACTGGATAAATTGTTGGGGAATGTTCAAAGAAAAGAAATTGCTATTAAGCAAAAATGATTTTGATGAAATGAGCTAAGCTGTGATTTTGCTTTATGATTTATGCAAAAATACACATGTCAGTGAATTGCTGCTAAGCTCCTTAATGTTCCATTTTGGGGATCCTTTCTCAAGTGGTCCTTCTTTATAAAACTCCAATTTTAGCTTGCTGCTTAGGACAAAGTATCAAAAAGACAGTTAAAATACTGCAACCCTCCATTTATTGGGAAGGTAACAAATACCACCAATGAATTCATAAATAAAAAACAGAAAACATTTCTGTAAATCTCTTCCTCTCCCTGTTCCCACTGAACCGTCACCTGCCTTCCCCGAGGCATTTGAAAGAGTGACCCGGGTATTAAAAAATAAAAGTGGAGCAAGGTAAGCAAAAGAAAGACAGCTGATTGCCCTGGAAAACACAGGTGTCAGCACTTACCAAAATATGTATTCCACCGAGCACACACTAAAGGAAACTTTTGCAGGGTTCTTGGCTTTCTACATACTGAAAGAAAGGAGCCCGAGCATGCATTCGCCAATCACACGCCCCTCATTAAAAGCCATTTGGCACAGGAAAGACAAGGCACTTCCAAAAAGGCAAATCCGACCTTTTCAGGCCGGGCACCCAAAGTCTCTCTGACACAAGAGGCCACAGCACACTCGAAATGATGTGCTTCCCGCCTAGGAAATGATATGGATGGCCGTGCCCGGCTGAGTGTAACCGTGGTCTAATGGCAGGCTCTGAAGGCAGCTTTATTTGGTAATTGTTTGGGAATAGGTCTCTATATAGCTACATAATTTCTCACAGGGATGCTATATCATCTGAGGGTTTCAAGTTCTATTCACCTGGAAAATGTAATCTACAATGAGAGAGGGGAAAAAAAGCATACAACAGCATGACCAGGAGTCTCTACAAGGTGAAAATGCTGGCAGTAAAAAACCGCACACTGATTTAAGCGCTCCTGTCAACATTTGCTTCCCGGGAGCCCTGAGGACCAATACACTCTTGCAGGGAAGCAAATTTGGGTCTTGTAGACAGACGAAGCTCCTAGAACTGATTATTCAGTCAAATCCCTGGGAACTCTTAACACATTTCATATTTTTCAATTTGAAAGAATGGTACTACTTATCTAGAAACCTCCTTTCTCCCAGAAATATAATCCATCAACAAAAATAGCAGCAAACATCAGCAAAAAAGGAAAAAAAAAAAAAGGAGAATTAAATGTCTGCCTATTTACTGTTTTCCTTTTGGTGTCTTACACATTGCTATATGACTAATATCCAGCCGTCCATCTGAAGATCATTACTTGGTGGGACCGTTCTTGCCAGGTGCAGTGAATGGCTCAGTAAAATGTTGCTGAGTTGGGATCTCAGATTTTACCAATTCTGAGAAATAGCTTCACAACACAGTTCATCCCTAGACAGTTTGTGTTTAGAAAATGGATCTAAGACAAATGCACTAAAAGAGCTGGATATAAAAATTCAAGTTGTTCAGATGGGCTTTAGCTCTGACTTCCAAGTTCTGAGACACAGGTTACTTTAAAATGTGGACCATGTCTTTTGATATTATCACCTGGAATTCACCAGTTGTTTTAATGTTAGAAATTGTCTTGATGCTCTTAGCCAATGACTCAGACCATGCTACAAGAGGAAGGAGCCTTAAATACACTGTCACTCTTTAAATCTGACATATATACCTACTCTACCAAGTTCTACAAACATTTAAAAATTTGAAGCAGAAAAAAACAAACAACAGTGAAAAGCGACACATATAAATTGAAGTGAAAGGAAGCTGATTGATCAGACAACTCTGGTCTGGGTCACAGGAGAGTTGGTAGAGCCCAAATGAAAGATTTAGTAGACTGAAACAAGTTTCTACTTCATTGCATTTCACATACTCTGTTCCCTTTAGGACCCAGCCATTGTCCTAGCCCCATGGATACATATTTGAAAAATTCCTTACTCTCAAAAACCTTTCAGTTTACTAACAGAGAGGAGACGAAACACAAATCTTTGCAAAACTCATTAGAAGGGTATTAAGAGAAGACCATCTGAGTAGTGAAGGATGGAGACAGGAGGGAAACCTGACTCGTATCCCAGAGGACACGGGAAGAGTATGACGATTTAACCAAGGCTCAAGCACAGAGGAACTCACCCTTCTCCTGCCATAAGGTAAGTAAAGATTCTGCCTCAGAAAAGTGATAAGGGGATCAAATGATGTCACTTGTAGCAATGAATGAAAAAATATCTCATTGTTGACTTAAAACCTGTGACCACAGGAACATGATCAGATTCCCCGGGAACAGGATAGGAGCTCAGGGTTTTGCACGCCCAATCCACCCTTTTCTGCCAGGCCCCTTGAAGCAGGTACATCATCAGGTTTGGCCAAAGCACACTGAGGTGCCTTCTTTCGTGCCACAGGGTACATGATGGGAGGTGCACCTATGCGCACCCAGGGGACTCAGAGAGATCCCACTGGCCAACCCGAAATGTCATTGAAACTATGACCCTACAGAGATCAGAGTCTAGCTCCTCATGGTGCTAACTTCTCAGATATCATGGCAGTGATCTCACTGGGTAGAAATGTTTGATTAAAACAACTCTTTCCAACTGAAGTCTTCATTTAAGTTACTTACAAAAAATCTTGTTGATTTTCCTCAATGAACTGCATTGTATGAACCCATCACTGTTTTTTCTTTCTCCTTACAATTTTATAGCAACCAAGGAAGCCCTCATCAAGTCATGAGCAATACAGAGTAAACTCAAGAAAACCTCAATTTTAGATCTGAATGAAGTCCCACAAGAAAAAATCTATGGCAATTTCCTATAAGATTATGACTGTTGTATGGAGCATGCTTATCACCCTATACTTCCCTCCCTGTCTGTCAGTCAAGCCCTTTCAGGACAACCATTGTGTTAATATACTCAATTATGATCCCTAAAAAAAGGAAACAGGAAGTGAGGATAAAAGTCACTGGATATACTCAACCAATCAAATTGTACCATTTACTCTCTCCCATTCACATCTGGATATTATCACTAAGATCTCTTTCAAAGGCCCATGGTAATGGGCACTGTGACATACATTACTGAAATGAAAACATTTTTTCATTTTCACAAGAAAAGATGGGGTTGGTGTGGGTTTTGTTCCCATATAAAGTATTATAAGGTATCTGTGAGCTTTTAGAGACATGAGCTGTTTCTCAGAACGAAAAGAACAATGAACACTTAAACCTCCTGATTAAAATCCCCTTTATTAGAAATCATGCTTACTCGTGTTCTACACCAGAAACCCCATTTACACTTTGATCCATTCATTAATAAAATTAAATTGCTACTAGGTACTAGGCACTGTCCCAGATGCTTGGGGTAGACCAGTGAACAAAACAGATCAGGATCTCTGCCAGTAAAGAGCTCACATTCCAGCAAAATAACTCTGGGTTTAGGACAGAAGTGGCATTACAAAGAAAAGAAATGATAAGCCCATCAATAACTAGCATCAATAACTAGGTTGGGAACCACTGTTCTTCCACCTGAAATAAAATAAAATTAGATCCCTACTTCACACTGGACATAAAAACAATAACAAACTTTCAAACTAAAATGTGAAATATACTCTTTGTAGGAACTTAAAGTAGAAAAAAATGTCTTAAACAGGAGACAAAGCAAAATCCATATTGTTCTAATTGATTTTATAGTAATATAAAGGTTCTGCAAAAAAACAACAGCAACAAAAATCAAGCCACAGGTTGGAAGAATGGACATAATCAGGAAAGAATCTGTATCCAGAATGCATAGAGCATTCCTACAAATGGATGGGAAACAAAGATTAAAAGCCTACTTTTTAGAATGGGAAAATATGAGCAGTATATTCATAAAAGAGAAAATTTGAGGAGCCATAAACTTACAAAAAGGTGATCAATTCCTAAAGTTACAGGGAAAAAGCAAATAAAGCAGCAAGGAAATGTAATTTTACACCCATTAAATTGGCAAACTTTTTTTTTTTTTTTTATTGATTTGAGAGCAAAAGCAAGAGAGAGTGAGAGAGCCTGAGCAGGGCAGGAGGAGAGGGAGAAGCAGACTTCCCACTGAGCAGGGAGCCTGATGCGGAGCTCGATCCCAGAACCTCAACATCATGACCTGAGCTGAAGGCAGACACTTAACTCACTGAGCCACCCAGGTGTCCCAAATAGGCACACATTTTAATGTCAGACAATACCAAGCATGGATGAAGATACAGAGGATAGGACTTCTCAGTAACTGCTGAGGAGAGAGGAGATAGGTAAAGATACATTTTGGAGCAATTTGGTAACGTCTGGGAAACAGCTTGCTCAGGTGCTCAAGGAGACCTGCAGGAGAATGTTCTTCCATTCGCACTATGCTGGATTCCGAGCAAAATTTGAGAAACAAATGCCCCATGAGGAGGAAATTATAGATATTATACCATATTCAGCAATCCAAACCTGCAGGTATTAAAATGAGTAAATGGGGGCCACGTTTAATTAACATGGAGTGTCCTCAGAAATACAATAGTCAAAGAAAATGAACTGCAGAAGGAAACACGGAGTATGATAACATATCCTTTCAAAATCTACAAAAAAGAGCTAAACATTGATGGAGGTTTAGATTTGCATAAAAGTATTTGTAAAGGGGGCGTATGGGCGGTTCAGTTGATTAAGCCTCTGACTCTTCATTTTGGCTCAGGTCATGATCTCACAGTCCTGAGAACAAGCCCTGCATGGGCTCTGTGCTGGGCGTGGAGCATGCTTAAAATTCTCTCTCGACCCCTCCATCTGCCCCTCTCCCCTCAAAAAAAAAAGTATTTCTGAAAACCATTAACTTGAAAGACATTAAGTTCATAGTGGTGGTTATTTCCGGAATGGAAGTCAAGAAATAAAGTTAGGGAGAAGCATACTGCTGTCCTCAACTCCAATTTCAATGTTTTGTTTCTTTAAAAATATCTCAAGATCACAAAAAGCTTAAGATTTAATAAATCTGATTGGTAGATATGTACATGCTCCCAATGGCTGTCTGTACTTGTCTATACTTGTCTACAAATGTGAAATATTTCCTAGTAATATTACTGGTTTTTAAAGAACAGGAAAAATAAAATTAGATGAAATGTGTTCCTTCTGTCCCTGAAATAAGGCAAAAAAGAAAAAAAAAAAAGAGAGAGAGACCATGGACTCACACTGTCCACTCAGAAATAAAACAAATTAAGAGAATTGGACCATGCTTTTTCTATTGTCCGCTTCCCCCTGCCTTCACTCTCAGAGTATCACATTAACCTGCTTGTCCCTGCAGTGATTGGCTGCTGGTGGTTGACTGGGCACAAAAGGCCTTTGCTAGGGACCTGTCAGCCCGAGGACTGTTTGGACTCATGGAGAAGCCTACCTTCAGGAAGAGTGTGGAAGAAGACAGGATATGGTCCGCTAATAGTCAACCTTGCAATTAACAGGAAATACAAATTTCATTGAGTATTCTGTCTTTCAGCATTTTTTTAATTCCTACCTTGTTGTAATTAGAAAAGAAAAGAAAGAGGAGCGCCTAGGTAGCTCAGTTGGTTAAGTGTCTGACTTTGGCTTAGGTCAGGATCTCAGAGTCCTAGGATCGAGCCTCACTTTGGGTTCTCATTTTTCAGGGAGTTGGCTTCTCCTTCTCCCTCCTGTTCTGCCGCTCCCCCTGCTCGTACTCTCTCTCTCAAATAAATAAATAAAATCTTTAAAGAAAAAAGAATCATAGTATGATCTTGGCTTGAGAGAATAAACATGGTGATCATCTTTGGCGGGCCATGGAATAGAAACACAAAGTAATAAGACTAAATCATTGCTCCCCCATCTTCTTCTTTCCAGACGTGTTTTTCACCGCTCCTTATTTTTTTCTACAATGGTTTTATCTATTCGCTTTAATTTCTATAGCTAATAAGTTCATGTGTCATCTTAAGCACTTCACATCGTTTCCTTTGAAAAATGATCCCACTCTTACAAAGGTGAGGAATTTAGCACAATGTTATTTTCCACACTATGCTGATCTTGGCCAAGATAACTTAGGATTCAAACACAAATTACTGTTTTATTACATTTTTATATTATACATAGTATCTTTTAAGGATAATTTTTAATGCTCGAGAATTATCTAGACAGTTCTATACGTTTAACTTGTATCATTGAATAATAGAGTCTTTTTTACTCAGATTTCCTCAATTTTTACTTCTTGTTTTTTACTTTTGATCATTAGGAGCTGTACTTTCCAAACTTTAATGTACGTAGGAATTACCTAGGGATCTTGTTAAAATGCAGATTCTAATTTTGGTAGTTCTTGGGAGGGGCGTGATATTCTGCATTACTAACAAGCTCCCAGGTGATGCTAATGCATCACTTTTGATCAGCAAGAAGCTCAAGTAAATTTCTCAACGATACATAAGTAGTGTGTTTTTGCATCTTTGCATATTGGGGAATGTCTTTCTATTGTTTATACATGTGAATAACATATTCACTAACAACAGTATACTTGAGCCACAGATGTTTTTCACACGTCTCTTTGGTAGATGCTCTATTATCTTTCAGGGTTCCGCATTGCAGGAAATACCGAGGCTCACCTTACTTGAGCCCTTGGAAATACAGCACTTTTTCCCTGCCTGGAAGCTTGCAAGAGGTTTTCTTCTATCACGAGAATTCAAAATTTTGTCATAATAAATCTAGATGTGTTGCTACTTTCATTTCATTTGGTGAAGATCAGAGTGAGCATTTTTAACTTGAAATTTTTTCAAACTTATGAAAAAATTTTTCTTTATCCCTGATTAAGACATGTACCCTATATTTTTATATTTATTTATCAATTTATCAATTCCTATTCTCCTTAAATTGGATCATCTCCTTTATTCTTCATACCTATTGATTCATCAATTATAGTTGGAGATTTTAATATCTTACTTTCAATAATTGATAGAACTAGACAGAGAGTAAGGATGTAATAACCTGAACGGTATCAACCAACTTGATGTAACTTTTATACAATGCAACGCTATACATTCTTGCAATAAAATATGTTACAACATTGAAAATGAAAATGACAGATATATGGTTATACTTGCAAGCACCAATGAATCTCAAAAACAAGGTTGAGGAGGGGGAAAGCATTTCATAAGAGAAAAGAAGGAGCTTCACTATAAACTATTTTCATAAAAATAAGCAAAACTAATAATATGTTAAGGACTATATATATATTTATATATACACATATATGTATATGTGTGTGTATATATATATACACACATGTGTGTATATATATATACACTATATGCATATATACTATATACAGTAAATTTACTGTAAAATATACTATATATAGTATAGTAGGTAGTAAATTTGCTATATACATAGTAAACAGTAAGGAAAAACAAAAGAGGAGTACAACACAGTTCAGTATACTGTCTACTTCTGGGAGAAATGAATACACAGTATATTGCAAGTTCTTAAATGTTTTACTCCTTAAAATAGGTAATAGATTTGTTATTTTTATTTCATTACTATCATAACCACATTCAAACATTAAAAATGCCAATCACAGAATCAACTCCTACTAAGATAAGTGAAAGTAAAACTCAGTGGTGGATGGAATGATGGCATGAGAATGTGTATAAATCTGCATCTGCAAAAAAGCAGGGAAAACCCTAGCACAAGCTGTCAAAATTAACTTTTCAGAATATGAAAATTTAATCAAAGGCTTGCAACTATCTAAGGAATGTTCACAAAATGGTCAAGAAGTATTGCAAAATCACAGTGAGAATTTCAGGAATTTTAACTTGACTTACTCCTATCCTCTTTCCCATTGCAAAGAAATGGAAAATTATGGCCAATACATAGGGAACATAACAGTCGTCAGAAACTGATCTGAAGGGACCCTAAAATTAGATGTACTCAACAATACTTTTAAATTAGCTGGTCTAAATATATTCAAAGAAATAAAGAAAACCATATATAAAGAATTAAGGGACCAAGACAATGAGAAGACAAACCATAGACTGGGAGGAAATATTTGCAAAAAGCATAGCTGATTAAATACTGTTATCCAAAAACGAACAAAGAAGACTGTTATCCAAAATATATATGAGGAATGTTTAAAAGTCAACAATTAGAAAAGGGACAACCCAACTGAAAAATCAGCAAAAGATCTAAACAACTATCTTACCAAAGAAGGTATACATATGGCAAATAAACAAATGAAAAGATGCTCAACATCATATGTCATTAGGGAATTGCAAATCGAAACAACAGTGAGATATGACTACACACTTAATAGCAGGGTAGAAATCCAAAACACTAATAACAGCAGATGCTGGCAAGAATGTAGAACAACAGGAACTCATTCATCTGCTGGTGGGAAAGTGAAATGGTATAACCACTCTGGGAAAAACAGTGTGGGAGTTTCTCACAGAATTAAGCACACTCTTACAATATTATCCCACAGGCACACTCCTTGTTATAACCCAGATGAGTTGAAAACTTACGTCCACACAAAAACCTGCTTTTTTAAAAGATGTGTTTATAGCAGCCTTAGTCATAATTCCTAAAACCTGGAAGCAACTAAGATGTCCTTCAGCAGGTGAAGGAATAAATACACTTGTGGTATATCCAGAAAATGGAGTATTATTCAGCACTAAAAAGAAATGAGCTGCCAAGGCACTAAAAAACATGGATGACCCTTAAATACCCATTACTAAGTGAAAGAAGACAATCTGAGAAGACTGAATACTATATGATTCCAACAATGTGACATTCTGGAGAAGATAAAACTGTGTAAACAATAGAAGGATCACTGGTTACCAGGGGTATGGAGGGGAAAGGGATGAAGAGGTGGAACAGAGGGGATTTTAGCTCAGGGAAACTATATATGATACCAAAATGGTGGATACATGTCAAAATATAAATTTGTCAAAACCCTTAGAACATACAACACTAAGAGTGAAACCTAATGTAAAGTGTGGCTTTTGGGTTATAATGATGTGTCAGTGTTGGTTCATGGAGTCTACACTGGTGCAGGATGTTGATGGTGAAGGGTGTTTGCTGGGAGAGGGAGGGAGTCTATGACTCTGTACGTTCTGCTCAATTTTTCTGTGAAACTAAGACTGTTCCAAAAGTTAAGTCCCTGTATAAGACAAACAAAAAAGAACCAAAGGAAAGAATGACAACAACGTCTCACAGAAAAGCAAAGAGCAATAAAGGATCGGGCATTACAAAATAGAATCAAATAGAAATTCTGGAGTTGAAAAGTACAGTAACTGAAATGGAAAATTCACTAGGGGGAGTCAAGAGCAGATTTTAGGTGGCAGAAGATAAGACTCAGCAAGCTTCATCCAGTCTGAGGAACGGGAAATAAAAAGAATAAAGAAAAATGAACAGAGCTGCAAAGAGGGGAAACAACCAAGCACACTTATGCCTAATGGGAGCCTCAGATAGAAAAGAAAAAGAAAAAGGGGCAGAAAAAAATATATGAAGAAATGATGGTTAAAACATCCCAAATTTGATGAAAAAGATTCATCTACAACCCAAGAAGCTCAATGAATTCCAAGGAGAAAAAACTCAAGGATATCTACAGCTAGACACAACATAATTAAATCATTGAAAGACAAAAACAAAGAGAAAATCTTGAAAGCAGCAAAAGAGACACAATTCAGGATACAAAGGGATCCTCAATAACATTAACAATGAATTTCTCATCCAAAACCAGAGAGGCCTCAAAATAGCCCAATGACATAATCAACCTGTTGAAAGAAACAGATGGTCCACCAAGAATTCTATATCCAAAAACACGACCCTTCAAAAGTAAAAGGGAAATTGAGACATTCCCAAGTAAATAAAAACAGAGAATTCATCACTAACAGACCTGACTTATAAGAAACATTGAAGGGATTCCTTCCTTAAAGGAAAGAACAGGAGAATAACTTGAATCCATAAGAAGAAATAAAGAGCACTGGTGAAGATAATTACATCGGTGAACATCGGAAGTATAAATACATTTTTTAACATCTTTCTTCTCCTATGCGATTTATAAGATGGCTTCATAAAGCAATACCTATAAAAATGGCAATTGGCTTACAATTCGTGAAAGCGTAATTTGTTTGACGAGAATGGCACAAAGGAGGGGTGCCAGAATGAAATTACGTGAAAGTTAAGTTTTGTGTTCTACTGAAGTTAAGCTGGTACGCATGGAAACTAAATTGTTTTGAGTTAGATGTTAATTTTAATCCCAGAGCAATCACTAAGAAAATAACTTTAAAATATACATGTATTTTTAAAATATATGTATTTTTGGTAGAACAGATTTTTTAAAAATATGATCCAAATATATAAAACATACTTTAAACTCAGAGACAAAAAAAATTGAAAGTCAAAGAGTAGAAAACAATACCACACAAGCAGGAATCAAAAGAGCATGAGAATGGCTCTCATAACACCATACACGATATACTTCAAGACAAAAATTCTTCATAAATTGTCTTAATTTCACCAGTAAGGGAATCAAAGCATAGAGAAGTTATCTAATTGGTCCAAGATCGCAAAACATACAAGTGAGAGGGAATGAAATCAAGAAAGTCTAGCATTCAGAGACAGGGTGAACTTCGAGGAAAAGATGTAATTCTTGGCTCCTGAATTTCAAAATGAATGTTTAAAATTCATACTGTATATACCAGGACTGGAAAACCTTGGTCCCTGGCCTGTTTTTGTGATACCCATGACCTAAGAATAGTTCTTTTTAAACGGTAAAAAAAATATGAAGAACATTTCACAACACATGAATGTTGCTGTGTTAAACCATTGTTAGTTCTCTGCATTTCATCAGAATCAAAGCTGAATATTCTCACATCGTACCATACAGCAGTTCTACAGTTTAGTAGAGGTGAAATTTCATTTCTGTTTTTTAAATTTAAATTCAAGTTGGTTAACATATAGTGTATTATTAATTTCAGGGTAGAATTTAGTGTTTCATCAGTCGCATATAACACCCAGTGCTCATTTTATCACATGCCCTCCTTAATGCCCATCACCCAGATACCCCATTCCCCCACCCCCTTCCCTCCAGCAACCTTCAGTTTGTTTCCTAGAGTTAAGAGTCTCATGGTTTGTCTCCCTCTCTGTTTTTATCCTATTTTATTTTTCCTTCCCTTCCCCTATATTCATGTTTTGTTTCTTAAATTCCACATGAGTGAAATCATATGGCATCTGTCTTTCTCGGACTTATTTTGCTTAATATAATACCCTCTAGTTACACCTACATCATTGCTAATGGCAAGATTTCATTCTTTTTGATGGCTGAGTAATATTCCACTACACACACACACACACACACACACACACACACACACACACACACACACACCCCCTCTTCTTTGTCCATTCATCAGTTAATAGATATCTGGGTTCTTTCCATAGTTTGGTTATTGTGGACATTTCTGCTATAAACATTGGGATGCATGTGCCCCTTCAGATCACTATTTTTTTTATCCTTTGGATAAATACCTAGTAGTGCAATTGCTGGGTCATACGGTTGGTTCCATTTTTAACCATTTGAGGAACCTCCCTACTCTCTTCCAGAATGGCTGAACCATAGCAAAAATGCTAGTCTGCCTTCCCAATAGCAGTGTGAGAGGGCTCCCCTTTCTCCGCATCCTCACCAACATCCGTTGTTTCCTGAGTTGTTAAATTTAGCCATTCTGACCCCTGTGGGGTGGTATCTCATTGTGGTTTTGATTTGTATTTCTCTGATGATGAGTGATATTGAGCATTTTTCAGGTACCTGTTAGCCATTTATATGTCTTCTTTGCAGAAATGTCATTTCTATTTGTGAGCTCAAGGCCAAGACTGAAATTTTTCTGAATGACAGGAACTACCTCCAACCATGATTATCCAACCCTGAATGGCTTTTGAAATTAGTTCTGCTGAAAACTCTATAATGTTTTTACAGGTAAAAGCTCTCTCTCAGATTTTTAGCTCTGGCTGTGACCATGTAGATGGTACTGCACTAACCTTCCTACGAAACATAGTTATGGAAGCAGGACAACATAATTTAAAATTGTTTGAAGGCATCACAGACAGTCAACGCAGGCTCTACTTAAGGGGCTTTGCTTTCCTTAAGGAAAGGAAAACACAGGAAATGAACTCTACACTCACTCTGGCTTTTTTTCCCCAAGGCCATTCAATCTATAGAGGTAAGGAAAGAACGGTGCTCAGGCTAAAACAGGGGTCTTGCCGGGCTGACAAGGCAGAGGCCCAAGTCAGGGCAGCCACAGAGGCTAAAATATAAGGTCAAAGTCTCAGAGACCAGGGGACTACGGAGGAGAGAACTTCAAAATTTGTCAACCAACCTCCCTTTTGTAGTCAGCCTGAGGCTTTTTGTGTACAGAATTACAGTGCGCGCACGCACACGCACACACACACACACACAGAGCAGAAAACAGTAGCTGCATGTCTAGAAAGCTAAGCAGAGAGGTGAGCAGCCTCCCAGTGCTGGGAGACGGGTTAGAATTCCACGCCCAAGCCAAAAGAGAAGGGTTAGAATTTCTGTACATGTAGAGTTTCTGTACACCCTTACTAGGAGTAAGGGGAAAAAACCTGAGCCCCAACAAAGACAATTTACAGGAACAAAATGATTTGCTATACCCATCCCCCTGCCAAAAAATTTAAGCCACTTTGATTCACTTTTTAGCCCATGGTCTATTTTGGTTTGGTCTATTATCAGTCATGTGCAGGTAAAAGTTTCAAACCAGCTCTCCAACGGCAAACAATCCTGATTGGTAGCATTTGCCCATTTCTATTGTGCACATATTCCCACCATGACCAATTTCAAGCTACCAGTATGCCATCGCTGAACACGGATTTAGGGAGAGATGGGCAGGAGTGACTCTCACCAGCCCCAGCACACTCCTGAAACCATGCAGCCTAAACCCTGGAATTCACATCTTCAAACTCAACACAAAAGTAGGAATGACTTCATAAACCCAAACACATCTCATAATACAGCATTTGTTTTAACACTTGGAAATATTGAATTTATGTGACTATCTCTTCAGAGATTTTCCTTTCTATAAGGTAAGACCTGCAATATAAGATTATTCTTGAACATAATCTCTTCTTTGGACTGCACGATGAGTCTCTCTCATTCAAAGACAAACAAAAGAAGAAGTGTGTTGGACACCAGTAAAAATTGTTTTCCATGGGTTTACCTTAAACTCATGTTGATGGAACATAGTTGGATTCAAGAAATACTTTGGAGCGTGTTCTCTATCTAAGGCACTCTGCAGTGCAATGAAGGGTTTTCTACCTCTTCAGTTGTTCTTATCAAAACAATATTCAACAGTCTAAAAGAAAACTTGTTATAAGGAAATTTGTATTTTTCAAGATTGCAGGGAGTGGGGTCTGGGGATGCAGGGAACCCAAAGCAAAGAGCAGGGATCTAAGAGCATACATAAGGTTAAAAGATTGGAAAATGACAGTACTGGATTCCAAGTCTCTATCTCTTGTCTATTTGGTAGCATGTGAACTCAGTTTGAAGCTACCTCCACAATAACCCATGACCAACAGGGGACACATTTCCTTTCTGGCTTCATGAATTGGAGATCAAATTACCTTATTTGTGGCTCTCCTCCCCTACCAGGGAAGAGTCAGCCAAGTTCTTTCGGGCTGTTCTCATATGTCTAAATCACCCATTTCCTAGCACTTAGGAAAAGTATTCTTTTTCCTCCTAAAACCCTGGTCTTATAATGAATTTACGCCATAACATAGTGTCTCTTTGAGGTGGAAAAAGTCTTATGTGATTCTCTAGAGGTGATGGCTTCACTTCCCTTTGTATCTTGATGTATAAAAA
Source organism: Potos flavus (assembly GCA_028534135.1). Taxonomy (NCBI): domain Eukaryota; kingdom Metazoa; phylum Chordata; class Mammalia; order Carnivora; family Procyonidae; genus Potos; species Potos flavus. The sequence continues at coordinate 12,292,897 of CM052895.1, read as the reverse complement.
CATATTCAAATATTACATTTCTATCCTGCTGAAATGCAGTATTATGTTTGCCTTGGCTTACACAATGCCACTTGGGCTAACTTCTGCTTAGCTTTCTTAAACTCAGTTTATCAGACATAGTAATATGCAAAAGTGTACCTGCTTCCTACTGCAGCTGTAACAAATTTAGTAGCCTCAAACAACACAAATTTATTATCTCACATTTCTGGACATCGGAAGTCTGAATTGGTGTCTCAGGGTTAAGACTGCGGTGTCCGCATGGCTGACTTCCTTCTGGAGGCTCTAGCAGAGAACTGGTCTTTACCTTTTTCAACTTCTGCAGGCCACATGCCCCATTCAGCTCATCTATCTTCAAAGGCATCAATGACCACTAGGTCTCTCACACCTCATATCACTCTGACAGTGACTGTCCTATGTCCGTCCTTCACTTTTAAGGATCCTTATAATTATACTGCATCAACCAGGATAAACCAAGATAATCTGCCCAACTCAAAGTCAGCTGATTAGAACCTTCATTCCCTCTTTGCCATATAACACAACCCATTCATAAACTTCAGGGATGAGGATGTGGACAGTATAGGAGGGCTGTTATTCTGCCTACTGCCAAAGGGGAGGGAATAACAGCTAGAGAAAGACCAAAGAAGATGGAGAACATTGTTACAAGTCCATTTGTTCTCAAAAAAAGTCATGACATATTGTCATCGCAAAACTAAAATACATGATTTGTAATAGCCAGTCCCTCTCTCCTACGTTTGTGGGACTGAGGCCTGCTCTCTTCGTAAATGAACACCCTTAAGAGTGTCCGCATTTCTACAATAGGGAGGTGCTTCGTCTCTTGGCTAGACTTCAAAAGTTGCCCCGTGGAACTCCCAAGTTAAAGCATAAAAGCCACTCATCTCACAGACAAAGAAACAGTGGTCCAAAGAGGTGAGACAACTCACCTACATTTTCATAGTAAGCAAGCCAGAGACGGCCTTAGAGACTCAGTCTCCTGATTCTCCATTCAGGGCTCTTGTCTTATCCAAGGCCACATGCCAGTGACTGAGGGTCTTCAATAACTTTCCTACTATCAGCGTGAGGGAGAGGTTGAGCATAAAACCCATCACTCTTGAAAATGAAAAAGATGCCATTCCCTCCAGTGTGATAAAAACTCATCCCACGCTCATCTCAATGCTAGTGTAAGTGCTGAGGCAATTTATAGGTGCAAGGAGATTGAGTAGATCATAAATTAGTTCCCAACATTCCTCTAGCAAACAGTGTTGATCAGCATTGTTATGACACCATAACAATTATCCCAAATCTCCTCGCAGAAAAGAGTTTGGAAAATACAAATGCTGTTTGTTTGTTTGTTTGTTTACACCATTCCGTGAGAAATAGGAATTCTGCCAAAGGGATCAATGGTGTTCTGGGAAAGCTTCGCCTTCATGATAAATGGATAGTCAGGCCTAGGTTGTGTCTCCCTTTGTATTCCTACTTAGGGGACAAGAGCTTTTGTGCTTGTTTGCTGCTCTCTTTCAACCATTAGAAAGTACCTAGAACATACATAGATGTTTTCTGAATAAATAGATATTGTTGAACAATGCCAGCACTTACACCGGCGATGTGAAATACAGAAAGAAAATCAGGTGAATCCCAGGGATACCACCCTTGACTATGCCACTGAATTAATACCAGCTGCCTGTCTCCTGCTATTAGACGACAACATTTAATCTTACTTGATACTCACTGAACGTCCCGTTTTCTGTTACTTGCAGCCAAAAGTATTACTTACCAAGAGAGTCACTTCATGCACCACAAGTCTGCAAATCAGACATATGAAAACAGCTGCCTAAGGTGCCTGGGGGCTCAGTTGGTTAAGCATCTGCCTTCAGCCCAGGTCATGATCCCAGGGTTCATCCCGTCAGGCTCCCTGCTCAGTAGGGAGTCTGCTTCTCCCTCTCCCACTCCTCCCTGCTTTTGTCCTCTCTCTCTTGCTCCGGCTTTCTCTCAAATAAATAAAAATTAAAAAAAAAAAAAAATAGCTGCCTCTAGCATAGGGAAAATTTTGAAGGTGAAAGTAAAGATCAGTATCTTGATGGGGTGAAAATGTTCAATATCTTGAAAGAGGTTCAAGTGTGCAATTTTCAAAACTCAGTAAATGTACATTTAGGATTCAATACATAATTGTCTCTAAATTTTAACGAAGAGAATAAAAGCTGTAAACAAAGTTTGAACTCTGGTTAATGATATGCACACTTAAGTTTTATACATCAGGCAGTGTGCTGATATCTACAATTTGCCTTGCAGTGCATCAAAAGATAAAATACAGATTGACAGGAGTATTGATGTATGGTAAAGCAAGTACAGTAGAATGTTAGAGGCAAGGAGTGGGTACTTGGGAGTTCGCTGTCCAATTTTTTTCAACTTTTCTGTAAATTTGAAAATGTTCTTAACAGCCCTATCTTATTAATATACGTGCCAGACCTGGAAGAAATGACAGTTTTGAAATTTCTACTTATATGAAACCAAGTAGCTCTCTGACTAGGGGTAGCAGGATGTAGCTCGAAGACATCTCCAGGTGTCTTGCAATCATAGTGTTAATCAACACAATAATGAAATTCTCAATGGCCATTTCTTTTTGACCTTGACAAAATTAACACTAAATTTTCCTAAAAGAATGACCAGATAATAACAGTTAGGAATTCGGGGGAAAAAAAATCAAGTAATGATGAGGAATTTATTCAGCTGCCTATTAAAACAAAATAGAAAGCTAGTAAGGAAGCATGTACCCTGATTGAAATTTAATATATTTCCGGAATTATGGTATATATGATATATCTTTTAAAAGCACATAGTAGGGGCGCCTGAGTGGCTCAGTGGGTTAAAGCCTCTGCCTTTGGCTCAGGTCATGATCTCAGGGTCCTGGGATCGAGCCCCGCATCGGGCTCTCTGCTCAGCAGGGAGCCTGCTTCCCCCTCTCTCTCTGCCTCCCTACCTGCTTGTGATCTCTCTGTCAAATAAATAAATAAAATCTTTTAAAATAGTAAGTAAATAAAATAAAAATAAAAGCACGTGGAAATACTGGATTAAATGTAGCTAGCATCACCTTACAGGCATAGGTGAGATATGAAAAAAGGGTGGCTCCAGAAGTCAAACTAAGAACCACTTGCAGAGCCCTCACCATCTGACAGAGTAGAATACATTTGGCCAGTGATCAAGTGTGAGAACAGAGATATCAAAAGGAGTAACTATAAAGACAAATGATTTCATTAAATAAGTACTATAACAAATATTTGAAAAACAGTAACAGCTTTATGTGCAAATGCACGGATGATCATCTAAATAAGCAATCTCCAAAATATTTGAAATTACTTTGACTAGGAAAAAACAATTATTGATCATGACCTCTGTAACTGTCAGCGTTCTCCAAAGAAACAGAACCAACAGGAGAGATATAGATATAAAGATATAGACATAGATAGGTGCCTATATATAGATAGATATGCATATATATGTATTTGTATATATGTATATATGTAAATATGCATATTTATAAATATAAAAATATATGTTTACATTATAAGTATAAAGTATTAATATATATTGTATTTGTATATATGCATATGTGCATATGTATATTATTTGTATATGTGTACATATATGTATATATGTACATATTTATATATGTGCATATATACAAATACATATGCATATGCATATATGCATATGTGTGTATATATGTATATGTGCATATATGTATGCATATATATGTGCGCACATATATAGGCATATATATGTATATGTACTTGTATATACGTGCATATATATGTATTTGTATATATGTGCATATGTGTGCGAATACATCTATGTATATATATGTATATATACACACAAATATATATATACTCATATACATATAGAAAAAGATTACGAGAGATTGGGTCAAACAGCTGTGGAGGCTGAAGATTCCTTTGACCCTCCTTCCACAAGCTGGAAGCCCAGGAAAGCTGGTGCTGTAGTTCCAGGCCAAACCCCAAGGCCTGAGAACGGGGAGACCACTAAAGTAGGTCCCTGTGTGTGTGTGAAGGCCCAACTACGAGGAGCCCAGATGTCTTAGAGCAGAAAGAGCTGGATGTGCCAACCCAAGCAGAGACCCAATTCACCCTTCCTCCACCACGTAATCCCACCAAGACCCCAGAGAAGGGACGGTGCCCACCCACCCTGGTGAGACCTATTGTCTTAATTCATTCTACCAATTCACATGTTAATCTCTTCTGGAAATGCCCTCACAAACACACCCAGAAGTAGTATTTTATCTGTTATGTGGGAATCCTGCAGCCCAGTCAAGCTGACAAATACAAGCAACCATCACAGCCCCTATATGTTTATTTATATATTATATACCTGTACTAAGTGCTAATAGATTATCTGTATAAAATACTCAGAAATATAAATTTAAAATATGAGATTGGAACTGTGTCTATACATGCATGTGTATGTACTTTTTTTTTTTAAGATTTTATTTATTTATTTGAGAGAGAGAAAGAAAGCATGAGCAGAGGGGAGGGGCAGAGGGAAAGGGAAAAGCAGACTCCCCACTGAACAGGGAGCCCAATATGGAGCTCGATCCCAGGATCCCAGCCGGGATCATGACCTGAGCCGAAGGCAGTTGCTTAACTGAGCCACCCAGGTGCCCCCCATGTGTATGTATTCTAACATGGATTATCTTGAGCACCTTCTGAGATACTCATTCTCCCTTCCCTCACTTTGAAAACAATTGGTCTATATGAGTCTTTACCATTATAAAGTAAGAATGAGATGGTTAGAAAGCCCCATGTCCTTCCTCCACTTTCTAGGTGACGCCCAAATTTCTACTCATTTCCTTTATGTTTTAGCCCTTAGCATAAATGGCTTCTAGTTCCCTTTCAGAGAGCACTTTTAATTAGAGAAAGTGGAGAGAGCACAAGAAGACAGCAGCTAACTCAGTGGGGAACAGATCAATATGAAATGCAAAGGGGAGGGCTAGAAGTTATAGAGCCTCAGGGAGTAAATATCCCTCTCTTAGGGACATGAAGCCATTTACTCAGAAAGAATTTACAGCACACATTTAGTAAGACTGGAATACTGTTCACTTCTTACAAATTCTGTTTTTAAATAAAATGTTTAACAATCTGCCCACTTTCTTATTCCAAACAGAAAGAGAATAAGCCATAAATGCCTTCCACCCCAATGATCTAGAAGATGAGTTCTGTGCAGCTGGCTGGACCAGCCCCCTCTCCCATATTTGTCATGCACATTCTCCCCACATTGCTCACCTGGTCAAAGACAGACAAGTCCCAGAGGAAGAAGGGAGTTCTTTGGTCAAGACCTTCTGAGTATCGGGGCACCTGGGTGGCTCAGTGGGTTAAAGCCTCTGCCTTCGGCTCAGGTCATGATCTCAGGGTCCTGGGATCGAGCCCCACATCGGGCTCTCTGCTCAACAGGGAGTCTG
>CM052895.1:12269049-12286927 GCA_028534135.1 Potos flavus | reverse complement strand
GGGGGGGGGGGGCGGCAGAGTTTGATTTTTTTTTTTTTAATTATTTGTTTGTGAATATATAGAACTCTCCGTTCTCATTTTCAGGTGTGGTCCTAAAGCAAACGGCATTGGTCTGAGCTGGAGCTGGGTTGAGTGACATACTGAAAGCTTCCATTCCACTGAAGGCACACATTTGTAGATCAAATATAGCCAGTTTGAGCTAGTTTCCAGTCTCCTCCTTTAGCTGCTCAGGAAGCCAAGTTTTGTAGATAATAGAGAGTATAACTCTTTGCGTATTGAAAAGGTTTTAATTTTTATTTATTTAAGTTATTGGGTTGGCAAACTTTCCAAAATGGATTTCATGTTCTTAAACGATATCAAAGGTAACTGGACATCTTGATAAAATCAGCATAATCATGATGGCTATCCATGTCTGTATTCACTCTCAGAGACCTGTTATTCTTTTTTTTTTTTTTTTTTTTGAGACCTGTTATTCTTGAGTGCACATATACCTCCTACCTGTTCTTGCCCCTTGTCTCCCCAGAGCTGCAACACTGTAGGCTTCTCTTGTTATGAAACTCCCTGTGGATAATGTGTCTGATCAGAGGAGTTCTTCTACCAGCCAGAAATCTACATCTTCCCTACATGACCATCACTTAGAAAACAAAAGCCATCTTATTATAAGTTGTAGTGTATTGGCCTCACAGGAAAATGTGAAAGATGTCCCCATAGGAAAAGTGCAAGGGGCTGTTACTTAATTCGGTTATTTATCAACTTCTTGGTTCTACCAGGTTTTCAGGCATAATACATAATTCACCAAGGTAGGTCAACTATCACTTAAGGACTAATTCTCAGCATATTCATGTAATAGCCCAGAGTGTATCAGTATTTGAGTGGAAAAGTCAAGGCTCCGAGCAAAAAGTTCCTTATCCAGGTGACATTAAGTCCATTAAGATACTGAAGACTGAACTCATGTGTATGCTAAGTGAATCTGTTTCTACTTGGAGATTAATAGACACTGTGGATTCTGATTACAAATTACTCAGTCTGCAATTCTAACCCACAATCTTTAACACCTCATTCCAGTCTGTGCCTTGGAATTTCATTAAGAGTTCCTTAGACATGACTATAATGCCAGAGAGCCAGAATGAGTATAGATCAACCCCTAAAATGGAGATGTAAGCAAAAGAAACAAAGAGTAGTGCACAAAACTGGCTAGGAATAATCACGTATCCTTGAAACCAGCTCTTTACTTTAAAAGGTTAAAGCAATTTTTTCCATAAACTGAATTACCAAGATCATAATTTCAACTCTTCACTTATTTTTACTTTGCCAGATTTGGTTCCAAATACAATGGTATTGATGCAAACACACTAAAGCAAAGTAACTTGAAATTCAAGCATTGAGAAAAGCATCATAGGTAACAAGCAAAAAGGAGTTAAAAAAAAAAAAAAATCACTCACAAAAAAATAACAAACAAAACCTTTGCTATCCATTCCCTGGATTTCCAGAACACATAAGCAGTAATCAATTATAAAGCCAGAGAATCCTTCTATATAGTGAAACTCTGTCCTCCAGGGAATTTCCACACACCAAAAATAACCTCCCTAACAAATTAAAAAGTTAGAACTGGGTTGCAAAATTCTAGAATGGGCAAGAAAGCAGCCAGTGTCATCCGTGTCATTAAGACGTATAGGCTCTCAGGATTGACCAATCAGAACTTTGAGGGATGTATTTTGTTATGTTCCTTTCTTTAGTAGAGTTCTATGTTCAGAACAAAATACCAAACAAAAATATTTTCTATTTATCAATTTTGGAACTTTTGTAGTATATAAAGTACCCCTTTGTTGCACGAAAGCAGACTCTCTGAGGGGTGGGCTTCAGCCATGAGGTGGAAAGACTGCCCACTGAAAAATACGAATTATATCTGTAAAATGCTATGCCCATGATGTTTAAGAATAAATGGACTTGTGACTTGTCCTGCATCCTCTTCAGTTCTTCTCTCCCTGAACAGCACTGTTAAGCAGGCTCCGATTCCTGTGCTGTAACGGCGAATAAACTAAGCAGAACATAACCACACAGGAGTGGAGACAAGTGGATCAAGGAGGTCCAACCAAGTACAACGGCTGCCTTTCAGGAGGCTGGATAATTCAATACCAGAACACGTGCCTCTGCACACCCAGACGCAAAGGACAGCCAAGCCACTTTGTTCAGGAAAATAGGGTCTTTTGTCCTCAAAGGAAGACTATGCTGTGGAGTAAACGCGCTACAGGGTCAGAGTTTCAAGGAAGAAAAAGGATGCTTTTCCTCAGGGCTGGAAAACAAGGCGATTTAGACATATGTGAAAAGCCCAAAACAACCTGGCTGACTCTTGCCTGACAGAGAAGGAGAACCACAAATCAGGTAATAAAATTCCAATTTCATGAAGTTAATGCTAGAAAATGGAAAGATGTCCTATTTTCACTGTGGGTCACTGGGCTGGGGGGCGGAGGCGGGTGATTTCAAGGGCCATCGCCAGGGAGTCCACACAACCCAACAGGAACAACAATGAAGACTTGGAATGGCAGTATTGCAAATCCTTCACGGTAGCTCTTTATTTGCTTCAGGGATCTTTCTTCCTCTTCTGGGCAACTTTAATAAGTAAACAGCCTCTTTTTCTTAAGTTTCTTACATGGTAGCGAAACTTAACAGCTTGATAAGAATAAACGAATAAATGTAAATCTCCTCCTTATTAATGGAAGCGCCTCAAATATATAGTACATGTTCCAACAATACCATGGAATCCAACTTCACTTAATTAACATCTGTTTGAGGCCAATAAATGCAAAAGTTATTCATCAGGATCCAGGCCATACCCAATATTTGACTTTGAAGGAGATTCGCTCCTGCTGTAGTCCAAAGAAGGTTGTATTCATGAATATTTTATAAATGTACCACTTATTAGGGGGAAAAATCGAAAAGGAGAACAGATGGCAGGTGCTCTCAGAAACCTTACCCTTCCCTCCATGCACAATCTCCAGCACAAATTCTATCTCACAATTCTAACCCGCTGACTTTTTAAACTTCCCCTGCCATGTGGCACTGAGTGTGGATTTTCTCCCACAGCCCCAACCCAGCCCTCTTGAAATGTACTGTACTGTCTGCTAGAGAAGGGAGACCCAAGGACACCCCAGGCCCTGTGTAGCTTGGCTTTCATCCACTGATGATCCCTACCAAGTAGATACATTTCTTGTGATGCGGGAGGGAGACAGCAGACAAGGTCTGAGCTCTGACATGCACAGCCACAGAAGGTTTTGATTTTTTTGTAGCAGAAGCAATAAAGAACCCAATGTCTGGTCCTTAGAATTGGGAATGTGAAGAAGGACCAGAGCATCCGTTTTCATGGTTTGGATCATGTGTGAGGTGGTATAGTCCAGAAACAAACATCTGCGGGGTGGAGTCCCCATCAGCTACAAGGATGGGCAGTTCCTGGTACTCCTCTGATTGATTCCTGGAAGCTCACCCAAGAGTTTGTTCCTGGCCCTCTGACTATTTCCTTAAGCACCTAATTAAGCATCTTCTGCTTAACTAGCTATTAAAATAGTTCTCTTCATGTCTTTTTCCTTCAACTTTTTCTTTGATTTGCAACAATCAGGCAAGCTAAGGAGGGCAAAAAAAAAAAAAAAGATTTTTCTAAGAAACTCCAAGCATTATATGTCAAGATCTGAGCATGGACAACTGTAGCACAGAATGTTTACAATGAATGACTCATATGATAGGAAAGGGGTGGGGGTGGGAAGTAAAGAAGTTCCGGCTACAAAGGACCCAGTAAGCCTCCCCAGGGACCAGGAGAGGAGCAGTGAGCAGAAGGCAAGACAGAAAGTATCCAGACTCAAGGTTCCTCAATCGCTATTCAGAAGGTAAAACAAGAACAAAAACCTGTAGAAAGAACTACCCAGAGAGTTGACGCCTGAACTGATAAATATCAGGGCTGATGCCTCTCCTCTCCTAATCTGGGAAGACAGCAAGCTTCTTAGAAAAGTCCCACCTTCAACATGAAAGAGTTAGAGCAGCAAGAGCTGAGGGCAGGTGCGCATAAGGACAACTACGTAGGTTCTACCCCAGGGTGCTGCAGAAAAAGTCATCAAGAGTTCTTGACCCTGTCCCCTAGGAGGGAAGAAGACTAATATGGGGGTTAGGGGGTGGCAGGTAAGCCTGTCTGAGGTCAAGAGAGAGACAGCTGCCCATGTGAGAGCTTTTGCAGTTGGAGCCAAAGGACACCTGCCGCCGAGCCACCCCAAGACCAGCTGGGCCAACGACACCTCAGTGGGTGCCAGGTCAGGAAGCTCAGGGAACAGGCTCACTGAGGAACCTCACTGCAGGTGCCACAATGACAGAAACAGATGCCTCAAGTCCAAGCTGGACAAGAAAACTCAAGCAGAGGCCAACACGACCATGTATTACTTTCCTAAGGCCAGAGTAATACATAAGCTCTTCTGTGGTAATAGATCACCCATGAATGGCAAAGAAGGACAAAAAGGAGGCAAAAAGACAACAAGGCAAATTGAAACTACACATAAGGGTAGGTAAGGTGGAAAGTGGACGCTGACCGAGATAATATTTGATTTTAGCTGAGAAGTCATGGATTGGACCGCAAATACCTGAATAGGAAAGAGTAAGTTGTCAGGTCAAGGCAGACTGGGATACTCAGGGACAAAGTGTGCTGAATTACAGAAAACAGAATTTTCTTGTGGAAAAACCCATCAGTCATTATGTGTAAATTTCGACCCTACTCTAAAAGCTAGAATTTATTGAGTGGTTGCCATATGTCAGTCACGGCCCTAATTAAAGGCAATAAACATTATTTCGTTTAATCTTGATGTGGCCTAACTACCTTCACTTTACAGGTAAGGACTCTCACCCATATTAAACAGCTTATCCAAGGGCGAACAAAGTTAGATCTATGACAAAGATTTGATAAAGCCATATCTACAGCCGATTCTACAGCCAAATCTATAGTATTTCACAAATGACCCCAAGTAACAGTCAGACACTTCAAATGTTTTCTTCCTTCCTCTTCCATCTGGCCATCAGACACCGTGTAGATGGATCCTGAGGACTGCTCTCTGCATCATGGGTTGGAAAGGAAGAAGAAAACTCCTCTCACTAAAGCTACTTTCTTCCCATAACTGGAGTTTGCTTTCCTGGCCCTTTTCTTAACCATATTTCCAACTCAGTAGAAACAGACACTAAATAGAAAAAGAAAAAAGACCAAAAATGCAGGTATTTGGATGTAGACAGATGGCAGGTGCTATTAGACATTTCTCATGTCTCCTTCTAGAGCAATTCACTCTAGATGTGGCTAATTCACATAAAAGGGACTGGCTCTCAGACATTCTTTGACTCTTAGTTCTAAAGCATGATTTATGAAATCAATGTACACAGTATTTTTAAAATCCTAATGCAACATAATTCTGGCATGCCATAAAACTCAATATCAAAGAACTTTCCTGTGGGATTTCCTTTTCCTGCCACCCCTTGGGACTAAGGCCAGATGCAGCGTTTTCCAGTGTTCTCCATTGGAACCCACTCATTCATTCCTGTTCCATCTTAATTCTGGAAACCATTGCTCATAGCACATGAATCCAACCACGCAGGCTTACAGAAGATACCTCACATTGGACACATCTTACCCCGCCCTGTCATCCAGATTCTGTTCCCTCATTTTTGCTCATCAAGCCATCCCTGAAGCTCCGGAGGCAGGCCTCGGTCCTGGGTACCAGCTCTGCTTTGGAGAGCTGGACCTGGCTCAGGCCTGACTGGGAGCCCAGACGCCAAACTTCTCCAGCCACGCAGGGCCTGATTTCGGCCTGAATGCTCTACTGAGAGCTTCACGGCACAGCCAATGCCATTGAAAAGGGTCTGGATGGTTGTCTCCATAACTTGTGTTGCTACGGTCATACCACTGGGCTGGGAATCCCTCCCAGAGGACCAAAAGCACATTTCACCCCAGCTTCTGTGCTTTTTTCTACACTTATTTTGACATTCAAAAAACCAAGAATTCCTAAGCGTGTTTTGTTGCCTTTGTATATCCCTGATATAGAGCCTGAAATAGAATATGCACACCCACGGTTTATTTGAATGAATGCATGACTTAATGAAATAATGAATGAATGGTGGAATTAATCAAAAAAGCAAGCACAACCATGTAAAAGTGGATTTAATTTAAAAACGGCTTTTCTTCAACCTGACATTACTGTCTAGATACCAAGGAATGATGCCCAGTGCTTCTCAAACTTCAACCTATCTAAGAATCACCTAGAGATCTCATTCTGTCATGCAACTTTTGATTTGCTAGGTCTGTGATTGTGCATGGCTCTGCGTGTCTGAAAATTTCCCAGGCAATTCTATTCGCTCAGACTACATTTGGAGTGGCAATATCCTAATCAGCATCAACTAATTGGTCTTACCATCATTAAAATCTTATTGACCTTCTCCAGCAAGGCAAACTTACCTACAATTAATAGTATAACACATGTGTCTTGGCACACAATAAGCCATCAATAAAGAAAAAAATTAAATCAGAATTTCGTCAGGAAGACAGTAAATTTGCTTTATAGAAGGGACAAGGAAATGGACCTAGTAAGAAGAGAGTTTACATGAAAAATCTTCTCGTTCCTATGCCTGAAGATGAATTTCAGAACTGTGTATCAGGTGAACACAGTGTGGTCAGCTTTGAGCCAGGTTAAATTTCCAGCCAAACCTTCAGTTGTTTTGTTTTGTTTTGTTTAAGATTTTATTTATTTGTCTGTCAGAGAGAGAGAGAGAGAGACAGAGAACGAACAAACAAGCAGGGGGAGCGGCAGGCAGAGGGAGAAGCAGGCTCCCTGCTAGCAAGGAGCCCAATGCAGAACTCAATCCCAGGACCCTGGAGATCATGACCTGAGCAGAAGGCAGATGCTTAAGCGACTGAGCCACCCAGGTGTCCCCAAACCTTCAGTTTTAAAACATCCTCAGACCAAGGTATAATTCTCTCAAACTTCTTTGTGAACTTCATTTTCAAGAAAATGAAAAAACTAGTGAAAACCTGATCATTAGCCCCCAAGAGTTTTAAAATGTTAACTTTGGTCATTGACAAGGTGTAAGAAAGTACTGAGCAAAATGAACGTCAACTGCGTAAAATCACAAAGTTGATTATGGTTCTCCAGAAACAAACACCTCTGAGAAAGAATGGAAAAGAAAACATAGTCCCATCAATAATTTAAACCATGATTTTAAGGGCACCTGCATGGCTCAGTCAGTTGAGCGTCTGACTCCTGGTTTCAGCTCAGATCATGATCTCATGGGTCCTGGGATGGAGCCCCAAGTGGGGCTCATGCTCAGCAGGGAGTCTGCTTGAAGATTCTCTCCCTCTGACCCTCCCTCCCCCTCTCTCAAATAAATAAATCCATTTTCTTTTTAACAAAACATGGTTTTGGAAGAAGGTACCCATTTGTTTAACAGTGACATTAGAATTCTGGTATACAGCGGCTTCTAGAGATCAGATAATTACAGGACAATCTCTACTTTATTTCCTGGCAACAGTATGTAAAATCATGGCCAGGTACCTAATTTGGAGCTGGTGTGCAAGCAAGAAACTTAATGGAACTTAGCTAATGAGAAATGCAGAGAACTGAGTTAGTAGTATTTCCAAGTTCCTGACACAGCCATCACCAACTGGCCATGCCAGGCCTCCCTCTTGTTTCCCTTTCTTTTCCTTAACTTCAATCTCCACTCCAATCCACTCCTCCATCTGTAGGAAATTACTCTAATGTGTTCAACATTCTACCTGGACCACTTATGTATATTCGATTTTTATTTTAAAGGTTTTATTTATTTATTTGACAGAGAGAGAGAGAGAGATCACAAGTAGGCAGAGAGGCAGGCAGAGAGAGAAGGGGGAAGCAGGCTCCTTGCTGAGCAAAGAGCCCAGTGTGGCCCTCAATCCCAGGTCCCTGAGATCATGACCTGAGCCAAAGGCAGAGGCTTAACCCACTGAGCCACCCAGGCGCCCCCACTTACTTGAAACACGGTACTGTTTTGCTGTGTGTTTGTATTAAATTTGCATAAGTAAATCATGTAATAGGTCCTGTTACCTCACCTTTTCCTCTCCACACCATGTTTGAAAGATTTCTCTCTCTGGGAAGATTTCCTAATGCTATTTCTAATTTGTTACCTCTATAAGTACCCACAATATTTAACCCATCTATTTCCCTCGAGATAGATACCTAGGTTATCAACTACACCTGCCCTACAAATAATACGTAATTGAACATCCTTATACATGCCTCCTCAGACCAGAACACAAATTCCACAGCAATGGAATGAACAGGATATGAGATCCATGCATACTAAATTAAACTCAGTATCTCCAGATAGGTCTCCAGGTTAGCTTTTTGAGTCTACAGTCTCTGCTTTATCCATTGTTCTGGATTTCTCTTTTTTGTAACATTTTTTTAAAATAGTATAGAGATTATTCCTTGTCAGTTTTTGACTTCTCAGATAATGTTCCTAGCCAATTCCCTGTCAGTTGACTTTCTTGATGGTGCCGTTCATTGAATAGAAATTTAAAATTTAAAATTTTTTATGCAGTCGGATTTATCATTTTTTTAAATCTTATGCCTTATACTTTTGGGGTCTTAATAATTCTTCCACAACTCAGAATTAGAGATATATTTTCTGATGTACTTTCTTTAAAGATTTTACTTATTTATTTTTGAGAGAGAAAGAGATCACAAGTAGGCAGAGCAGCCGGCAGAGGGAGAGGGAGAAGCAGACTCCCCGCTCAGCAGGGACACAGGACTCAATCTCAGGAACCTGGGATCACATCCTGAGCTGAAGGCAGATGCTTAACTGACTGACCCAGCCAGGAGCCCCTCTGATGTACTTTTTATTCAGTTTATGGTTTTAACTCATTCTTAGAATTAATCTAAACTATATTTTTGAGAACTAATTTTATCTTTCTCTAATAGTGTCCTGTTTTCCCACTTTCAAAAAAATGTCAGTCAGTCCTGAAAGAGGGGATTAGTACATTTTTTTGAAATAAACTCAGCTACATTTTGACTTTTTGTAGTTGCTAGATTCAATTTACTAACATTTGGGTAAGAATTTTTGCATCTATATTCATACGGGAGAGCCACACAAAATTATTTTTTCTTGAATTACTTGTAGCAGACATGATTCCCCTACCTTTTCCTGGCTAACAGAACATAGACTATCACAGAGATAGAGCCCTTGATTTCAAGTCTCTCTGATCCCAGAGGATGAATCTGAATGATTCAATCCAATCAAAGGAATTCCACTCTCTCCCCTGTTGATTTCTCTGGGTATCAGTATGTGATCCATTTCTGGCCAAGAGATATAATAGGACATGTGCTTGGGACCCTCCCTTCTTCCTATATAAATAGCCTCACTTAGGGAAAGCCTCGCCCTACCTATTTCTTTCCTTGCACAAAGTGTAAGACTGCAAGGCTTTCAGTTACAGTAGAGGTAACAACCATGAAGATAAAAAGGCAGTAATAAAGTTGGTAAGGAAAGTGAGAAAGAAACTAGGTATCTAATGGCATCAGTAAGTAAGTGAATTGATTCTATCAAGCTTAAGCACTGTCATTTTTGTTATGGGAGAAAAGTAAACCATTATTTGTTTAAGGATGGCAAAGTTTTTTGACTTGAAGCTGAATCCTAAATTATACACTTTGTTTTATTGTAGGTTTTCCCAGAAGCAGACCCTAAGGTAAGGATTCAAGATGTAAAAATCCCATATAAAATATTAACAAAGTAAAAAGGTATATGAAAAGGACAATATATCAAGATAAAATCTGGTTTATTCTAGTAATACAGTCTGCCGATTGAACCTTTAAAAATCAATGTAATTCACTACATCAAAAGATTAAATTATAAGAATCACATGATCATCTCAGTAGATGCAGGAAAATGATTTTATTAAATTAAACATCTATTCATGATAAAAAAAAAAAAAGGCTACTACACTAGAAATAGAGGGGGAAATCTTATTGTGTAAAAAGCTATCTGTGAGGGACGCCCGGGTGGCTCAGTTGGTTAAGCGGCTGCCTTCGGCTCGGGTCATGATCCCAGGGTCCTGAGATAGAGTCCCACATTGGGCTCCTTGCTCGGCAGGGAGCCTGCTTCTCCCTCTGCCTCTGCCTGCCACTCTGCCTGCTTGTGCTCTCTCTCTGACAAATAAATAAATAAAATCTTATAAAAAAAAAAAAAGCTATCTGTGAGATATGAATGAAGACAAGATATGGATGTCTGCTGTCACCACTTCTAACCCCCACTGTCCTAGCTACTACAACAAGGCAAGGCAAGAGAAACTTAAGAAGAAGACTGGAAGAAAAAAACTAAAAGTTTTTTTTTTCCTACATGACATAATAAGTATATAAAAAATCCAAAAGACCCTCTAAACCACTAGAATTAATAAAGAATTCCGAGCAATCACAATGTTCAAAATCTGTTTTATGTCTAAATACTAACAAACAAACAGAAGTTAAATCCTTAAAATTGAAAGAGCATTTATAATAAGATGTGGAAAACACCTAATAGCTTGCAAAAACCATGCAAAAACACTACAAAATACTACCAACAGAAATTAAAGAAGACCTAAGAAAATAGTGAGATATAGTATGCTCATGTATTGTGAGTTAATACTGTAAAGATATCCATTTGCATGCCTGACTTATAGATTCAGTGAAATTCCAAACAAAACCCCAGCGGGGGGCGGGGGGGGGGGAGGTAGGGGTAGGGGTGTGTGTGTGTGTGTGTGTGTGTAAACCGGCTGGCTTAAATGTGATATGGAAATTAAAAAGATCAGTAATAGCCAGGACTTCTTGAAAAAAACTGGAAAACTTCTACTACTGGATATAAAGCTACTTTAATTAAGACGGTGATGTATTAGTGCAAACATAGACAAACCAATATAAGAATACAGTCCAGAGCAAGGAGGCAGAATATGAAGCCTCCAACCTTCTTTTCTGCCAACAGAGACACTGACTCAACAACAATACATGGGCCAATTCTCATTTGTGAGAAACCTAGAAACCAATATAGAAATTCCTGTACCCCACAAAAATGCAAAAACAGCCACAATCAAACCAGTAGGAAAATTCACATCACTCACTTACCTTAGTTCTTCCCCCTTCTGAAAATGGCACCATCACGGAAAAACTCCCAGCTCCTTCCTGGGGAGGAAAAGAGAAGATTGAAATATATGTCTAACATTCAGACTTGTGAGGGGAGGAGGCCTGAAGGACCGGTTTCCTCAATTTGAGCACTGAGAGGAGAGAGTACCAGATTGGGGACTGAGGAGAACAAGAGTTTGGAGCACTCACTTGCCATATTACCTTCCACAGCTCAGTGTGGAATGCAGGAGAAAACCCAATTCCCAACTTCTCCTGGGAAGAGAAAGAGTTGGAACCCATGCCTAACATAGGTTCTCTGTGTCTTTTCTGGGGGTTTCCTGAGGGACCTGTGTCTGTCTCCTGTGTCAGAGCACTGATAGGACAGAAAGTACTCTAGATGTGGGCAATTCTGAATGACGGAAGAGCTGACCAGCTTGACAATGATCCTGGGGACGGGTTCTACAGCAGATGGGCTGATACAACAGGATGATTCCTCTCCCTTGAGGAAAAAGAAGAGGGGAAAATGTGTCCAAAATTCTGACTCAATGCTGAACGAAAAAAAAAAAAAACCACCAACCAAAAATACGATATCCAGCAAAACTATACTTAAAAATGAAGGAAAAATAAAGCTGAAGGAATTCATCATCACTAAACTTGCCTTCTAAGAAATACAATTTCATCTTCATTTATTCACCCAAGAAAAATTTGTACCTATGTACACCAAAAGTTTTAGAAGAAAAGAACTTTTATGGCAGCATGATTAATAACAGTTAAAATTTGGGGGGGAAAATCAAGCGTCTATAAAGAGGAGAATGAATAAATGACAGTTTACAAAGCAGGATAACATACAGCAATAAAAATGAACAAATCATCGCTACACGCATCACAGATGAATCTCATAAATGAAACACTGAGTTATAATAGCCAGACACAGAAGAATTATTTCTGTATGATTCCATTTTTATAAAATTTGAAAAGTCAAAACTAATCTACGGTCCTTAAACTCAGTGGTTACATTTATAAGGGTGAAAGGAAGAAATTATAGGCACAAAGGGAGTTTCTGGAGTTGGATCATATCCTAGTTCTTAATCTGAGTGCTAGTTACTTGGGTGGATCCATTTTGTCATAATTCATCAAGATAAAAGCTTATGATTTGTGCATTTTCCTATGAGTATGTTAAGAAAAAAGTATACACTAAAAAGTGTCTCTATACCACTGACTCCTATCCACTTGGTGACCACACTTGGTGCCCCACTCCGTGTTTTGTTGGTTCCTGTTTTTTAATTAAGCTCTTTATTTTGATATATAGTTAACATTGGCACAACATGGGATTTAGGAGTGCTGGCCCACTGCAGTCAAAATCTATGTATAACTTTTCAGGCACCCGGGTGGCTCAGTCAGTTAAGTGTCCAACTCTTGATCCCAGCTCAGGGCTTGATCTCAGGGTCGAGTTCAAGTCCTGCAGCGGGCTCCACACTAGGTGTGGAGCCTAGATTAAAAAAAAAAAAAAATCCATGTATAATTTTTGACTCCCCCAAAACTTAACTACTAATAGCCTACTGTTAGCTAGAAGTCTTACCAATAAAAAGTCGATTAACATGTATTTTGTGTTTTATATGTATTATATACTGTATTTTTACATTAAAGCAAGCTAGACAAAAGAAAATGTTATCTAGAAAATCATAAGAGAGGGGCGCCTGGGTGGCTCAGTCAGTTACACGTCTGCCTTCAGATCAGGTCATGATCCTAGGTCCGGGGATCGAGCTCCACATTGGGCTCCCTGTTCAGCAGGGAGTGTGCTTCTCCCTCTGCCCTCCCCACTTGTGATCTCCAGCGCTCTCTAGTGCGCTCTTGTGCTCTCTCTCAAATAAATCTTTTTTTTTTTAAATCATAAGAGAATACATTCGTATCACACACACACAAATCTATATGTAAGTGGACCAATGCAGTTAAACCCGTGCTGTTCAAGGATCAACTCTAATTTTGGATTAGCGTGTAGTCATAAGAAATAATATAAACGTAGTGAGAAGAAGGGCCATATGTACCCCAATTTTCATAGCAGCAACGGCCACAATCACCAAACTGTGGAAAGAGCCAAAATGCCCTTCAACAGAAAAATGGATAAAGAAGATATGGTCCATATATACAATGGAATATTATGCCTCCAACAGAAAGGATGAATACCCAACTTTTGTATCAACATGGACAGGACTGGAAGAGATTATGCTGAGTGAAATAAGTCAAGCAGACAGAGTCAATTATCATGTTTTCACTTACTTGTGGAGCATAAGAAATAACATGGAGAACATTAGGAGAAGGAAAGGAAAAGTGAATTGGGGGAAATCGGAGGGGGAAATGAACCATGAGAGACCGCAGACTCTGAGAAACAAACTGAGGGTTTTGGAGGGGAGGGGGCTGGGGAGATGGGTGAGCCTGGTGGTGGGTACTGAGGAGGGCACATACTGCATGGAGCACTGGGTGTTGTACGTTAACAATAAATCTTGGAACACTGAAAAAAATTTAAAAAAGAAATAAAAAGAAATAATATAGCAATATTTTATGGATCCTTGACCCAGTTTCCTCCACTGGTAATATTTTGTAAAACTGTAGTACAATACCATAACCAGGGTACTGATGGTGATACAATCAAGAACATTTCTTTCATCACAAAAATCTCTCACATTGACTTTTTTTTAATATTTTATTTATTTGAGAGAGAACGAGAGAGAGAGAGAGAGCATGAGCAGAGGCAAGGGGCAGAGGGAGAGGGAGAAGCAGACTCTGTACTGAGCAGGGAGCCTGATGCAGGACTCCATCCCAGATCCCTGGGATCATGACCTGAGCTGAAGGCAGACACTTAACCAACTGAGCCACCCAGGGGCTCTCACACTGACTTTTATAAATACACCTACTTCCCTCCCAGGCTCCACCCCTGGTACCACCAATACTGTTCTTCATTTCTATAGTTTTGTCATTTCGATTATATTATACAAGTGGAATCATACATTATGCAACCTATTGGGATTAGCTTTTTTCACTCAGCATAATTCTGGAGATTCACCAAGGTCCCTGTATATCAATAGTTCTTTCCATTTTCAATAGTTCTTTCCATTTTACTGTAGAGTAGTATTCCACAGTTTACTAACCACTTGCCTATTATTTACAGTCTGGAGCTGTTCTGAATAAAGTTGCCGTACATATTTGTGCACAGATGAACACAACGCTTCATTTCTCTGGTTTACATGGACATGAGCGCAATTACCATGCCATACCATAGTTATGTGTTTAGTTTCTTAAAGAAGCTGCCAAACTATTTTCCAGAAGACCATGTTAGATTCCCTTAAGCAATATTCAAGTGATCTAGTTTCTCACTTCCTCACCAGGATTTGATGTTGCCACTAGTTTTTCTTTGAGCCATTCTGATAGGTGTGTAGTGATAATATAGTGGTTTTCATTTGAATTCCCCTGTTGTCTGCTGATGTTGAGTCTCTTTTCATGTGCTTAATTTGCCATCTGTGTATCTTCAGTGAAATGTCTAGGCCTTTTGCCCATGTGATAATTGGACTGTTTGCTTTTTTATTGTTGAGTTTTAAGAGTCCTTTATATACCCTAGGTACTAGTCTTTTGTCTGATGTGCTGTTTGCTAGTCCTTTGTCACATATCTGGGTTTTCTCTCGTTCCATAGCTTGTCTTTTCATCTTTCTAACAGAATCTTTCCCAAAGCATATTTTTAAATTTTCATAAAGACCCATTTATCAATTTTTTCCTTTTATAAGTTGTGTTTTGGTGTCAAATCTAAAAACATTTGCCTGGCCCTAGATCCTGAAACCTTTCTCTTATATCTTCTCCTAAAAGTGTTTTAGTTTTATGTTTTACATGTAAATCTATGATTCATTTTAACTTTTTTATAAAGTGTTAGGCTTAGGTTCAAGGTTTTTTGTTGTTTTTTTTTTAACCTACAGCCATCCAATTGTTCCAGCACTATTTGTTGAAAATTCTAAGTCTATTAAATTGCTCTCTCATGTTTGCAAAAATTCAATCAGGCACGTTTGTGTGTTGATGTTTGTGTGTATGTCTGGGTTCTCTATTCTGTTCCCATGATCTACATGCCTATCCCACCACTAACAGCACATAATAAAGATTATTGTAACTACACAATAACTCTTGAGACTGGATAGGTGGATTCCTGCCACTCTATTCTTTTTCAAAATCCTTCTAGCTACTGTAGTTCTTTTTTCCTTCCATATAAGCTTTACATAATCTTGTCCACATCTAAGAAAAAAAAAAAGCAAGCTAGCAAGTTATTTAGATAAGATTTGTATTAAAGCTGTTTATCAATTTGGGAAGAACTGACATCATTATTTTGTTGAGTTTTCCAATACAGGAACACAGATTTTTCTCCATTTAGAGAGATCTTTAATTTCTCTCACTAGTACTGTATACTTATCAACATACAAGTCCTGCACAAGTTTTGTTAGATCTCCACTGAAGCATTTGATTTTTTTGACCATGTGTACATGATACTTTAATTTCAGTGTCCATGTGTTCATTGCTAGTGTATAAACATATAATTGACTTTATATGTTTATCTTGTATCTTGCAACCTTGCTGAACTTAGTTTTTAGGCCTTCTGTTTTACTTACTTATTCTCATTCTTTTTCTCATTTTTGAACACCGAAGTCCTTAAGAATATAAAATGTTACTTCTATAATATAAATATCATAAAAAATTTTATATCTGAACTTCTTAAAGGCCTAATTCCACTAGCCACTGATTCTTATGCATGGTTGATTATTTCCAGGTATGTGTTATATTTTGGAGGTTGTGATCTCCACTTCAGTGACACATTACTAGCAGGAACTCAATGTAACCTGATCGATGCAGTTTGTGTAATTTTATATTTTCTTCTAAAGCACTCCAGGAGTAGTATTGTCTTAGGACTGATTTTTATGTTAATTAAAAATGTACACATGTGAGGCACCTGGGTGGCTCAGTGGGTTAAAGCCTCTGCCTTAGGCTCAGGTCATGATCTCAAGGTCCTGGGATGGAGCCCCGCATCAGACTCTCTGCTCAGCAGGGAGCCTGCTTCCCCCTCTCTCTCTCTCTCTGCCTGCCTCTCTGCCTGCTAGTGATTTCTCTGTGTCAAATAAATAAATAAAATCTTTAAAAAAATGTACACATGCATTATAGCACACTCATAATTAAAAATTATTTGAGAAGAATTTTTTCTTCTATGAAAAAAATTTTTCCTTCTATGCTGGTGAGTTAACAACAAACTAGAAAATGCCAGAATTTTTCTAGTCCATTTTGCGGTCAGGGTGTAGCTCTTTAAGGGTTTAAACTTTAAACACATCCAAATTCAAATTTCCCACCTCATTTGGCATGGTTGGTTTGACCATTAATATCAAGTCCTTTGGTTAATGAGACTTGTCCATGACTAAGGTTTAAGGCAACTGCAAAATCAACTCATATTTGTGCCTTCGGTTTAGCATCCCCACCCACCTTCATTTTGTATTTCTAATGATTTCCTTTACTTTCTTAGAGCTGTTACGCATTTAGGGTGATTTGTTATACTTTTCCCAGTGTTTCCAGATTTTTTTGTAACATGACCACTTTAATTCTATTAAGATAGATGTAATGTCAGCTATTATTATTTTGATTACACTACTAAATTCTCTTAATTGATATTTTACTTAGAATTTGCCATCCAGGCTCATAAGTGAAATAGGCTTATAATTTTATTTGGCTTTGTAACCAAGATTACAGTAGCTTCTAAGTGAGTTAGGTGGCTTTAATGTCGATTTTCTAGAACAAACTGTACAATATAGAGATTCCATTACTCAATTTCTTGGTAAAATTCTCTTATTAAGTATTCTGGGTATGAGACATTAATACCAATTAATGGTAGGAGGTCTTTGATCTCCACTGATGAGTTTGCTTTTTTGTTTTTGTTTTAAATGATCACTGGCCAATTCATATGCTCCTTCCTCTTATCAATTTTGGCATTTTCAGAAATGACTCATTTCCCCTTTTGAACTGTATGCATATGTTTCTTCATAATATTGTTATTATTTTAAATGTGCTATCTGTGATTATTTGAAAGTTTTTTTTTCTGTATTTTGTCTTCTCTTTTCTTGTCTAGTTTAGACCACTCTTGATGGAGGTTTGTCTCTTATAAATCGTTTCCAACCAGCTTTTGATTTTGTTCTGTACTAAAGACCTTTAGACACAATAATAAAGTTAATGTCTTCCAGACATTTTGTTATAAGAATGTTTTGTACAACTATAAATCCAATATATCATAAAGCAAATCAAGAACTTACTTAAATCTAGATAGTGCTTGAGATCAATGGGGTCTCTTTGATATTAAGACCAGTGTTTTTACTAGTCTAACCCTTTCACACCCACTAATCGCCTCAATCATGCCATATGTATTACCCATTGTTATGATAAAGAAACCACTAGAAGAACACTGAGCTGCTCATGCAACACTTTACTTCGGCAGTTCCCACATCATGATGAATAGCATTTTCCATCATATAAATCACATTCCCTCAGAAAACAAAAAACGTCATTTCTAGTTTCATTGATAAAAATGCAGGCTGGGAGAGGCCTCCCTGTACATACTTTCTAAAAAAAAGACAGAAAGCAAAGTGAACTCTTTCTGAATGTCTTCAGAAGGAAATGAAACTAAGAACCACAGGATTTTAAAATTAAAAGTGACCCAAGATGTCACATAGTTC
>CM052895.1:12238372-12261161 GCA_028534135.1 Potos flavus | reverse complement strand
TTATCCTAGGGTTTTATTTTTCTCTCCCATTTCTTTTTGAGCTCTACCAGTTCACTATTCATCTCTTTCTGCTGTTTTATTATTTTGCCTTATCGCTTTTTCGTCTCCTCGCAACACTTATATTTCAGAAGTCCCTATCTTCTTTATTTTGCCAAGTGACTTGGTTTTCCCTCCCCTTTTTTCAAAAGCCTTAATTCCAAGATAATTACTAGAAATAAGCCAAATATGTAAAGAGATGTTCCCAGAAAAAAAATGCTAAAATATATTAAAAGACGCTTCAAGAAGAAAATGTAAACGACAACCAAATACTACGCCAGAAACACCATACCACAAAGCATATATATGCCATGGTACTATATATGTGTGTGTGTATCTATATATATACACACATACATGTCACTATATATATATAACTATATACATACACACACGTCACACTATATATATCACTATATATACACACACGTATATGTCACAACATATATAACTATATACATACACACACATATATCACCATATATATATATCATTCTATATATATCCACACACATATGTCACCAAATAGATCAAATAGATACATATCACTATATATACACACATATGTGTCACCATATATATCACTATATATACACACACATATATGTCACTATATATATCACTATATGCACACATATATGTCACCATATAAATATCACTATATATATACACACACATCACCATATATATAACTATATATGCACACACATATGTCACCATATATATATAGCTATATATACACACACACGTCACAATATATATATATCCTATACACATACATATCATATATATATCACTATATATATACACACACACATATGTCACCATATATATATATCACTATATATACACACACACATATATATGTCACCATACATATATCACTATATATATGCACACACGTCACCATATATATATCACTATATATATACACACACATATATCACCATATATATATCACTATATACACACAAATATGTGTCACCATATATATCACTATATATACACACACACGTCACCATATATATATCACTATATATATACACACACACACGTCACCATATATATATCACTAAATATACACACATATATGTGATCATATATATGTACATATAATATATACATGATGTCACGAAACAAGCAAGCAAATTAAAAAAAACAGATGAAGGTCATAAGGAGTTTTTATATAAAATTAATTAAATAAACAGAAAAAATAAAATTGTGATTTAAATGTATGAAACATGAGAAGCATCAAAAAAGAGCTCTAACAAAACTGAAAACAAAGTCATGAATAGGGAGAACCACACTGATAACACCGAGCAAAATAAAATGAAAAAGAGGAAACAATGTACAAATAGGAAACCGAAGATGAAAGAATATGACAAACAGACAAAAGAGTTCCAAGACAGGATAATCGATGCTGCTGAAAAAGGAAAGGAGACAAATAAAACAGAAGTTTGCTAAAAGAGAAAAAAAAGAAAAAAATTTATTCCTAAAATAAAAGTTTGAAAAGTGTATTTTAGGGGCACTTGCGTGGCTCAGTCAGTTGAGGCTCCAACTCTTGTTCTCAGCTTAGGTCATGACCTCAGGGTCGTGAGATAAGGCCCCACGTTAGGCTCCATGCCTAGCATGGAACCTGCTTGAGATTCACTCTCTTCCTCTCCCTTCTGCCTCTCTCTCTACCTCACTAAAAAAAAGAAAAGAAAAAAATAAAGATGCATTTTGTTCCTCCAAACCTGACATAAAAAAAATCAACCTCAAGATTTCGAAGATGAACTCAAAAGATTCTATGAGCACCAGGCAAACAAACCCATTGGGTCTCCTGTGGGGGCTAGGGGAAGGAACTGAGTCCACTTTCCACAGAGCTTCCTCCATCACCAAACAATGAGGCAGGGCTAGACCGCCCAGGGGCCAAAGGCTGATGCAGAAATTTATTTTCCAGGGGGGCCTGGGTGGCTCAGTGGGGTAAAGCCTCTGCCTTTGGCTCAGGTCATGATCTCAGGGTCCTGGGATCGAGCCCCGCATCAGGCTCTCTGCTCAGCAGGGAGCCTGCTTCCCCCTCTCTCTGTCTGCCTCTCTGTGTACTTGTGATCTCTCTCCTCTCTGTCAAATAAACAAATAAAATCTTAAAAAAAAAAAAAAAAAAATTTTCCCAGCCAAGCTATTTTTCACAAATAAAGGCAAATAACAGAAGTTCTCAAATGTAAAGGGACTTAAGAATAACCTGAAAAATAACAGCCAAAGAACTAATGGAGTAAATTGATTTCATTCAATTTTTAAAACTGTGGAAACTTTGGTCAAAGAAAAAAATACAGATGTTATACATCGTGAACATGTTGGAAAAAATCTAATGAATACTGAGAGGAAGAAGGAAGGAAAGAATATGGTTTAAGGAATATAGGCACATAGATTTTTTCATAATTTTGCAAGATTTTCACTAGATATTGTTTAAAGCTGACGAATGGACCAATGGAGATAATCTTATTTTAGAATATCAAGGGAAACACTTTAAAGATGATACAAAAAATAATGTGGCCAGGTAAATTAAAACAATATCCAGGGGCGCCTGGGTGGCTCAGTCGTTAAGCGTCTGCCTTCAGCTCAGGTCATGATCCCAGGGTCCTAGGATCGAGCCCTGCATCGGGCTCCCTGTTCCAAAGGAAGCCTGCTTCTCCCTCTCCCATTCTCTCTGCTTGTGTTCCCTCTCTCACTGTGTTTCTCTGTCAAATAAATAAAATCTTTAAAAAAAACAAAAACAATATCCATACCCCGTTATTACATAAGACTCCTAACTTATTTTAAATCTCCATCAAATCAACCCATAAATTAAATGTGAGTCCAGAAAAAGAAACCTCATAAAAGATTTTTCTACACTAAAAAAGTGAATTTTAAGGCCAAAAAGGATACATGCGAGGGCCAACTGTATGGTGATGAATAGTAAGTAGACTTCTTGTAGTAATCATTTTGTAGTGTATACAGATATTGAATTACTATGTTGAACATCTGAAACTAGTATAGCATTATATACCTCAATAAATGTTACCTCACTAAAAAATATTCAACCATTAAAAAGAAAGAGTAAACATGCAAATGTAGGTAACTAACCTAATTTGACATTAAAACATATTACAGAGGTATGGTAATTAAAAAGCTGAAAAAACTAAGTGAATATACAGAATAGAGTCCAGATATATAGATATAGATAGATACAGATATAGATTAGATAGATAGATATATGAAATTTAGTATATGATAAAAACCATACATTTTGGAACAGCAGAGAAAGATTTTCCCAATAAGAGAGTGTTGGGGAAAACTAGCATCCATCTGGAAAGGGATCACGCTAGATGCCTATCTCACTCCTATCAAAATAAATTCAAGTAGATCAACAGTTTTTAAAAGTTGTAAATAACAGAGTTGGGTTTTTTAAAGATTTATTTATTTGAGAGAGAAAGAGAGGGAGAGTGAACGTGCACAGGTAGGGAAGGGGCAGAGGGAGAAAATCTTCATGCAGACTTCCCACTGATCGTGGAACCTGACGCGGGGCTTGATTCCAAGATCCATGAAATCAGGACCTGAGCCAATACGAAGAGTCGGACACTTAACCAACTGAGCGACCTAGACGCCCCTATATATATTCTGTGTCCCAGCAATTCCAATTCTAGAAATCTGTCCAACTTACATAAATGCTAATAAGTAGTCCTTATGCTAATATGAAATAATTTCTGGGATCTTATTTTTAAATAAAAAAGCAAGGGAAAAAACACTATGTTCAGTATGTGTCTACTTATACAGAGAAATATGAGATATATGTTTGTGTAAATGTGTACATATATATATACATTTTATATATATAATATGTATAAAGTTTACACATGCATAGAACATTTCTATTCAGGATAGGCCAGAAACTTAACAGCGGCTGCCTCTGGAGAGGAAGTCTCGTGAATTGCTCGTCTGGCACCAGAAGGAGACTTCCTTTTCCTTGTACCAACATCTGTACTGTATGGGTTTCCATCACCAGCATATATTGCTGTTTGATTTAATAAAAGGATACCTAGAAGCTCTGAGGAGCACAGGTAGCCAGACAAACTGGGTGCTGAGCTGGGTGCTTCTTGAAATCCTAGAACCACAGTAACAATGGACTCATTAACGTAAATCATTAAATGCTTGGTTAATTATAAAAGATACATGGAGTCAGAGTAATATTATACTGCTCTAATATATCACTTTCCAAAGAGTTAATTTCAGAGTCAGTGGCCTAATATCTTAATACCAAGTTGTGAAAACAGAAGGATTATATTCATTACATATACTCTAAAAAACAAAATACGGTTTAGGAAATTACAGAATTATAGAACTCACTTCAGTGTCAAATCTGATCTCCTTTACTTGAGGTAGATGCTGTGATTTCAAGATACCATTAGGATAAACTGTGAAAAATATCTGGTATAGCTGAGGCCCCCAAATACAAGTATCACAGCCAAAATAACTCTTGGGTGACCCAATTTAACACAAATATTTAATTTTCCTAATCAATTTACAGGTGCTTAATGAGAACAGATCCTTGTCACAAGGCAGAGTGTTACCATATCCTCGGTGATACCTCCTTAGACGTCAGGACTCCCAAAGTAAACTTGAAGACATAATTTGACATGAATTTAATTGGAATCAGAAAGAAATTAAGACCTATAGTGTAGCTCACATGAAAATGACATACCCATTCACTTACGCCTTTTTGTCCTGAAAAGATCTTGCAGAAGAAGGCTGCATGTTTAAGGCGTATGATGACGGTACATCATTGTAGGCAAGTAGGAGGAGTGCAGGGCCTTATCGCCATTTGGGTGTAGAAATCCAAAAAGAAGTCTTTGAGAACTTTCCACAACTTAACAACCCATCATCTCCTAAGGGGACCCCCCTTACAGAGAGAAAAGCCACTAGCTTCAGAAACATGTGTAGCATAGGGATTCCAGGGGTGAGATGCATGCAATAAAATCAACAGAAATGATCGCGTGATGAAATGTTACCAGGCATAAACTAGAAATAAACTAGGAAGAGGCATCAAGTAGGCATGAACTAGGAATGAAGTACTGATAACATGCTACCACATGGATAAAGCTTGAAGCCATGATGCTGAGGGCAAGAACTATTTTCAAAAGGTTGTGGGATTTCAGTTAGATGAACTGTCTGGAGTAGGTTAAGTCAATAGAGACCCACGCAGGGGCGAGGTTGCCAGAGGCTGGGATCAGGGGACATGGAAAGTGAGGGCTTAGTGGGTATGGGGTTTCTCTTTATGGTGATGAAAACATCCTGTAATCAAGTAGTGGTGTTGATTGCACAACACTGTGAATGTACTTAATTCCACAAAACTGTACAATTCAAAATGTTTAAAATGATAATTTTTGCAGTGTGAATTTGCTCTCAATGATACATCAATAGGTAGGTAGGTAGAAAGACAGGTAGGTAGGTAGAAAGATAAAAGCAAAATGCATTTATGCTTCTATGTTCACATAGAAGAAACCTACAAAAATTGGCCTATTTTCAGGATTTTTTTTTTAAATCCGAGAATAACATCCTTCCAATGACAAAATGTCTAGTAGGAAGAACACTTTCAGATTAGCACTTAAAAGCACTACTCATCTACATTCATATTCTTTTTGACCCCTAAATGTATTATCTTTATTTAGCATCACACACTGTGTTATTCACTCTATTATTGAAGCACAAAAGATGGAAAGAGGTAAGTAAAATCTAATTCTCTCCCAAGATGAGGAAATCTCTTATGTGAATTGACATACATACAAAAGTTACTTGTCTCCGTGACTCAGACCTCAGCTCGCTAAAACGTAAAATTTGTTTTTTGCTGAGGTAAAATGAAATTTTAAATATTTTTAATCGATAGTAAGTATATAGCAGAGTGATCAAGTTAATTTACTGTCCTACTTAATTATTTTCCATTATTTTCTTCTTCTACTAGCAAAATCAGAAGCAATAGAATTTGGTGCATTTCCCTTGTTTTCATTTTGATTAACATCAGATTTAGAAAAATTTTATCCTTCATGTATAATACTCACAATGTAAGTACATGAAGATCACAATTTATGGTCTATACATATCTGAAAGCAAAATATTACGCTGTATTGGCATGGAATTTTCCAATCTCAAGCTAAGTAGATTTCTATATCCATCCCAAAAACAATGGAAGATAATTAATGGAAGATAATTAATATGGAACATTCATGAAATGTCAGCAAGATACATAATACAACTTGTATTACCAAGGACTCTTTTAAAAAGGAGCAACTTGCTTACAAAATACATCTTATACAAAAACACATCTTATACAAAAAGCTCTTTTTAAAAGTGGATTATCATTGTAATAGCATGGGAAAGAGTTCTTTCACTTAAACTACAGATTTGTAATTCAATAATGTTTATGTCAGTAACTTTATACGTTGCCTAAATGAAAACTGAAGGTCAGGGTAGCAGATACGATAACAAAATGAAGTTTGAAATAATTACGTTTGGTCTTTGACTTTTTTGAGAACCAACCCCCAGTCTCCTGATGGCTCCATTTTTCTTCCAGATAAAAAGCAACCCACAGGGAGTCTCCTCTCTGCCTCACTTGTATCTCAAGCCAACAAGGACAGTAGAGCCATTCCTTTGAATAACTTTCTCACCCCCCTCAACCCCACAGGCAAGTCATCTCTACAAAGCTTAATCCGATCAGCCCCTTCTCCCTCATTTGTCCCTTTCTGTGGATTCCTAGCTCATCTCCCCAGAGATTTCCTTTCCTCCATGGCATTCTTCCTCCCAGTGGCTTCCACCTCATCCCAAGGATTGATAGATTCCTCCCCCAGTAAACAAACCCATTCATGCTCCTCCAATCCTAAAGCCACAAGCGAAACACTCTTCTCCCTTGATGCTGCTCCTCTATCCAGTCGTCTCTTCCTCACCTAGCCAAGCCTTCCAAAAGAAGAGTCTGTACCCAAAGTCTGTTTCCTCGTCTCTCCACTCCCTTCAAGGGTTTCAATCTTTCATTTGCAAAACACTTTTTAAAAAGTCTAAAACATAAAATTCATTCATGATCTCACTTTTTAAGAATAGCTATTGTTTTTTTTAAAGATTGTTTTAAATTTATTTCCAAGAGAGAGAGAAAGCCCAAGTAGGGGGAGCAGCAGAGGCAGAGGGAGAAGCAGGCTTCCTGCTGAGCAAGGAGCCCAGTGGAGGATTCGATCCCAGGACCCTCACATCATGACCTGAGCCAAAGGCAGATGCTTAACCTGCCTAAGCCTCCCAGGGGTCCCAAGAAAAGCTATTTAAATTAATAAACAAAGTCTCCCCCTCTCCATCCATGCCAATCTCTGTCAGGGGGCTCTAAGAAAACCCTGCCAAGGCTTCTTGACCTCTAGCCAAACGTCCATCCTTCCTTCCTCCGGGATAAAGTTGAGCCATCTCCTGAAGAAGCAGTAACATACAGTGTGCGCTTTTGTTTCCCAGGGCTAACGTGTCTAGCTTACAACTAGGGGAGGCAACAAAAGCATGCAATCGTTTTCAATCATTTCATCTTTCTCTATGGCGTGAGAACTCATGCATGCTTTGCCTGCTTCCAACATTTCCATTAGAGAAGACAGGAGATCTGCTTCTCGGTGTCCTCAACATGAAAGGGAAAGTTGGACACGCACGTCGTCATTGCTGATGATCTCTGCTATAGAAAAAGGACAGCAGGGACCAGACGGTATGCAGAAGCTTTATCCCCAACAAACCTCTTGCTGGACCTCTTAATTCTATAGGTTTTCAAATTAAGTCAAGGAAAGAAGTCACACCAGGAGAGAGCTGGGAAACTAGTGAGGGTACTATCTAATCATCACTTGATATTATCATAAGTGAAAAAGCAAAAGGTCTCTGTGGAAGACACTTCCTGTCAGAACTCATCCCTAGTGTTCTGAAACTTGCATTCGCTGTCTTATAAAAAGAACCTATGAACTTGGGGCTTGGACAGGAGGAGAGTTTTAGCCAATAATTTCCCTAAATATCACACTTTCTGAGTTCTAGCGGTTGTTCATTTTTCTGGCATCTATAGATACAACTTCAGAAGTCCGAGAGCCTTCCTTCATTTTGTGCCGTCTCTGTCCCCTGAAGTCCTACGGCCAGCAGATGTGGTCTGTGGTTCACAACCAGACTAGTCTCATCGGACACTTGTTTGCTCACCTTTTTCATGTTCTCCTCAAAACAAGCTTTTTAATTTTTTTTGCCACGTGGATAAGCTAAGAATTTCCCAAATCTTTGAGCTCTGGTTCCTTTTTGCCTCAACTATTCCTTTCTCAATCTGTCTCTCCCCTTTCACATTTTACTATAATTCATCAGGAGGAACCAAGATGTTCCTCCAACACTTAGCTTAGAAATATTCTCAGCTAAACATCCAATTTCAGGGGGTGCCTGGGTGGCGCAATCGGCTGAGTGTCAGACTCTTGCTTTCAGCTCAGGTCATGATCTCAGGGTCGTGAAATCGGGCCCCATGATGGGCTCCGTGCTCAGCAAGAAGTCTGCTTGAGATTCTCTCTCCTTTTCCCTCTGCCCCTCCCTCTCTCTCAAATAAATAAATAAATCTTTAAAAAGTAAACAATAAATAAATATCCAGTTTCATCCCTTGCAAGCTCTACTTCCCACAAACACTGGAACATTGTTCAGCCGCCTTCTTTGCTACCTTATAACACAATCACCTTTCCTTCATTGTCCAATAGCACGGTCCTTACTTCAGCCACGAGTTACCAGAATGGACTTTACCACCCCTGTTTCTTCCAACTTTTTGTTCATGGGTATTTACGTATTCTCTAAGATGGAAGCTTTCTCCACAGCTCTCCTCTTCTTTCTGAGTGCTCCCTAGAATGGCCCATCACAGTCCCTACTTGGCCATCTCAGCCTCTTCTAGCACACCCCTCAGAATTACTCTAACCTCCACCCACTACCGAGTTCCAAAGCCACTACCACATTTTCAGATCCTTGCTACAGCAGCATCCCATTTTTGGGATCTGAATTGGTCTGCTCAAGCTGACAGAAAAGTATACCGTAGACTGGTGGCTTAACCGACAATGCTAGAGGCTGGGAAGTCCAGGGTCAAGGTGCCAGCAGGTTGGATTCCTGGTGAGGGTCCTCTTCTAGCCTTGTAGACACCCGCCTTCTCGCCGTGCCCTCACATGGCAAAGAGGCAGAGCTCTGGTCTCTCTTCCTCTTCTCATAAGCTCTAATCCCTTCACGGGGGCCCTACCCTCATGACCTCATCAAAACCTAATTACTTCCCAAAAGCCCCACCTCCGAATACCACTGCATTGAGAGTTAGGGCTTCATGAATGAACTTGGGGGTGAGAGTGGGGCACAAGCATTCAGTGCAGAACAGTCCCCTTACAGCGCTGCAACAGAAGCCCAGGGAGATGGAGCGATGAAGCTGGGTCCTCGCTGAACCCCAAATAGAACACATTTCCGATTTCCTATTTTGGTTCTCTTTCTCGGGGGCCACTGAGTCACTGATGAGGGGAAGAGCAGAACAGAGAGAGAGGAATTCGCTTAGTCAGTGGAATTACTACCTTCCCTCTCAGCAGTCTTCTGGGTTTTTTTCTGTTTTCTCCAAAATAACTGCAATTTCCCATAGAAATAGTTTGCCCAAAACACCTTCACTTGCAGATATTTGAATTACTACAGACGTGTGGCTCAGTTGCAGGCTAAGCGTGCACTTGGGGCTCCACCCCTTCATCCCCCCACCCCCAGCCCAGCAGCTGTCCTCTCCTGTGCCGCTTCAAGTAATGGCCAATAAGAACGACCATTCACGGAGCCCCTACTGTGAGCCGAAGCATGCGACAATGAACTGATCCCATCTTCCTCACCAAAACCCCATGAAATGAGCTCTCTTAATTTCTTTCTTGAAACAAGGAAGCTGAGAGCCATGGAGCAGGCTTATCCAACTACAAAGGGCAGACCCTCACCCACAGCCACCTCTGCACTGTGCCCAAGGTCCCCCTCCTGTCTCCAGGTCCTCCTGGCCCCATGCTGCCCCAGAAGCTGAGACCGGCTACCCAACCCCACTGATGACACTTCGTCCTCCTGTGAGAAACCTGAAACCCAGAGCTGTTTCTCTTCTAAGATGGGGATGAAGGGAGCTTTGCCACCATGGCACACAGACGCTCTCGAGGAATAAGGACTCGGAGCAATGAGGTAGTCTGGACCACGAAAGCTTGGTCAGCATAGCTGTCAGACCTATTTAATACCTTTGGAGAGAAATCTTTCTACATACTGTTGACTATGTAGAATATAGAGTTTTCCGTTTCCTTAAGCAGCACGTAAGGAATAAATGTATTTCACAATTCTTTAGGGAAGCACTTATCATTTTTTTTTTTTTTAAAGCAGACCCATTATTCCAACAAAATCATTCCTAGAACCTCAGAGTGTCAGTCAGCTTCAGAGAAGGAAGGAGATGGCACCAAAGGGGTAGCAGAGGAGTGTCCTAAGTGGACGATTGACAGGGGTGTGGTAGGGTTCAGGGAAATCGGAAAGAGCTGAACACAATACCTGGGATGTGGTCCCTGAGGACAGGCTGTGGGGGGCCAACCGCATGTGGAACGTGGCCACAGGACTGTGGCACCTGCTGTCCAGCTGTGGGCCACAAGCATGGGGCTGTCACTGATCTGCTCACCATCAGAGGGCAGGAGTGAGGCTGCCATTCACCTCCTCGTTTCCAGAAGCACGGCCACTAGTGATGTCATCAATTTGGCAGAGCTGGTGAATTAATCTGAAGGTATCTTGAATTAACTGCGGTTACTGGTTCCCAACTTAGGACTCTGGCTAAAAAAGGCTCTTTTCCTTTCTGGAATATGAAAAACAGGTACTTTCAATTCTCAGTCCCTGCTTCTGGTCTTTCCCTCAGTCAAACCCGTAGGAGAGACCCTAAGGGATGGTCCAAATGCTGATTTGTGGAGGTATGATTTTCAGTTGGTGACGTCACTGAAGTGATTTGAGCACCAATGATTGTGGAGGAAAAAAGAGCTCTGGTCTACAGCCATACCACCCTGAACGTGCCCGATTTCGTCTGATCTCGGAAGCTAAGCAGGGTCAGGCCTGGTTAGTACTTGGATGGGAGACCTCCTGGGAATACCAGATGCTGTAGGCTTTTCAAAAATTCCGGGGCGCCTGGGTGGCTCAGTGGGTTAAAGCCTCTGCCTTTGGCTCAGGTCATGGTCTCAGGGTCCTGGGATCAAGCCCCGCATCATCGGGCTCTCTGCTCAGCGGTGAGCCTGCTTCTCCCTCTCTCTCTGCCTGCCTCTCTGCCTCCTTGTGATCTCTCTGTCAAATAAATAAATAAAATCTTTAAAAAAAAAAAAAAGAGCTCTGATGGCCAACCTTTTACAATTCATTATATATATATATATAGTATATATATATATATAATATAAATAAAATCTGTATATATATTATATGCATATATGTATATAATATATAACATATATACACATATATGTTATATATATTATATATACTAATACATGTTAATAATCATATAATATATGTTAATAATATATATTAATATATAATATATAAATTTACGATTTGTAATTTTTATCATTTTGAAAAACAAAGCTGCAAACAGAATATCAGGGTATCCCGACAAAGTTAATAAGGGGACGCAGGACAAAATACAAAGTACAACAAGTGAGTGCTTTTCCTACTCATACGATGTTTTAAAATGGGATTTTCATTTCCAAAGCACAATTAAAGGTGGCTTAGAGTGTTACCTCAAGAGATCTGGGGAAGAGCCTCTTTGACCTGTTAATGTAATTTTTAAACGGAATGAGGATGAAGGTGAAAAGAGCAGATAAAAGCCACAGAAGTGGCTGTCGTCTACACCACTAGATTAGAGATGGCCACGAAATTCACGCAAGCAGAGAACTCAGCAGTAATCCTGAAGACGGTACGCAGCCGTCTTCACAGGAATGCATAGACGGGAGCCACAGAAAGGAAAACTCCGGTAGAAACAGAGCACAGTAAATATGTCCTAGGAGTCACTGCCACTGGTAAGATTTCTGACTGGAACACTCACGCGAGAAGGGAGGCCCGGGGCAGTCTACGGGGACGAAATGTACCTGCAGTGAGGTTACAGACGTCCAAGGTAAACTGCACTGTG
Source organism: Potos flavus (assembly GCA_028534135.1). Classification (NCBI taxonomy): domain Eukaryota; kingdom Metazoa; phylum Chordata; class Mammalia; order Carnivora; family Procyonidae; genus Potos; species Potos flavus. The sequence goes on along the minus strand of CM052895.1, from coordinate 12,248,953 downwards.
GAAAATCCCGGGGCCAAGAAGAGAGGAAAAACCGTCATACGGTTATGAAAATATATTACAGAATGCCAGGACAGAGAAAGAAAATCAGATTGGATACTAAGTGTGAAAAAAAAAAGAAAGAAAGAAAAATGTTAAATGCAACTTTAGTTAAAAGAACACAAAATATAGAAACATAAAATTTAGTAGTTGATAGAGAACTCCAAATGTCCAAAGAATATCTTTTTTTTTTCCTAAAAGCAGAGCATCTGACAATTTTTTATATGCCAGAAAGCTAATCTTTAGGAAGTAGAGATAGCAAAAAAATCTACTCTAGACCACAAAAATGACCGGCAAGAAGGAACTGAGTGATAAAGTGGAAGTGTCAGGCATCCAGAGAGAATGTGAGCGACTCATGCTAAGATCTCTGATACCTCGTGAAGGGAGCTCAAGACTGTGATTCCAGCTCTGCTATTAAAAATGATCCTGATAAGGAAAAAAGGAATAAGCTTGCCAAAAAAAAAAAAAAAAAAAGCAGCACCTCTTCTGACAAGCTCAGCTTTTAAAAGCATATGTACAAGAGCCAAAACAGTGTGCACTGCCAATGAAAATGAGAAAAGGTAAAATCTCAGTTGGGGTTTTTGAATTAGTTGAAGACTTCTTTTTAAAAAATAAACACTAAAGCCAACGAAAAAGGGTTTTATAAACTGTGTTGAGCCAGATGATGAGAAAAGGCTACGAGGGGTGGGGGGAATGACAAAGAGAATATAAGGCTTAGCTTCTTATTACAGTTTTGTTCTAGTTTCTTTTTTATTTTTAATCAACAATAACCTTCAGCCAGGAAAGTTAAGAGGGAAGATATGGCAAGAAGGAAATGAAGCCCATCACAGGTACAGATATTTAAAAATGAAAACCAAGTATCCAGACCTGGACAGTTTCATACCAAAAGACCATGTGAGTGGTAAACGGAACAAGACAGAAGAGAGATGAGAAATGAAATTTATATTTAAAAAAAATAAAAAGATGGATTATGTAGCTTACAGATTGATAAATGTTGATTCTAAGTAAGATTAGACTGAATTCGTTAAAAGGCAATTTGTAATATTAGAAATAGAAATGGTGATTGTTAGCAATATACAAGGATTCACTAGAAAAAGTCCTATCAGACTAAAGCCAGTTCCCCCTGCCTTTTTTTTTTTTTTTTTTTTTTGATGGGATAATAGAAACACCAAAGAAATTAACTAGATTGTTCCCCTGGATTTCCACAAAGCATCTGTAAGAAACCGATGGTACTAATGTAGTGGATGGTCATACATTAGAATGCTTAGAGATTGCGGTATGGGTTCAATGAACTGATACTGACCTTCAGCTAGGATTACAGGGACTCAACACAGAGCCCAGCCCTGGCTCTCTGCAGTTTGACATTTTTATCAATAAAGGTATAGAATTGATGGCTATGAATTTATCAACGCCACTAAGGGAGGCAGGATAGCTAAAGGTGCAATGTGATAGGATTAGGGTACAAATACTTCTCAACAGATGGGAACAATGGCTTCCACCCAAGGCAAAGTCTCATAAATACCGGGCCTTATTCTTGTCTCGGAGCAGAAGCACACTCTCTGTGTGAGAAGCCAAGGTGTTGCTCAGTTGTAAACTCTACTTTATTATCAGGGGAATGGTAAAAGGTACCCTGAATTAAGAGCAATTATCAACATTATCGCTAATCCTCAGAGCCATGGTGCAGAGAAGGCATTATCTCCAATTTGAGGGGAGGACGCTGATGCTAAGAAGTCAAAAAACTTTGCTGTTGTTCTTGTGAGTTAAGTGAAGAAGTGAGAATCAAATTAAATCTGCCTCATCTCAAAATTCATGCTCTTTCTTGCTTTGAATCTAAGTTTGTATGGGAGCCAGATCCTCACTGGCTTTATTTCCAACTCCCGTCTGCACTATGGCGTATTTTCTTTACTGCTATCGTAATTCTTGATGCTACTGAAAAATGGCCCTTCCTTTCATAACGGGAGGATAGGTTATCTTTTGGTAGGTAGTGACATTTGATCAGGTACCAAAATAATTTACTTCAAATACCCAAATCCATCCAAGGTGGACTAGAACAGAGGTTGGCCAACCATGGTCTGCAAGTCAAATCCAGCCCGCCTCCTGTTTTTATTTGGTCTGTGAGCTAAGAATGGTATTCGCATTAATAAAGGGCTGCAAAAAACCAAAAGACTATTTCATGACACGTAAGGATTGTATGCAATTCAGATTTCAGTGTCCATGAATAAAGTTTTATTGTAACACAGCCAAGCTCATTTGTTTACACAGTGTCTATGGCTGCTCCCGGGCTACAAAGGCAGAGGTGAGTAACGGGGACAGAGACCATCTGTGGCAATCTCATCGCTACACACTGCCATTCAACACACTCCAAATCTCAATGATGCACTTAGAATTCAACAGCATTTCAAGTGCCATGTATATTGTCACATAGACATTTTACTGTTTCTTATTACTGGTGCATAATAACCATGTAAAAAAAAAGTAAAGTGAATTTTAAGTGTAGCACTTTTAAGGCACAGTGGAATGTGGATTATTCATTATACAATTACGCAGCAAAGCATTGTGTTTATTATGCAACGACACTTGAGCGGTGTGAAAGAATACAATCTGCTGTGACATTACCAGACTAAGCGCTCATCACGATATCCCCAGCTCACAGGAAAGCAACAGTCAGAACAGTTAGAAAACTTACAACAGAAGATCTCATCACGACAGGAGAATTCTTTCACACACACGAAAAAATGGGAACAAGGAGGTGACTGACCAGTTACTTCCCATGGGGCTCACTGTTAGCCAAGCAGAGCTATTTACTGATGGTGAGTTAAGGTTCATTGTATTGGATTGCAGCGGCCAGAAAGTATGCGCAGAGAAAATACCTTTGTCAAAGACCAGCTTTTTGGCAAGGATAGGTGCTTAAAGTCTTGAAGACACCAACAGTCAACTAAAAAGCAAGGCGAATGATTTCAAGTAGCTCTCCTTAGCTTGTGATGAGCCAACAGACGTTAGCAATACTGCTCAGTTTTTGTTTACTAGACAAGTCAGTGCTGAACTTGAAATAACTCAAGAATTAGTCTTTAGAAAGATCCTCTCTAGAACAACTATTTTAAAGAATATTTTTAAGGAACTTGGGCGAACATCAGTTCAGTGGGGAATGAAGTGGACTCTGCTAAGATGTCTTGCAACAGATGGTGGCAAAAATGTGGGGAGCGGAGACAGGTGTACTGGACAAATTTACGAAGCTTGTCAACATGTAAGATGTTTAAAGTCAGTGTTTATACTTTGTATCACTTGTCAGCAGGGATTTTGTGGAATATATCTGGATCTATGAGGTTATTGAACCAGGAGTCAGTGGTGTATTTCATTCACCCTTGTGGTCTTAGCCATCATCACTTCTGTGATGTTGTATCAGAAACAGAAACTGAGGATCCTGACTGGACCAACCGTACAGCAGTTTGACAGCAGCAGTAAAGTGTTACTGCAATTTTTTTCAGCTCAGGACCAAGACTGCAAATTTGCTGAATGAGAATTGCCTCTGCCTATTATAGATGAACCCTGAATTCTGCCTGTGCTGCAGATTTGATCATGTTTCGTAATAAATTCAACTTAAAATTACAAGGCAGAAGAGCACTTCTATGTGAAACTTACACCGTGGCAAAGTCAATACGGTAATGACTCGTGTTTAAATCACGAGTAATGTCAAGCTGCTTTATACAACTTCCCACATGGTCAAGTTCAAAGGGAACAGGAGTTCCATTCCCACACAAATTTGCAGTATATTCACTTTCCAGACTGAACCACAGTTCCACCTGGACTTCTGGATCTCAAAATCCATGTAACTGTACAACTGAGGAACATTTACTTAGCCTTCAATTGGAAGTGATGATACCTGCAAAGGAAAGCTATACCAAAGGGCAAATATCAAGAGTGGAATCTAATGGAATTCTGTAAGTACCTTCCAAATGATAAATATGCTCAGTGAAAATCATACATGTGAGGACTGATAACAGTATTCGGTAGTATCTATCTGCGGGAAGAGATTTTCAAAGATGAAATATGTAAAGTCACATTACCAATTAGTATTTAACAGATGAACATTTGCCATTGATTTCAAACCCCAGATAAGTGAAATAGTATCCCCTCAAAATCATTCAGCTCTTATCATTACCAGACTTGTATTTTTTAAAAAAATAATTGTACTCAGGCGTTAATATATAATTTGGATTCAGTTAATAAAAAATTAGTGGAAATCTGTTTTCTTTCTACTTACACAAGTATTTAAGAGTCTCAATTTTGCCTCTTGGCCCACAAAAAGTTTGCCAACCCCCAGTCTAGACCAGCGCAGGCGTGTTTTACATTTAAATACAACTGCAAGACGGTGAACCTTCCTGTGGACAACTGCTCTTTCTAGCAAAAGCATTTTTATATCCCAGTAATACTACCTGATAATACCTACGTCTTTCCTTGGTTATGATCATGTTTTCTCACTAAGTCAATTTCCTAAGAAACTAACATGTGGGTCTGTGTAAGATTTAGGCAGAAAGGAAACTAGTTATCCTGAAGGTCAGCAAAGCTTTGTACCTCCACTTATTTGTATTCTTGCAGGAAAATCCGCTTTTTACTCTACTAATCCAGCTCTACCACAAACACCTTTAAAGCTCGACAAAAACAAAAGCATGCCAAAGATGCTGAGGATCTCCGTCTTTACCTGAGTCTAGAACATTTTTCGAATGTTTTCACTTACTCTGTATCATTTCTGAGAACATATTCAGATGAATAAAAGTCCAGAAATAATAATGTTTTCGAATTTAAAATGGTTAGGTTTGCCTTTCGGCTCTCTTGTTTTTCTCCTCAGGACGATGGCTGCCTGTGGGTTTTGCCTCGGCGGGGTTGGTTCGCTCTGACTTCTGGTACTAATGCCCCCGCTTTCTCTTGGCTGACACCCCTCGTACCTCGTCTCTCAGGCCAGTGTGTCCTCTGAAGGTGGGCAAACAGCCTTCCCTCGGCTGCAGGAATTGGCTCAGGGGTGGGCCTGTGAACCGAGGAAGCAACCAATGTCAGTGTTAGGATTTTTAGGACTGCCGAGAGGAACTCCTCTCTGTCTTGGCTGAGGTTACGAAGGCAGCAAAAGTCTGAGGGGGCTGGGTGGCCACTTCTCTGTCACACAGAAGTGTCCCTGGCAATGAAAACAGCCCGGGAGGGAGCAAAACAGAGACACAGGGCGATCCCGACTCTACACCAGCATCAAGCACGGCAGGAGCCGGCGCTTCCAGCAGACTTCTCAGTGGGATGCGATGAGGGACACCTCTACCGTGGGAGCCGCTCGCAATGCAGAGGGCGCTGGCTGATGTAGGTACTACGTCCTTCGGACTGAATCCCCATCTTAAATCAGCTTTTTCTACATCGGGCCTTTCAACCGTTAGGTTTCCTCTCCAGATCTGCAGTCTTGAATGCTGGTGCTCAGCAGGGGCTGCTTCGCCTTATCTTACCTGGAGCGTGTGTCTCCGTAAGCACCGCACCTTTAACACCATTTTGGAAAACTCCTCTGATAGTTCTTGGCACAGGATCAGCTGTGAGAGGCTGTCCCAGATAGACGCCCTCCGTCTGCAATGATAAAGTCGCTCACTGAAAAGTGGATTAATCATGGTTCATCTCTGTGCACACCCCAGTTTTTTCGTTTTTTTACCAGGAATAAAATGATTTTGCTTCTTTTCCTGGCTTTATTAGTGGCATTAGTTTTAATTAAGTGCTCTATTAAATGGTTCAGGGAAGTATAAAAGGCTTTTTCTTGAACTCTGATTAAAGAAAGCTCACAGCTACTTCCTGGTATGTACTCTTTACAATGGGGCTCCCAGAGAGCAAAATCCCAACAGAAATACAAAACGCAAAAGCATATTCCGTTAGCTCGGCTTCTCACACACACACAACTCAATGAACCGGATTTTTGAAATTCCTGTCTCACGTTATTACGAGGAGCATCACTTCACCCGTGATCAGAGGAAGGGGGAAAAAGCGAGTTTAAAAAAACTACCTTTATTTTTTATTTCTTTTTCAGTTACATACTTTTAAACAGGGATGTGTTTCATTATTCAGACATTCAGGCAATGTTGACTTCATTAGTGTTGACAGAAAAGAAGCATAAAAATGCAAAACATTGTTGGCTTAACCTGAACATACCTGCATTACCTATTATTGACCAGTTTGTGTTGCCAAAAGACTTATTCCTTGGCATTAAAATGGAGCACTTAAAAATATTGCTAAAAAGCAAATGTCTACACACTGGTCTTTGCAGCAAATAAGGGTATTTATACTTTTAAAATATTTTAAGTCCGTAATTGGATTAATATACACACCTTCTTATGTATAAGGAGTTCAGATCATATAAACACTGTACAGTCCAAAAACCCTACTGAGAATAAAACTAAATAGGCTTATGATAAGAAATACAGATATCGCATGTATTTACAAATATCATAGACACACAAATTTGGTCAAATACTGTAAAGAAAAAAAGTGGTTTCACATTATAATGGCCAAAACATCCATCTACCTTGCTCAAGCAAACAAAAAATCAAAACTCAGTATGTAACTTCTGTCGTTTAAGACATCATGACAGTATACAAACAGACAGAATGGAAACTGTTGACCAAATTATACAGCAAATGTCTTCTAGGCTGAGCGTGGGCCTTTAAACTCAAGAACTTGAAAAGATCATTCAGACGATTCAGAGCCACGATGATAAACAATGTCCTGATTTGCAGTATTCATATGGGCGCCTAATTCATCAAAAAGCAACACGCTGAACTTTTGGCTAATAAGAAAAATAAATTACAAAGTACAATTAAATCCCTGTAAATGCAATAATGAAGTCAAAAATGTGATTTATTTCCTTTAATTACACATTTCAAATGTTACCTTGAGACAATAAAAATAAATAAGCACGCCAGAAGGCATGCACTTAAAGACAAAGAAAGGGCTGCATGGAAAGAGCAAGTAACAATCTTATAAATGAAAGGTGAATGTGAGATGTGAAAAACCTCGTTCTCTTTCTAGCCAGTCTTTTTGTCTTAACTCTTCTTGAAGAATGTGGCTAGTAGAATGCGACCAAAGAACACCTGTGTCTTTATGGCTTAAAACAAAACGGACTTAAAAGAGTGGCGTGGGTTTCCTTTTTTTTACAGAACTATTACTTTGTTCATATCCAGGCACTTCAAAAGACTATGGAGGCAAAGCACCTGACCCATCCTTTCCAAAATAGTTTTCGATCATCAAAATTACACTAAAAAGTAGGAAAATTCCAGAGAACCAGCAAAGTTGAATACAAGAGACTAATGTGCACAGAGGGCAATAGAACCCAGTTTTTATTGCTGGGGGGGGGGGGTCTTTTCTTTTTCTTTTTTCTTTTTTTTTAATTAAAGAGCAAATAATTAATAGACAGACACCACTGCATGGCACATCCAGAATTTTCTGCTTAGGGGAGAATGTAATCAATTCAGCAGTAGGTTTCAGTGGGATCTCCTCGGACTTCAACCTTACACATTGCAATGAGATTCACATTTATTTCTTCTCCTTAGTGTACTTTAAAAAAAAACAAAAAAAACTCCAACATATTTCATTTCTCAAAGTATTCATTTCTTGCTGTCTAACATACATTATTATCTGGAAGCATAAAGTTACATTATACAAATATTTTGCTTTTTTTTTTTTTTTTCTTTTTTAAAAAAGCGCTTCTGCCACTTGAGCAACACTGTACACACTGTACTTGGTGCCGTGGGGCCACAAAAGCAGAGCTCCTACCTAGCACGCTACGTGTGATTCGTTCGACCGCTACCGTCTGCCGAACCCATAGAGCTTTTTCCTCAGTACCTCTGGGCAGTGACTGTACCATGATTTCACAGAGAGAGTGTTACTATGACTCTTGAATGGCAGTACCATCAGTAATACTGAAATCAATGCAGATGTCACACAAGAAATGAACTTCTCACAAAATAACTTCTTTTACATATTTGGGCGACTGAGTCTTCTCTGTTGTATTATCCACTGGGGAGAAACCTCCTGCTTGAGTATGCTCTTACAGAAGTTATTAAAAAAAAAAAAAAACAGATTAGGCATGTGACTGTTTGACACTGAAGACACTGTACTGCTTTTCTACAACAGGAGGAAAGCTTCTGAAAAACGTCCTCAGAACGGTATCCGTCGGTACCGCCTCCTTGGTCCATTCCATTCATTGATGGGCAAAGCACTCATGTTTGGACAAAACTTTAAAGCTTCCATAAAAGTTAAATCAGAAAAAAATATGAATGTAAGACAACCACAAAATGAAGTATGAAAGTATGACATTTTGTTTCTAAGAGTGAGTCCTCGAAAATGTGTGTGGTCACTACAGAGATGATTTTAATCACAAGACAGCAGATGAACACGCAAGTAACTCCCCGTGATCTGTCTGGGTCCAGAGTCATTTGTGACGCTGTATGGTTTTCCTTTTCCTTCGTTTGAAAAAACAGCAGCACCTGCAGACGGAGGGAAACACTTCTTGTATTATAAAGGTACTAAAGGGTCACAGAGTAAAGGCTGAGTTTAGCATAGTAATATCGACGGTCATAAAAAGCAACAGGCTAATGCAAGATACACGGTGAACATGCCAAGGAAGCAAATATATTAGTGAACCTAGGGCAGAGTTATTACTACTGTGTCACCAATGTGCCTTTTAGGAAGGTAGCCAGACAGTCTAGGCAACATCACAAGGAGCCACTAAATTGAAAAGGTCTTGCATCAAGACTAACTGAGGACCTAAGGAATTCTGAATGCTCACTGACCCACCATATTTTACTTTGAATACTTATTAACCTCTGGCAGGGGCATGCTTCTATAAAATTCATCTTATGCATTCTCTCCCTTTCTTCCTGTTATTTATATATGATTATTAAAGTCACTGTCAGAAAAGCAATAATGATCCTAATACTGAGGATCTGCTTTTTTCCAAGAATGAGATTCCAAAAAGAAAAAGAGAAAAGCCCAAAGGGACTCTTCAACAATATTCTCCACCACATTTACAAACTGGAAGAGAGAAAAGGCATTAACTAGCATGTCAAGACTGGCACTTTTTAATTCTTTAAGGGTTAAGGTCAAACCGATCCTAAGTTAATTGCAGAAAAAACTGTGCTTAATATTTAAAATAGCATAATCAAGGTGATTCAATTTTGCAGTCTCTGAGGGAAAAGCATACGGAGTTTCATTCCTAAGTAAAAAAAAAAAAAAAATCTAGAGATGATGCCTGAGAGACCTGGTTTTTTCCATCATAAGTTCTCCTAGTCATGAGAAGATGAAACACACGCAGCACGTGGGGAGCAATGCTGAGGCTAGTACCAACTCACAGTTAGAGAAGAGTCACTGAGCAGAAACTCACACAAAAATATATACACACGCATAAATCTATTTTAAAAGTCTGGCATTCCTGCACATACAGGTCTGGCTCTTTTCCCCTTCCATACTTAAAGGAAAGTCCATCTATCAGAGTGTCAAGAAGACAGGCGACACGCAGAGGCTCTTTTTTCTTTTCGATCAAAGTCTAGTGGGTGTGCGTATGAAAATATGTAAATCCTGTTTTGTAATTAAAGAAATACCTATATACATGGTGATTCAATCAACAAAATGCGCGCAATTCAAAGCTTATACAAAATGTGACCTTATAACGATGTTCCTCTCTCACCAGCCCGCCTGCAAAGAAGGATACTAAATGAGTAATTTCAAGCTAAGCATAATGGAGACCACCTAGCTTCAAGTGTCCTCTCCAGCAAAAGATTGTAGAAGATGAAATAATTGCTAGATACCTTTCACATCTTTATGTGAAAGAAATGTAAACAGAAACCCAGCCTGTCCAGCTAAATTACACTATCTCTCCACCCACGTTACCGTTAGTCAAAAGTAATTTCAGACAATTTATTGTGATTTATGCTATGACTATGAAATCACTAGGGGGCATTCGAAACCAAATTACATGACTGGATTTTTTAACCCCATTCAAACAGCACAGAATGATTAGACCATGGAGCGTGAATAATTCAAACCTTTATATGTCAGCTACTACAAACTCAACTGGAAATCTGTGCAGTTATCAATAGTTATGACTTTTATTCTTACTAAGGTGACCACAAGAGCAACCAGAAACAAATTATCCAATCAAGGGCCTTGAAAAGAGCTACCTCTGTGAAAGAAGCCTCTGGGTGAAATAGATTTTTTCCGGATTTATAAAAATAAGTCAACTTTATTTGTAACTGTCAGGTAGTGAAATACTTTCTCAAATCTGTTATATAAATTTTCTAAACCAGTGAAACAAAAAAATTATTAAACTCAGATTTTAAGAGGCAAAGACCATTGTTCAAAAAAAAGAAAACTTTTCAATAAAAGGACTTAGAAAAGTCATAAAATGTTCACATTGTAAAAAAAAAAAATTTAATTGCTATTTAGAAGAAACGGACCAAATATTTAGACTATTACATTTAAGAATATGATCACAATGTCCACAATAGCCAAACTATGGAAAGAACCTAGATG
>CM052895.1:12176286-12237872 GCA_028534135.1 Potos flavus | reverse complement strand
GTGGGGGGTGGGAGAGGGAAATGAAACAAGATGGGATCAGGAAGGAGACAAATCATAAGAGACTCCTAAACTCACGAAACAAACTGAGGGTGGCTGGGGGGTAGGGCGGGTAGGGATAGGGTGGCTGGGTTATGGACATTGAGGAGGGTATGTGCTATGGTAAGTGCTGTGAAATGTGTAAGCCTGAGGATCCATAGACATGTACCCTGGGGCAAATAATACATTATGTGTTAATTAAAAAAAAAAAGAAGAATATGATCACATTTCAATGGAAATTTGTTATTTAATACAAAATTCTATTAATAAGGTTCACTGTTTCCAAAGACTGTATTTGTGTCTTCAAATTCCAAACTACAATCTCTTAAGTTTTTGTGCTGAAAAGGTGTTTTAATAAATGTTTATTAAAAAGTGTTTTAATAAGCCTTTTGGAACAGGGAATTTAATGTAATACATGTTTTGATCAACAAGTTCCAGATTTTCCACACTTGTAGTAGCAATTCACCTTGTCCGACTTATTTTTCTAGTATCATCAATCTGCTTTCCAACTCAAGACAGCTGAGTCTTTCCTATTTCTCAGGTCATCTTTCCTTCAATTCTGTATTATTTAACACAGAAAACCAGTCTAAGCATTTACCTGAGACTAAACAAAACTTTCAAATGAACCATAATTGCAGAAGCATTTTAAATTAAAAGGCCATCCAAAAAAAGACATCTATTTGTTAGAAATAAATCCCACCAAATAAAAGAGTACCTCCACCCTTGAAACACATTTGCCAGGGAAGCTGGCATGCTATTAAACAGACAACCACCAGAGGGCAGCATTGCTCTAGGCAATACAAATGCATCCACAAAGGAGAGATGCTCTCAAAATAGACTATAGTTATCAAAAGAAGAAAACTGATATTTAACCTGTGGCTGGTTTCTTAAAACTCACTACCAAAGCAGCTAATTTACAGTCTGTGATTAAGAAATCAGGTCTCATATCAATTGCCCTCCATCTAAAGCAGCGCTACTCCCACATGGCCACTGTTGTCACATGACCATTTTACACTCCTCTCAGTCCTCAGACTAATATGAATTTATCTTATTTATTTACTGATTATCTGCCCCCACATAGAATATAAGCTTCGTAAGGGCTTGTGCACAGATCCATCCCACAAACGGGCACACAGCTGGGACTCATTTAATATTTACTGAATAAATGGTTGAGTTGCCTCCTAAGTGCAACTCCTAGCTAGAATGCAAACCTAGCTAAAGTTCTCCCCCATGTTCTAAAGCTAGAGTTCTTACCCCGGCCCCACAAGCCCTGGGGAAATCTCACAGAACGCAGGTCTGAGTGCCTGCAGAAGCTTCCCTAGAGAAAATCAGTTTGCATCAGATTCTTACAGGAGTCTAAACCCCAGCAGCCTTGCTCTGCCGACGCGCGCCTGCCAGGCCTCCCCTCCGGCTTCTCTGAGCTGAGCACCGCACATACAGAGGGCCCACCACGCCATCAACTTACATGAATGTGGCCATGTGTAAAAGGAAACGAGGTGATTCTAACACGTGGTGCAAGGCAAACAGGAACAGAAGTCATTGGTAACAGTAACTCCAAATAATAGCCAATGGCGCAGCTAAGAGCACAGAGGAAGTTCCCAGAGGGGAGGCGAGCAGGTTACTTTAATCACTACATTCAACTAGCTCTTCTTAGAAAATTATCCACACCTTTAAAATTCGTAAACACATTTTTCTCCAAGCTGCTCAGCGGCGACATTTACTTATTCGTTAGTCCATGCCTCATTTGGGGTCTCTTCAGATCTGGACTACTGACAACCCTGGGGAAACTGATCAAGCTGACCAGAAGCATTTAAATCACGTTCTTGTCAACGCTTTGCTTTCTCTTGGCTCTTTCTTGAATATGCCTATGTGGTTCCAGTAAGCCAGTATGCTCTCACAAGTCAGGATCATGCTTCTGACATGATTCCGTAGCTAACCGAAAAGATTTGAGGCCAAAGCTCTACTTTTTTTTTTTTTAAGATTTTATTTATTTATTTGAAAGAGAGAGTGAGAGAAAGAGCGCACAAGCAGAGGGGAGGGGCTATGGGAGAGGGAGATGCAGGCTCCTCGCCAAGCAGAGAGGCCCAATGCGGAACTCGATCCTAGGACCCTGAGATCATGACCTGAGCCGAAGGTGGACGCTTAACTGACTGAGCCACCCAGGCATCCAGTACAGCTCTACTCTTAAATTCTTTCAGAATAAATGGTAACTCCTGCTTCTGATGAACTTGAGGGCTGTTGCGGTAAACACTGTTTAGGTGCTAAATAGGAAATCATAATGGATCAAAGTCAACTATGTAGAAAATATACAGAAGGGCTGAGGCTTTGCTAAGGAATTCTGCACCATTTTCCCTTCATTCATTGCCTCTTTTCCTGCCTCTCGGATTTGACTGTCTTCCTGGATGCATGTCTTAGACTTCCTTCTCACATACCTGAAACTGACACACATCTCTATCTGGATTGGAAGTTCCTATGCGTCCTTTCTGCAATGACTCACTGGCTCTGCCTTCGGCTGAGAGACTGCTTGATACCTGCTGGGCCCTACCCACTTAGGACTCCAGAGCCTTGCCTCTCCTTATCTAGGTTGGTGAGTATAAAGAAAACAGTTTTTAAGACATCTATCTTTAATTCTTTGACAAAGGATTTGCCCCCTTCAAATCTATACATGAAAATGCAATTTCGTATCTCTGGACCTCTTGGTGTAAAAACTGCAGAACTGATCAGTCAAGCAAGAAGACCAGACAGAGGCCCAAGACCATCCACATAACTACTCTAACTGGGAACCTGCACATCCAGCCTCATCTTCAATTTCTTCCTCTCCATCCACATGCAATTAGTCCCTCAAGTCTGAAATCACATTCAAAGTTGTCCCATCCTCTCGTGCTGGCTTACTTGAGAACTTCTTGCCTCCCTCACTGCCAAGAGCCTCTTAACAGATGTCCAGGCTAAGTGTCTTCCTCTCTCCAATGTGCCATCCCAACTCACCCCCGCAGAGAGATGGACTTGCCCTCTGCCTTTTAAATCTCACCACTGTTCTCCTCGGGCTAAGGCATTAGGTCCACACGGCTCTTACAATTGCGTTCTCATCTATTTCCCTCTCATCTTAGTCTCATCTTGCATCAAGTTGCCTTTCCAGGCAGTCAGTACTATAGAAGGGAGAGAAAGAAGGAGGATGGATTGATTTCATGTCATCTAATGAACCCCAGGAAATGACATAGGCCGCAAAAGTGCTACCAAATGAATTGCCTCAAGGCTCAATCTGATTATACCATTTCTTGGTTTAAAACCCACAGCTTGCTTGCTTGTGTTGAGAAAGGATCATGTCTTTTTTGTTGTTTTTGTTCACCTGGCTACTAAGGCCCTTTGCGATCGGGCACTTAGACTATCTCAGCTCCCAGGGGGATGCATTGGCACACGCTATACACGAATGGGTCACTTCTGAGACCCGCCTCACTCTGTCCCTGCTCCCATGTTGCTCAGCCACTTCTCTCGGACTCCTGCACCCAACTCCTCAGCCAAGCCTGCTCACCGTGGAGAACCAGGGCAAATGCACCCAGACCCGTGAAGATGTCTCTGATCTTCCACATTCCAGTCTCTCAAATCCAGTCACACTGTATCCTATGAGCTAATCCTCTAATAGCTGGTATTAGACCAATGATTCTCAATCCTGGGTGCACCTCCAATCAGCTTACAAGCTTTTTAAAATTACTGTCAGCCAAGAGCTCCTAAGTGGCTCAGTCAGTTAAACATTTGCCTTCGGCTGGGGTCATGATCCCGGGGTCATGGGATTGAGCCCCACATCAGGCTCCCTACTCAGCGGGGAACCAGCTTCTCCCTCTGCCTCTACCTCTTCCCCCACACTCATGTTCATGCTCTTTTTAAAAAGTAAATAAGATCTTTAAAAAAAAAATACTGTCAGGGTGCCTGGGTGGCGCAGTGGGTTAAGCCTCTGCCTTCGGCTCAGGTCATGATCTCAGGGTCCTGGGATCGAGCCCCGCATTGGGCTCTCTGCTCAGCAGGGAGCTTGCTTCCCCCTCTCTCTCTGCCTGCCTCTCTGCCTACTTGTGATCTCTCTCTCTCTGTCAAATAAATAAATAAAATCTTAAAAAAAAAAAAAAAAAACCCTACTGTCAACCAGACCCCCACCACAGAACAGCTAAATCGAAAACTGATAGCTCAGCCTAAGTGTTAGCGTATTTCTGAAACTCCCCAGATGCTTGTGATTGGAAGCCAGGACTGAGGACTACTACGTGAAAGTTACTGGTGTACTTTCTATCTTTTCTAAGGGAGCACAGGAGCCTGGACTTTTCGTAATCAGTAACTGTTCAGTAAAAGCTGGAATGGGAACACAAAGAGAAATAAAGGTGAAAAAAGATAATTACATACTACTTTAAAACTCTGTAACTAAGCCAAAGGAAGCCTTGTTTTCCTCAATTTCTGGAAGGAATGATGAGGGTGATACCACTTGTGTCGCCTATCTTGAAAAAAATTCTTAGCCACAGTGAGGAGGGTACAGTCTCTTTACTAACGGACGAGCCATTTTATACGCAGGAGAACAGAACATTTTCCATCACTTGGAAAGAATACTTCTAGGAAGCCTGAGCCTCTAAAATGTCCAATGTGAAATACATTATAATTAATGGGGTGAGGTGAAGGGGGCCTCCACCAATCATAGGTAAGAAGAAAGAGAGGGAGTTCGAGACCCATTTTGAAAGGGAATTCGCGGCAGGTTCCTAGAGAACTATAAAATGGTGGGAGAGAGAAGAGAAGCAAGCCTAAGATGCAATTTAGGAAAGAAACCACACTCACAGCCCCTCACCACAGACTAAGAAGGTATGAGGAATGCACTAACAAACTTCCAGGAATGTGAGAGTCACCCTGATAAAAGGGAAACCAAATGCGATGGGCTGGAAGTTTTTAAGCAGTGAAGAGGCAGGAAAGGTCGGAGGATTTCTGTAACCCATCTGGAATCAGACGTTACCGAAATTATGGGTTGCTCGCCATGTTAAAAAAGAAAAAATAACAGCTCTATTAAAATACAATTCAAATTATCAGAAAATCAATGCTTTTAAAGTGTATCATTCAGTGATTTTTCATACGTTCTAACAGTTTTACATCCATCACCGCTATCAGACTCGAAACCACTTTTATCGCCTCCCAAAGGAAACCACAGAACCTGACCTACTGACGGCTTCTCCTACCCTCCTCTCCCACCCTCCTCTCCCCTGCCCTAGCAATCACGGGATTTTTTTCCCTGTGGTGGCCTATCCTGGACATTTCACATCAACACAATCATAGAACACATGGCCTTTTGTGCCTGGCTTCTTTCACTTAGCCTGTTTTCCACCTCATTATTTTACACTGTCGAGTAACACTCCACTGTACAGATACACCAAATGATTCCGTCGTAATCCTTTAGGAGTAAGTCGCTGAGGCCTACTGTTTTGGGCACCGGGGATCTGAAGACGAAAAAGGCCTTGCTTACAAGAAATTCAAAAAGTTTCACAAAGTGGGACAGAGCTAAGGAAAATAACATACCAACGGCAGACTTAAGGAACCCAGGGAATATGGCGTTCAGAACAGAAAACAGGGCAGGGCAAGAGAGGCAGGGGTTGGACTATGAGAGGCACAAAGGGCCACGGGCTATGCCAAGGAAGCTGGACTCGAGGCTCCAGGCTATGGAGGACCTCTCTCCTTCAGGAACAGCTTTCCCACCACACTTGCTTTTTTCTCATCTTGCAACACCTACGATTAGAAACCCAAACCCACAAATATCTATACACCCACGCCCATCCCAACTAAATAAATCAGTATGGCATTCTGCAAAGCCACCTCCACAAAGCATTCCCTGATCGGCCTGTCCGTCAGCCATCTTGTTCCTTAGAAGCTCTGACAGGTTTTTGCTACCTTTCCATGGTAGTTATCATACACAAATGAACGTGTGCTACGACACTGCCATCTTCCCTGTTGAGTGCCATCTACTTAAGGGCCCGGGCAGGTTTGGATTATTGCCGAAATCCAAGTGGTGTAAGTGGGGTCTGAGAAAATGAGAAAAGGGAATCGATTTGGCTCAAAGCAGGTGTGTTGAAGGAAATGGACACAGAACAGACAGTCTCAGCAAAGAGTGGGGGTGTGGAAGTAAAAACGGGACACCCGCTGGAAGGACAAGGCTGAGGAGAACAAAGACAGGAGAGGTCGCTGGCGACAGGGACAGAAACAGGGTGGGAATAGCTCCCAAGTACCTGCCCCGTGCAGTGTTTTAATCACAGTTAATTTCCTCAGTGACCTACGAAGCAGATATTATGAGCCTCGGTTTACAGAGAAAGAAACAAGCTTGAAGAAGGTAATTCTACGTGACAGAAGCAGGATTCTACAACCCACGCTGGATGCACAGGACATGCGTGCCGCACTCGGCCACACCACTCTCGAAACCCCGCTTACGACTGCATGAGCAAACATCAACAGTGGTATTTGTTCTTGCTGTAAAAACGCCCAAATATAGAGCTGATTCATTACATCCTCAAATCCACTAGGTGACGCTGTCAATAAATTCCACAGTCAAAGTGATAAAAATGGATACTTGATCACTGCTCTTTAAAAAGAAATCTCCCCAACAAAAGTCTCCTCATCTTGCAGGCCAGCAAATGAGCATTATTTTGGAATTTATGTAAGGTTTCTTTTGGATAGGAGTAGAATGATCCAAAATGTGCTAATCTAAGCAACGTTCTTTATTCACCCCCAGGCTCACTCAAGATTCGTCCTGAAACTGAGAGGAACATATGAAACGTGGCTTTACAACTAGAGGCGAGTATGAGGGAAGAGCTTAAATCCAACACTGACTCGACTTAAGAGGAATATTTCTGTCATAGTATCTGCAACGAGCAGGACCTTGTTAGGTGAGGACTTCCGTAACACTCTCACTATCATTAATCTTGAATTTATCAGTGTATCCCACGTGCACTCAAAGGCAATACAATCGATCAAATACTCTCTTAGTGATACTGTTGGGGTGGGTGGGGGTGAAGGACCCGCTGTGTGTATTTCATCATCTTTCCAACAGGAAAAAAGGGAGCTTAAAACTCACAAACCTTTCTATTTCGATTAGCAAATGAAGCCTCTGGGTTATAGAACAAAGGCACGAGCACAAGCAGAGTGAGTGTTACCAGCTACTCAATTAAAAGGTGCCCCCAAATCTACGTCACTTGAACGAAAAAAAGTTGCAGCAGGCAAAAGAGCTCCTCAAACAATTATTTCTTGGTTTTCAGACCTAATGTAAATGACACCAAATATTTTTGAACAACTTTGACCAAATTGTAATTTCTATGTCGAAAGGTATTTTTTTTAAAAAACACAAAATGATGCTAAATCTTTGAAATTACAGTCAAGGGAGCTATTTCTGCCTGCCTACACTTGAAAACTCACCACATGTTCAACACTTTCTGGCAGCTATACACCAAAAAAAAAATAAAAAATAAAAAAATACAAGAAGAGAGAGAGATAGGGAAAGGGAGGGAGAGAGAGAGAGAGAGATCATCAGAAATAGCCCACAATGAAATATCACATTGTTTTCACGCTTACTTTTTTTTCCAAGCAGTATTATCATTTACATTCACAGAAAAAGTACTTTAAAACTAATATGAATGCATGCAGCATACTATAAAATTAATAATGATTTATTCTTATGCTTACAGAAAAAAACTGAGCATCTACTCTACAGAAATAATTTTCATGCATCAATACTCCTATAAATAAAAAGCCAAAACTACACTGTTAATTCTAAGAAATTGAGCATAGTTTGTAAATAATTATTTTGTATTATAAAATATTTACTGAAATAGCACTATTTTAAACTGAGTGATTAGCTGAAAATAGCACTTGTTTTGCATGCACCTATTCCTGAAAAAATTTCCTGGAATAACTGTATATGACTATAAATCTCAAAGATGCACAGTTGAAGCACAAAAAGCTACTGAAAGAAGTCAAACAAATACATACTTGGTTTCATCCATCACTTCCACTTCCGTAGGGGCTGTAATGGGCGCATTGGAACGTCCTGCAGTAGGGTCATCTGTGTTCAACTCTCCATTTGTAGAGCTTACAACCTGCCAAAAAGAAAAAAAAAAAAAATTTATATATACAAAGTAACAGGTTATATACAACGATAAATATTAAGGTAAAATTAAGGTTAATTTAGAAAGTTAATATGCAGAACATAAAACAATTAGTATGTAGTTGAGCTGTTTATAACTGAATATAGTAACAGATCTAATATTTTATTAAAATCCAAGGGCATTCAGTATTTGCCTTTCAACTTCCTTTTCATCTTGAAATTTCTGTCTTGTCTCTTTCCCTCTGCTGTGTAAGGCTAACTCCTACACTTCGGTGTCAAATCAGCTCCCCGAGGTGTGCCCATCTCCACTGGCACCTTACTACATCACAAATTATTTCCCTTGCAAACTTCAATCCTGCTCCTTCCGACGGATTTCAGTGTGTAACCACCCTTGTGTCTCCTTCGCGTACTGCATCTACCCAGTTGTTCATGCCCAGATCCTGGAAGCACAGTGATTCCTCTCTTTGACTGAAACCCCACATCTCATCCATCAGCGGGGCTGGTTAAATTCCACGCCTCAAAACACATCCCCAATCTAAACAGTTCTCCCACTTCTATTATTACCAGGACTTTAGTTCAAGCCACCATGATCTCTTGTGTGAATAAGAGCAACAACCTATGAACTGGTCTTCTGCTTTCCCCTGCCCCCACCCTCCATTAATGTGTTGTCCACACAACCACCAGAGTGCTCATTTTAAGATAGAAATTAGATCATGTATAATTAACCTGCTTAAATCTCTTCAATTATCAACTTCTCATTTCACTTAAAATAAAGATCATATTCTTTGCCCCAATTTACAAAGCCCCAAACCTCTGAATTCTGCCTACCCCTCTGATCTCATACTACCCTCTCTGATGTTCACTCGCCTCCAGTAAGTCAAACTTATTCCCACCTTAAGGCTTTGGCATGATCTATTCTCGATGCCTGAACTAACTCTTCCTGCTGACTGGCTATATTCTTATCTTTCAGATTCTTAGAGAACATCTCTAAAACATCTCTATTCTTAGAGAACATCTCTAAAGCAGCCCTTTTCCATCATACAATCTAAGACTTCCATACAAGACATCCTATCTCACGTTACACTCTCCTGTTAACTCTTTGTATAGCATTTATCCAGATAGATGTTTTCTCAACTGTGTTTCTTGACACCCACTCTTGCCTACTCCTGTTTCACGACAAGGACTTTGTACTGTTTCCCCGCTGTCTCTCCCCACTAACCCTGGAAGACAAGAAGCAATCAGTAAATATTTGTTGAAATAAATAAATGCATGCATGAATAAAATCCTAAAGCAAAATAAAAATCATAGCAAAATTCCCACATTCTCCCAAATCCTCTTTGTCCTATAAAGTCACCTCACTGTCCTATTTCTTGCTTTCCCCTCAACTTCTTCAAAACAATAGTCTTAACTTATCACCTCCATTTTTATAAAATTTTCCACTCATTTATTCCTTAATTCCTTGCAATCTGTACTCTCATTGCATTGGATTTCTAGTAAGAGTACTCTTGCAGGTTACCAACATTTCCTAGAAAAATATATTCAGTGGCCTTTGCTTGGTCCCCATTCCCCTGTACATTTCCGTATCACTTAGCACCAGCTGATACTCTGGAGGAGACAGGTCTAGAAACAAAGCCTAGCTCTAACACTCACCCGCTGTGTGACCCGGGAAAGATACTGCATCGCACTAAACCTCAGAGTTCTCAACTACGAAATGGCAAACAGTAGCACCCATTTAACAAAACTGTGAGGAGGAAACGGAATCGGTGTGTAAAGGGCAGTGACCGGGCTATTCTAAGAGTTCCAGGAATGGTGGCCCTTGTTCCTCAGCCAATTTTGCCCACATTCAGGGCTTCAGCTACAACCTCTACATAAAGGATTTGCCGAGCCCAACCGCTCACCCACTTGCCCACCTAGACCACGTGTGGTACCTCAAACTCAGTACTTCCAAAACCGAATTCCTCACACTCCTCTCAAACGTGTCACTCCTCCTATCTATGGTTCCAATTTCTAGTAAACCCTACCACGGTCCCAGACATTCGGGCTCAAAACCTAATAATCAGTTCTGCTGCTTTCCCTATCTGAGCTCGTCACAAGAAAAAAAAAAAAAAGGCTAATATATCAAAAGCCTGGAGAGCAGACTGACAGCTGACTACTAGACTTAACAGGTCCATCTACAGAATCCCGTTTTACTGAAACCTAACTAATTCTTACGTTCTTACCAAGAGGGCACAACATGCCAGGCACTGTCCCAGGAACTTGGAAAACCACAAGAAAAACACCCCAGCCCTTGTGGGCCTGATATTCCAGTGCACAGAAACAGGCCTCTCACCCCACAACTCCCAGAAAAGTCACTAGAAGTCACCCAACAAATCTAGACGAATGCAGGATTATGGAGGCTGAGTTATCCATATCCCACGCAGAACAAGTACTTAGAAATAAACACTGCAATTGTGCCCACAGCTGAAAACACACAGAGCGGCCTTGATCCTTGTCAGAGACAAGCAGGCCAACGAGAGGAATACCCCTGCGTCTCAGTCTGCTGTTCTACTTCCTCCTTTCTGCCATTCTGCTGAGTTCCATGTCAATTTCTTCTCTTTATGTCTCCCTCTTTCTGAAAACACTTAACAATCATTACTGGTTCTAATTATCAAACATAATTTGGTTCTTTATTCTTAATTTTTAAAATGTCAGAGCTCCTACGCTGAATTGGAAAGGAGCTACAAAGCAGGATTCTTATCTTATCCTTTTGTATTTGCCACTATCTGTAATTAGCAGAATGCTTTGCATGCAGAAGATAAACAGTTCCCGCAACAATTTCCATTGCTCTTCCCTCAACATGATAGTCACGGGTTTCTTTTCCTCCTTCGTGTTCAGTGGCCCGAGAGAGCTGGAGGGACCCCATCTCAAACCACAGGCAGCTCCTCGAACATGCCTTCCCTTATTTTCAGCGGCATAATTAAAAATTCATAACCCAGGTATTCTAAACTTCCAGCAAGAACAACCATATGAACACGGTAATTATACAATCTGACTTATTTCAGTTCATACAAAGTCATATCTGACTTTAACAAGCTTTATTTTACTGAAATGTTTCAAATCTCATTCCACCTCGTTGACCAGAACCAGACTAGAAGGAAATAATATCTTTGTTTATGTACTTTTTTAAATGTAATTTCTCTTTGGTTTCCCAGATTCCCTAACTCTCTGAGTAAAGGCTAAAATCCCAGGCTAAGAATAGACTCAACGTGGTAAAAGAGTCCTCCTATAAAAGTGGCCTACTTAATACTAGTGACATGAGAGTATATCAGGGCATTAAAATTGTTTTCACTTCAGAAAACTAGTACCTTTTCGCAAAGGGATTTTACAAAGAAAAAACAAGGACACAATATTATAAGTAGCGCATGTCATTACATTCCTAGAAATCTAAATCAATCAAACAAGTATGCACAAATTATTTTTATAAACCAAATTCTGAAAAATAATTCCATTTAGGTAACATCTCTAGAATTGTATCTTGAAGTAGAACATAGGAGTCTCTAAATATTGATGTGCATCAGCTGATTTTTCTAATGAAAGTCTATCTAAAAATGACAGCTGCTCAATGTCCACAACAGTCAAACTGTGGAGAGCCGAGATGCCATTCAACAGATTAATGGATAAAGAAGATGTAGTCCATATATACAATGGAATATTACTCAGCCATCAGAAAGGATGACTGCCCAACTTTTGCATCAACATGGACGAGACTGAAGGAGATTATGCTGAGTGAAATAAGTCAAACAGAGAAAGTCAATTATCAAATGGTTTCACTTACTTGTGGAGCATAAGGAAAAAACATGGAGGACATTAGGAGAAGGAAGGGAAAAATGAAGGGGGAGAAATCGGAGGGGAGATGAACCATGAGAGACTATGGACTCCAAGAAACAAACTGAGGGTTTTAGAGGGGAGGAGTGTGGGGGGATGGGTTAGCCCAGTGATGGGTACTAAGGAGGGCATGGATTGCATGGAGCACTGGGTGTTATACGCAAACAATGAATCATGGAACACTATTATCAAAAGCTAATGATGTACTGTATGGTGACTAACATAATTTTAAAAAAATTACAGCTGCTTTGAGGTTTGACATTTAAAAAAAATAATTCAGGTGTTTTACAGGGTTTTTATTCTTGTTTTTCTTAAAGAAATTTTCTTTATATTCCCACTTTGATAAGAAACTTAGTACAGGTCTTATCTCAAGATGTTACAAAAAATAAAGTAAATAAAAAGGCATCCAGATGCAGTGTTACTTTTAGTGTACCAGAGTTTAAGGGGAAGGGGCTTTGAAGCTGCAGCTAAGGATGGGAGAGAAATGATGGTTCACTTGATGGCTACCTGCCACGTCTAATTCCAAAAGAAGCCATTCGCAAAGACTTTTGAGTACAAAGATAACACACGGTATCTTTGTAGTCAATGATTTCATAAGGCCAGTTAATTTACTTTCCACATACAATGAACTCATACCAATCAGTTGGAGTACCACCTTCCTCATTTCTGTATGAGTTATTGAAAACATGCTACCACGTGCACAGTAGAGGCTCACTATCTTAATTAACCAGATCTCCTTCTATCCAATAAATATACTAGAAGTACTAAAATGTTATCTATCTTACTTATGCCCTAAGTTTTTCTAAAAGCTATCTATAGGGAAGCACACTAATAAATGAGATATAGTTCAGAGTAACTCCCAAAGAGTCTTCTGGACCCGTGCTAGGGTTCCCACGTACTACATGAAACCAACTTTCTTACATATTCTAAAACCCAGAGCTAGAGTTATAACTGATCTTCTTGATAGTCCAACTGACAACTGGAAGGCACAGTGAGAGTCTCGCCAACTTTCATCAAAGATAAACCAAAATGGATTTTCGATCTAACTTTCACTTATAAAGTACTAAGCAGAGCACTCTACTGAGTATTCCAGCCTTTTGAGATGCTGCTGTAAAGGTTACTGTAAAAGGCTGGGAAGTGAACCTGTAATGCTGAGTTGCCCCAGTGACACTGGACAAGGCACTTCCTAAGCTAAGCAGACGGAGCAGAGGCGGACGTCACACATCTGCCAACGGCACCCAACTGCTCTCCTCACACAAACGCTCCCTTACAGATTTCAGCACCCTGGAAAACGGGACAGAAAGACACAACTGCGCTCATCACTCAACTCCCCCCCCTTGTTAGTACCTGTGTGCCCTGAAAGAGGTGAGAGAGCAGAGTGAAAGCGGTGACCGGCCGTGTTTCAGAAAGAGGAGCATTAAGGATGAGCGCTACGGAGGACGGGCTGAGGCGTGGCACCTGCCACTCCCGACTCGTCACTACACACATCTCCTGACCATTCCGAAATCCATTCGCCCATTCTTTTCTGCCATCCTCACCCACATGGGTATGTGTCAAGTGAGGCTGACGAAAATCCCAGCGTGCCCAGCACAACAGGGAATGTCCGTCCTTCCCTTCCAGGCACAGCGTCGGGCCACACAACACAGCGGCATCGTCTGGGAGTCAGCCCTTTTCCCCATCAGGGGCTCAGACGCAACAGTGTTCCTTAAACTGCAACCAAAGGCCGAGATTTCCCAGAGATCGGGCCCTGCATCATCGTACGAGAAGCAGTCTTCAGTCGTGCCCTTAACATTTGTCTTCCTCCCTCTGCTCGAAACTGCTTCTCCGCTTTCCAGGACTGGGCTTTCGGCTGACCCTGAGCTCAAAGGAGCCGTGCTCCAGCGAAAGGCACAGCTCCTGTGGGATTCAAAATGAGAACTACCTGCCGTCAGTGGTACACTTTAAAACCGCATGTTGGAGATTCTGGTTTGCCAGGCAAAGAGACACATCAAAAAGGTAGATAGGTGACATGACCTTCCCCCTCAGCCCTGACACCAAACTAAATTCTACCTTCTAATTATCTTGCAAATCTTCTCATTTCTCTTCATTTCTGCTACCCATCACTTTCCCTCGGCTAGACTTCTGAGAGCTGTGTCCCTTAGACTTGTTTTTCCCTCAGCCTAGTCTCCAACAAAAGTCATCCTTAGAAAAAACACTAATAGAGTTACCTTGCTTATCTAATTCTCTTTACAGCTACCCAATATCCTCAAATGAAGTCCAAACGTAATAACGAGACCTATTAGGTCCTTCATGACTTGCCTCCTGCCTACCTCTCAGTCTCATTTCTCAACACACACACCAGCTTGACTGGACTGCGGTCAACTGCTCAGGACGTCTCTCTCTCTCCTCCACCACCTACGTGTGCTGCCTTCTTGTCTGGGACAGTCCTCTCTAGACCCCTTCCATCTGCTAACGTCTCCTACTGATGCTTCACTTTAGAAACAGGCAAAAAAAAAGAATACAGAAAGGTTTTGCTTTTTCCAGGAAATCTTAACCCACTAAATCCAGCTTAGATGCCTCTCTATAGGTTCTCATAGCATGCTATACGTTCTCTGCTTACCACTCTGCATGTTTAATTAACCTTCTCCATCGGCTGAAAGCTCCATGGAAAGACACCCTATCTTTGTTATTCTTCCGTCTATTCAGAGACTCCAGTACAATGCCTAGTACATCCTAGGAAACATTTATACATATCTGCTAAATAACAACTGGCCCAGAAACTTAGGTCTAAGTTTCTCAGCCATATTTATTACCAAGGATTCTAAAGGGAGCAGAGAGGAATACGCCTGATTTTCCATAACACATAAAAGCCAAGAACAAATTCGAATTTAGTCTTCAGATATTTGAATATAATTTCTAATCTTTTCTGTGGGAAAAGTTTATCAAACATGTAGCTGGATCCTTCTGGTCGGTGGTTTAACATGATTACACTAAAGATATAGAATAAAATTGGATAAATTCCAATTTGACAATGCTTTCTTTGGGCTGTACCACTAGATTTCACTTCCCAGAGATTAATCAAGTTTCTTAATCTGAAAAAGCAATAGATTATTCTAGTATTTAGTACTTCAAAAGGCCCACCTTCTATGCTATTCTCACGACAAAACCATGAGGTAGAAGTATTATTAATATTTCCATTTGCTGGGGCATCTGGGTGGCTCAGTTGGTTAGGTGTCTGCCTTCAGCTCAGGCCATGATCCCAGGGTCCTGGGATCGAGCCCCATGTCGGGGTGGGGGGGTGTCCCTGCTCAGCAGGGAGCTTGCTTTTCCCTCTACCCCTTCTCGCACACTCTGTTCTCTCTCCCTCTCCCTCTCAAATAAATAAATAAATTTTTAAAAATCTGAAAAAAAATTTCCATTTTACTGATGAATAATCTATGGCGTAGATTTTAAACTCGAATTTGACTCTAGGGCTTGCACTCTTAAGCACAATGAAATCAACTTGGCAAACCAGATGTGTGATCTGTAATACATATAGTAATTCTGGAAAAACAAGGAGTTCAAATTTAGACTCCACTATTCAGTTCCTATTAAAAGCACATCTGAAATAATGAATATCCGAGGATCCTTCTGTAAGTCAAAATAGCAAGAGGTTTCATCTTGCAGGTCAATTGGAAGCAGCCTGGAATGCTTTGTGTCTCACTGAGAGCCATTCTGGGCTCCAGGAAAACACTGCAGTGACAGAAGAGGGACGAATGCCATGGGCCCCAACGGGCTTATTTGGGATAACTCCTGATTCTACTTCCAAATATCCTAAATCTGTACCATATTTATTCCTCACCAGATAGCTATCAACTTATTATGGTAATGCCTTTCCTAAGAAACTATTTGATGACAGGGCCTTAGTATTTGCTGAAGCCTCGTTTTTTAATTGCTATATAAAGTCTTTGCATCTCCTACGAAGTCAACAATGGAAATTGTCCAACAGGTAGTATAATGATCATCACACAAAGAATCTCAAGGCAAATTAGTCTCACGCTTTTGTATTAATAAAAATGTTCTTCTCTTTCTCTCTTCCCTTCATCAGAATTAGAATGACTGAATACATTGTTTCCCTTCCTTTGTTCAGAATCAAATGTAGTATTCATTTATTATAATGATCACATTAGCTTAGATTTTAGGCACTTTTCTTTCCTCTTCTTATTACTAGTTTTAAATTACAATTTTATTAGCCCAATTATACAAGTGGCATATTGTAATTTTTCAAACTTTTTACGTGGGTAGGATATAAAGCATAAATGAAGTCAATATTTCAGGACAGAACAAGATTCACACATGAACCTACTTATTTAGGCTGTCAGTACATTTTTCACAGGAGTTAAGCTTGCTTAATGTCCATCACATCAGGTTAGTTAATGGTGTAAAATATATTCAGGAAGTCAATAGAAATAGTGTAAAATTTTTTGTTTTACTTATGTATTACTAAAATTCTACTAAGTAAAACTGATCATGTCCTGAATATTAGGATGAAGCCAGATGTAGCCTCCGTAGGCAGAGAAGCTTTAAAGAGATGGTGAGAAAGGAGGAGAGTGGAAATGTCTCTTGGGGAACATATGCAAAAAGAGAACATAAAGTACTAGAGTGATAAGCCAATAATCAAACTTATTCACCCCTTGATAGTCTGGAGATCCCAGGAGCCACCTCGGGGAATCCCACAGAGTAAGAAGAAACTAAGAAAATAACACATTCATGGCAGTGGCCGGAAAGCTTTCTCATAGTGTCGTAACTGTTGCAGATATCCCTGAACACTGAGCCAGACACCTGCTATCGTAACATACAACACTCGGAAACGTGGAAACGTGTACAGACACACACACACACCATCCAGTTTGTGTTATGGAACTAAATATAATTTGTTCTATTAACTTTTCCAAGGCTATGAATTGGGGTCATAAAAAATTTTTACAATTCAGGCACCCTTGCCTCTAAGTCCTCTGCAAATACCTCTGTTACACAGGACTAAAAGGTCTACAAAGTTCTATAAAAATATTTGGTTACATACTTGTAATTACTTCTAAAATTTAATGGTGAGAAAAACATGAGAACTTACAAGATTTAATCAAGAACTGACTTTTAGAATTCAAATCAAGAAAGAATAAAATCCAGAGCAGAGATCCAAAAGACTAAATATATATACATATTCACTAAGAAAAATGCAAATTTGGTAAAACATAATGGAAAATTATTCAAGTGGAAATACATGGAGAAAAAAATGAAAAATTTTAAAGGAAGTTCTAAATTGAAATGGATGGAGATAACATTTATTATCTCAATTACTTTAAACCAGCATTTAAATTACCTTAAGCTAGCATTTTTAAAGAAATAAAAGACTTGGTAACCTTCCTCTTTCTACAATTCGCATAAAAGATGAAAATTTAGGGGGCATGGAGGGCAAGATAAGGTAGTCTAAGGGTACAGAGAAGGGGGGAATGAACACTTCAAAAAAATAAAGGACTGCTTTAAATTTTTAGAAATATCCAGAAAATTGAGGGGAGTATTTAATAAATACTCATTCTTGTAATTATTTTCTCCATCTGATATTTTCTAGAAACAAAATATACCATTAAAACAGTTAGGGTCATGTTCATTTGACCAATTAATCAGAAAGTATAATCTGAGTACTAAGGATAAAAAATTTCCTATCTATTTGACTGAAGTGTAAAGAAGGAAAAATCAATGAAAGGGAAAAGTTATAAAAGTGTTCTACCGCTTACAGCATTAAAAAGTCTGAACCCATTACTGAAAAATCAAATTTAACACATATTTCAAGTAATACAGTTTGTTTTTCTAACCTGTTGTACGATTTACTTAAATATTGTTGCACGTACTTGCAAAAATGAACAAAGGCAAAATCGTAGTATCCATGGTGGTCTTTCCAGACCATGTTAATTTTGCTTTTTGGTTAAATACAAAGGAAGAGAATTATGGAGAGTTCAGCGACAAGTTTTTCATTAGGATATGAAGTCATGCCATGAGTTCCAAAAAAGGGTTAGTTGTATAAATCTGGGAAATAATCACTCATGCAAAAATCAGAAAATACCTGTACCGAGCCACCATGTCTGTCTGCTGCAAGGTGAGCTCTCAAATGGTGGGGATTTGCCTGCTGGGAGTCCCAAGCTGCCCTGTGGTCTGCCGACTGCCATTTATTTAATGCATGTGGCATGCATGGAAGAAGAAAAACCCAATATGTTAAACATCTCATCCTTATAATATAGAAAACAAACGTATAAAAGGAAATTTAAAATACCCTTGCTATTCTGAGTCAGAATAACTGAGTCATCAATAACTGAGATGCAGTTATCTCTGCATATTGGAAGTGGAGAGGTTTTCGTCACATGGCTACCATTAGGTAGAGATCAACCACAAAAATAAAACAGAACCATAGAATTTAGAAGTGAAAGGGCTTTAGGTATCATACGCTCCACCCTCCAATTTTATAAATGAAGTTAACAAAGAACCACGGAGGTAAAAATGAAGTCCCCAGGAAAGCATTCCAAATAAATCACCAAAGTACTTAAATGCCATCCACTATATTATCTTACGGTAGAAGTCCCCCTTGGTTTTCTGATGAGGAAAAATCTTACTTCTAGCAAGATTTAAAAAAAAAAAAAAAAAGTCTTTAAACAGCTGTACTTAGATCCTAGAAAACTTTTCTCTCTTGCTTAGTACCGTGTTTCTGATTGTGAGGTTAATATGAGAAACAGAAAAGTTCTTTAAAAAATGACAAGTGTTATGCATAGAACACTATGAGGATACGACAAGCAATTTTTTTTTATTAAGTGACAGTCCTACTTTATATGAATCTCTTTGATTCCCTGACCTCTTTTTCTCTGGTTCAAATTAAGGAACCCATTCCCATGTCAGGCTGATAATTGTTGATGCTTTTACATGACTTGGCAAACTGGCATGGCAATAACCACAAATAATAATCTACTATCAGAATTAGGAGTAGCTGTTTAATAGGGCTCCGTTTTTGTGTTTCAGGAAAATGTGGACAGCACTAATAAAAAGATGGGAAAGGAATATTTAAGATTTTTTTTTTATTTAAGATTCTTTTACACATTCGGTTCTGCATTAGCTGCTTTGCATGTGTTATCCCATTTTGAGATGGACAGTATCATCCCCACTTCAATGATAAAGAGACTGAGACTTTAAACACTTGACTAAGGTCAAAGACACTGCAAGAAGTACAGCAGGGATTCTAACTCAAGAGCCAACTGCTCTGCCAATAGTACTAACTAGCTCATTAATACAATGACATATGTTTAAAGTCTTTGGTGCTCTTTTCTTTCTTTTTCAATCTAAGTCAAGAAAAACTTGCCAAAAAAAAAACTTGCCACAAAGTGCCAAATATATTGGGCCCTCGGGAGCCTGAGCCCATCAGTGGCCAGAGCAGGCCTATGGGAGAAGAGATGTTAAGTCCTAATAGGCACAATGGATAAATCTTCTGGCACGAAGCCTCCCGAATTAAACTGTACGATGCAGAATTATGTAAGAAGTATGAAGAGGCATGAGGTCTATCATCAAAGCAATCACGACAGTTCTAGGTCTTTTCGTTAAACCCTCCGTGTTCATGACCAGAGTTTAGCAGCTGTGTAGCTTAAACTAAGGTAAATTAGATGAGACTAAATCTAAAGAGGATGAAAGAATGAAAATGATGCTAAAATGGAGACAAACACCTAAATACTGCCTAGGACAACAGGTAACATTTAAGGGTCATGGAGCTCTTTTAGAAGACAAGGACAGCTCTCCAGCCTCTCCTCAGAAACAAGAGCTACACGCATCTAACACCTTCTCTGAAATGTCAGGAGATTCTGAACTTCAACCAGCAGCTCTAGAGTAAAAACTGTTTATCTGGGGCCACTGCAACATTTCGGTCATGTAACTAAATGTTCTTCTTTTGCGATTGTCAATTTTGAGTTTCTCACACACCTGAAATGTTTACTGCTTCAGTGACATTTAGGAAAAGTTTTTGAGATATACAACTTTTCTATTATGATGACAGTGCATATATCCAGGTTTCAAATTTAATACATAAGCTACCCTAAAGGGTTTCCCGAAAAAAAACACAAAACGAAAAACAAAAATTGACTCCCCACATTTAGTGCAACAAGGACTACACAAATAAAACATGGTTCCCGCCTTGACTGAGCTCACCATCCAGCTAGGAAAACAAGTCGAAACACACAAGAAGTTCAACTTGAAGACATGTGAATTATAACTGAATTCAAAATTAAGAGGAGAGTTTCACTTATTACAATACCTAACAGCTCAAGAGGACATCTCCAGAGAACATGAATTGTTGATCTTCATCCAACTGAGAAATTAATTCTGATCTATAAAACACACACTCCAAGTCTTCACTTTGGAGCCATTTATATGCAGCATCTTACCAGAGTATTCAAACTACCAACTAGTACTAATTTATATCTGAAGAAATTTGTATTTAAAATCTTTTATTGTCCCAATTTTTATAAGGCAAAATTCTAAAACTACTCTGTTTTAATTGGCTGTACTTCAAAGCATAATATTGTTAAATATCCCCTAAATGGAGCATTTTATTTTGCTATGATTTTTATTGTGTTATGTTCTTTCCTTTGATTTTCATCTCTTGTTTAACTCACTTGAATTCCGGTGAGAATTGAATTTCCAGTAAGAAAAGATAGCATGTTATCCTTCCCCAGAAAGGGTTAGAACTGAAAATTCTAAAGACACTATATAACTCCTATTTAACTCCCAATTAGCAAAATGTTTTATGTCAAAGATGGATTAAATCAAGCTTCTTTTTACAAAAAAGAAAAAAGCAAGAACACCACTCAAAACTTTCAACAGCTTTCAATTACCTTAGCCAGGAAATACAAACTCTTCGCTCTCTATTTATCTGCTAGGCTTGCCTGGAACCTACTCTCTGCTCAAAGCAAACTGAAATGCTCACTATTCCTCAAACAAAGTACATTTTTAAACTTCTGCTTCCTATTTTACACTGTTCACTCTCCCCCAAATGCCCTTATTCCTTCATCTGCCCTTTAAAAAACTCCATTCATTCTTTAGGCTCATCTCAAAAGCCACCTTCTGCATAAAATCTTTACAGATCCCCCATATCCCAATGATCTTCCATGGTACTTTATTAGTATGTTTCATGTGATAGAGGTTACACTGTTTGGTAATACAGTTATTTGTGAGTTTACTGTAATAATCATGATAACAGTAACATCAGCCATGAGACTTGAGATTTACTGAATGCTTATAGGAAGTAACAAGCATTATTTCTGTTTCACAGATGAGAGAACTAAGGCTTTGAAAGATAGAGTAACTTGTCTAAGACCAAGTCATATCCAGGTGTGTCTGATTCCAGAGAATGAATGAGCTCTAACCATTCATTACAAAATAATTTCTTATAGCTTATGTTGTTTTCCTTACTTGTGCATTTCTGAGACATGCACAATAGTAGCTTTCAAATAGGAGAAACTCAACAAATAATTTATTGAGCTAAATTAGACAGCAGTTAAAAAGATCGACTGCTATTATGATTTATTCCAACAAGATATCCAAACGCTTCCACTCTAATAGAGTATCAAATATTGCTCAAAGTTATACTAATTTATACCACTAATTAGAAATTTATCATTAAACATTTCATGTGATTTTTAAACTAGTAAAGAGTGAACATGAGGGGGCAACAGTTTATTTGTTGCAAATCTATGCATTTTCAATCCTTATTATGCATGTGTATCTCATCTGTTTTATCTATTAAAGAAAAAAATGTATTTCAATCCTTCAATACGTATCTGTATGTGTAGATATGTGCTCACATCCACACATCCACATAGGCACACATATAAAGCTATCGTCGGGGCATGGTAAAAAACCAAATTTATTTTTACGCTGTCAGAAGGTAATATGGAAGCAAGTCAAGACATTTCATACGTGAAAGGGCAGCAAACCTGGTTTTTGGATTGTTGCATCTTATCTCTGTGTTGATGTGCTTCTCTGTTTGATGACAGAGCAGGATCCTGCTGAACTGCACCCACTGGAGTAGGCTACAAGACAAGAACGAGCATCAGTACACTCTATTTCAGAAGTCCTACTCAAAATTATTTAGCTGCTCCATGGAATCAAAGAAATAATAAAAGACACCTAAAGTACAGCTGCTTACAAAATGATATCACTCTCGAAATACGTCACTAAAAATGAGTTAAAACAAGGAAACATAGCTACTTTTTTACATTGTTTTCAAAAATGTTTAAAGGCTTTCTAATGCTGTCTTTACTTTCCGGTTACTTTTTCATATCAGAAAAATGAAAGTGTATTTTTTCATGTCTCTCATTTTCAAAGCTAATGTATAAACAGAATAAATCATTTAAAGAAAATAAGGAAATTTTTTTTAAATAAGCTAATAAAATGGCTTATTGTCAATATTTTGACTCAGGTGAGACTTATATAGTCCATTCACTTTGGATCTAAGAAAAATGTAGAATAAACACTTAAATAAGTCAGTCATTCAAAAATACTTGAATCTGAGAGTTTGGTAGTTCCAAATATGGACAAAAATTTGCCAACAGCAAGCCACAATTAAAGTTTTGTAAGACATTCTTACTTAACAACAACAAAAAAAACTAGTGAGAATAAATATTTTAAAAGTTGTCCCTTCGAAGAAAGAATTTCATGACATGTCCCTTTAAGTGACGAGCACCAATTCTACAGTTACAGTCAAGACTAATTTTTTTAAGTTACAACAACTTAGAACAGTTTTAAAAAGCCAAAACATGCTCCAATTTTTAAGTACCAATCTATTTAAGACATAATCTAAAACTGCTAGTATAATTAAAACCAGTAATTTAAAATTATAAATGTTTTGAGAAATGGCTGAAATAAACAAAACACAAGACTAACTGATTTTTTAAAGTAACAGAATATTATACAAAAATATATATATACTTGACAGTAAGAAATAAATCAGGAATGAAAAGTTGAAAATAACTCATTACTTTAAAAGGCAGGGGGTCCAAATGCGGGTTTCTATAAAATTCAAAGAATAACATTAGTATTATGCTGCCTAAAATGCCCAGGAAGATGAAATAAAATGAATCCTTTAAAAAAATTATTTGTACTCAACTCTTTTCACCAAAGAAGCTATACTGTTGGGAAAAAAAAAGTACTATAAATACTCTTTCATTTTATAGCACAGAGTACTCACCAACTGTTTACCAATCCAGTCATACTCATAATCAAACATATATCCTTTTCGATCAAACAAGTCAGTAAAAAGCTTTCTTAGGTAGTCATAGTCTGGTTTTTCAAAAAAATCTAGCCTTCTTACATAACGAAGATATGTTGCCATTTCTTCTAGAAAAGAATAAAAATTATTATGATTATACTTTTCTATATACTCATTAATAATAAAATTATTTAAAAGTCTAAAAACAGTGTTATAAAAATATGAAAAAGTAACAAAATTCTACTACGATTTAAAATTTTAGGAATTTAATCACAATGAAATTAAAAAGGAGAAGCAAAGGGAAAAAATATAGGGTCAAAGGAGAAACGAGAGGTTTTACTTAAATACTTCTGCTTCATTTAATTAGGAAAAGCTAAAATTTTTATTTTACATTGTTATTTTGAATGAAAACCTTGGATAGTAATAAAGATTGAATTAGCAACTTAATAACGCATAATTACTTAAACACAAGCACCATACTCCACTCATAAACTTAAAAATTTATTTAAAATACTGATGGGAATTGATTTATGAATGAAAGCATCACAACAGCAGAGTTTAATTTTTCATTTAATTTCTGATCATACAATTATTTGATAATATATAAATTTCTTTGTGCCATTGTAATTCCCAAATGTATGAGAGAGAAGTATTTTTCTTAAAGATCCTACTTTCCTAAAGGAAAAGAAAGAAAAAGCCATAAAAATCAACAGACAAAATGGTCAGCAGTTAGTAAAGCAGGGTTTCACCATCAGGACACAGAAAATCACTGTAGTAAGAGATGGAAGGTTACTCTCAGGTGTTTTTCTGATTCAATTCACTGACAGTGGCCAGTGAGAACAGGATCGTGCACAGCCCAATGGGCAATGAGAGTGGCACTAGTGATCTTCCTATTCACTATTCTACATTCTAGCTAATTACCTGGTTAAGTAACTATGACACCCCCATTTTATCCGGCAGAAATGTGTATACATTTCATAATAACACAGAGCCAGTCTGTCTACACCTACACTGCTAGTGTCAACCAAAATCTCTTTTAATCTTCCGTTCTACATGTTACAGTAAAGACGAAAAATATGCAATTAAAGTTTGCTGTCCAAGAATAACAGAAGCAAACTTGAAGAAGGGCTCCCTGAGATTGCACTGCTACTGATATTCCAGCAGTGATGCCAGTACCGGACAGGAGGACGTGTGAATATTGAAGTGAGGTATGATCTCAGTCTTGGACCTTCCGGTTTGGTTCACTTTTTTTTTTTTTTTTGGCTCACTTTTTACTTACCGACATTAGCAACATGTTATTCTTATTCCTTAACTGATTTAGGAATCTTAAGTAAATTTTTGTTGGCTTGATCTGAGTTGCCAAAACTCCTCATGGAAGTAAAACTATTTTTATAAAGCTCCCCAGTGTAACACTGGCCAACCAGTGCTAAGGTTTGTAAGATCTTAATGTACTTTGAAAACTCAATCATACATCACATACCTCCTTTGAGTTTGACAATGAGACTCAAATGACTAACAGTGTGCACCAAAACTTTACAGCTGGCATTTCTCAGCAAGTATTTTAACTTATTTAAAGTATGTCACCGATATTTTAGCTGGTATCACTATCGACACTATCAAGAAATGAGATTTTCTTCTATTAATTCCATCTTAACAGAGCAAATATACAAATTATCCCTGTGGTCCATGCATCAAAGGCTGACATCTTTTAAATCATACTTTGAACTCATTTTTTCTAAGCATGAAAACCAGTCATTATAAACTTGAGCAACAGAAGTTAACTGCTGTGGTTTTCTGTGTACAAGCACATGTTATTCATTACCTGGAAAATTTTCACATAACACTTCTATTGGTGTGGCTCGTTTTGTATCTCCAATTTTCTGATACCTCTCTTTTAATGTGTCAGCCTAAAACGGAAAGGAAAAAAGTCCTGAGAAGCTGGTGATTTTAAAATTAACTACTTGGAAGACAGAACCTTAACATATTAACAATTTATAAAATTCAAAAGGAAACACGAAAACAATTACCTTTAAACCTTGCCAAGGAAGACTGCCTCTCAGAAAATACATGAACATATGACCTAAAGCTTCTAAGTCATCTCTTCTACTTTGTTCTGAAATACAAGAGAAACATCAATTTCACTTTCCTCTCCCAGTTAAGGATTCAAGAATGGAGAACTGACTCTTTTGTTACGTATAAATTAATTCCCAAAGTTCAGTATATAAATATAAACTATCTAGTGCTTATCAGCAACAAAACATGTCCAGTTAAACAATGTTTTTAACATTAAAATTATTGTGCATCTTTAAAATATGCCAGTACGGCTTTTTGGGTTTTTTTGTTTGGTTGGTTTTTTTAAGATTCTACTGGGCACTCATTGCTCTCCTTAGACATCTATCCATAGAAGTATAAAGCAAGTCAGAAAGGGTTCCACGGTCAAATACAGTCACTGTGTACTACAGCTCCATCTTGAAGACCCAGGATGTAACATATTAAAGGTTAAAGAAAAACCCCAGAGATAAAAATGATTTACTTCATTTAACTCTGTATTTCCTGAACTTATATGAGCACAAAACGTCCATCCTATGTATTCTCCATTAATGTGAAGTGCAATTAGGATTTTGTGTAATATACTCTTAAAAACACTTGTATTTGACACATCCCAACATTAATAACCCCTCTGGCCACCACCACCAAAAAAAAAAAAAGCTGCTAGAACAAACTGCCATTTTCAAATTGCTACTGTTGTTTTTAGTAACAAAATGTTGTACAGCACATAACTGAGTGACAAATACAGAGGAAGACTTGAAAAGGTACTTAAATTTGCTAAGTGAAATTTTTTTTCAATTTTTTTGTCATTGAAGCTAAATGCTTAAGATTTCTTACTATTTTAAAATACTACAAAAACTCTAACAATAAGAGGAAAAAAACAGTACTTTAATTATAAATGTGTGAGATGTTTTACCCAAATCAGTCATCATCATACTATCTAAGCAGTACTGAATGAATGCTTTTGAAAAAACAAACTTTTCAAAGCCTGGGTCTGAAACTAGCATGAACGGGACAGAAAAGGTTTTAATTTCTACTCTGTAATCTCATTCCACAATTGTCCTCTGTAACGCTTGCTACAGTGTATGTATGTGTGTGTATGTGTGTGTGTGTATATGTAGTGTTATACTATATATACTATACTGTATGCACACACACAGACACACACACAGACACACACACAGTGTTATTATCTAGTCTCGATCTATCCTCCCACCAGACAGCAGATTACAGGACAGCAGATGTCTCTTGGCTCATTATCCTCAGGACCGAGCATAACAGCTGCCACAGAGCAGGCACTCAACACAGACTACTTAAATAGAAAAACGAACATTTGAAAATATATCATACTACATATGTGTCCCTTTCTTACAAGGAAACAAAGATATCCAGAGGAAAATGCATCCAACTGTTAGTAATTGGGGTTATGGGATTGGAGGATTAGACAGGACATTCTACCTTCTCATTTCATATACTCAAACTGCAGCATACTGGCAAATTTTTCTTTTTGCTTCTATTTTCTATTATAACAATGTAAGCATATGCTATTAAAAACAGAAAACTTTCAAAATAAATAAAATAGACTCAAGGTCTTTTTAAAGCCATTGATAAAAGTGGGGATGTGAATAACACGAGAAAGATTAGTAATATATTTTATATATACAATTTGACTTAGATCCTGGGAACCTTAGGAATAAAGAGTCATGCAAAGAAAAAAAAATTATTTCTGAAGTCCCACTGAGAATTAGAATCACCTCTGAAACTTTTAAATGCCTCAAATGAGTGACTGATTCTTTGGATATGACATGAGCTAGAAGAATGTCCATTTTAAAAAGCTTGGCAGATGATTCTGAAATACAGCCAGAGTTGATAAGCACTAAAAAAAGAAACTTTTTATTGAAGTATACTTTACACATAATAAAACACATCCTTTATAAAAGTCACAGTTTGAAAAATTTTAACAATGTATACCTAAGTACCACCACAATCAACAACTGTTTCCAACACTCCAAAAAGTTCCCTCATGCCCGCTGCCGGCTATTCTCCCCTCCTCTGCCTCAAAACAACCACTTATCTGCTTTCTGTCAGGCTACATTAGATTTTTTTTATAGAGTTTCATATGAAAAGCATATATAGTATGGACCTTTGGGTCCAAATTCTTTCACTCAACGTAATCTTTTTATATTGTTGTGTGCATTGGTAGTTCATTACTTTTTATTGCTGAGTAGTATACTACAATATACTTATATATTCACCAGTTGACGGGCGATGAGTAACTTTCAGTTTGGGGCTATTGTGAATAAAGCTTTTACGAACATTCTTGTACAAGTCTCTGTGTGGACATATGTTTCCATTTCTCCGGTGTAAAGTTTTAGGAGGAGGATTACTGCCTCATACGGAAACTGTAGATTTTACTTTTTAAGATACTTCTACACTGTTTTCCAAAGGGATTGTGTCATTTTATATTTCCACCAGCAACGTCTCAGAATTCAATTATACATTGAACTTGTATCCGGTAACCTTGCTAAAACTCACATAGCAGTTAGTGTGGTACCCATCCCACATTTAGCATGGTCACCCTTTTACATTTCAGCCCTGCTAGTGGCTGAGGTGTTAGCTCACTGCGATTTAATTTGAATTTCATCAGTGACTAATAGTTTTGAACACTGTTTCAACTGTGCTACTGCTTATTCAAACATCATTTTGTTAAGTGTCTATTTAAATATTTTACTCATGGGCGCCTGGGTGGCTCAGTGGGTTAAAGCCTCGCCTTCGGCTCAGGTCATGATCTCAGGGTCCTGGGATTGAGCCCCACATTGGGCTCTCTGCTCTCTGCTCGGCAGGGAGCCTGCTTCCCCCCTTCTCTCTGCCTGCCTCTCTGCCTGCTTGTGATCTCTCTCTCTCTCTGACAAATAAATAAACAAAATCTTTAAATAAATAAATAAATAAATAAATAAATAAATATTTTACTCTTTTTTTTTTAATTGTACTTTGTGTCTCGTTATAAAATTGCAAGCGTTGTTTGTGTATTCTGGATACAAGTAGTTGTCAGTTGTAAGTTTCGCAAACACCTAGCTTGCTTTGTTTTCTTAACAGTATCTTTCAAAGAACAGAAGTTCACATTTTGATGAAGCCCAACTTAACAGGGTTTTTTATTGTTGTTTGCTTATGCTTTTTTATGTCCTATCTGAAAATCTCTGACTAGTCTAAGGTTGCAAAGATTTTCTATTTTTTCTTCAAGAAATTCTACCGTTTGTGTTCTTAAAGTTAAATCTAGGATCCATTTGAGATAATTTTTCTTCTTTTTGCTCCATGTGGGATAAGGGCTTAAAGTCATTTTCTTCAATACCAAAACCTCGTTATTATCATAGAGTTTCTTTACAATACTATGCTCTCCCCCCTTGAATTAACTTTGAACCTTTTTCAAAAACCAACTGAGATCTGTGTAGGGGTCCATGTCAGGACTCTGTAATGTGACCCATTTATCTATGTCTAGGCCAATACCACCAAATATAAGATGAAAGGAAAAAATAAAGATAAATGAGGAAACTAATAATGATAAAATAGACGATCAATTGAGAAAACCACAAAATTAAAAGCTGGTTACATGAAAAATTCAATAAAATTGTCTCACTAAGCTAAAAGAGAAAAAACACAAATTACTTCCATCAGGAGCAACAAAAGGGCACCAGGACAGATCCTACAGACATTAAAAGAATGGTAAAAGAATATTATGAACAAACATTATGCGAGTAAATTTAACAACTCAGAAGAAATGAACAAATGTCCTGAAAGACAAATTACAAAGATGTGAATAGTTCTATGCCAATTAAAGAAATTTAATTTGTAATTTAAAATCTTCCCAAAATATAACCAAAGGCCCAGACGGCATCACTGGTGAATTCTATTAAACAGTTAAGGAATAATACTAGCTCTACACAAACTCTTTCAGGAAGCAGAGGAGAAGGGCATCTTGCCCAACTCTGTTCATTAATGATGTTACCAGTCAAAGGCATTTTACGAGCAAAGGAAAGTACAGGAAATGTCTCTCATCAACACAGTTGCAAAATCCTTCAAAAGCTAATACACGATAACTACTTCATCCTATGAATTTAAGGTTGATTTAACTTTCAAAAACCAATTGATGTAATTCACCATGTCAAAAAAAGATATAAATCATATGATCACCTCAAAAGATACAGAAAAAGTACTTAATAAAACATAACAAGGATTTATGATATTTAAAAAATACTCGTTAAATAGGCAATAGAAAAAAACTTCATTCTGACAAGGGACTTCTATGAAAAATCTATAACTAACATAATTCTTACATGGCGAAAGGCACTCCTGCAATGAAGGACAAAACAAGGATGTTCACTCTCACATTATCTATTCAGTGTTTGTACTAGAAGCCTTGTCAGTCCAAAAAAAAAAAAAAAATTTAAGAAAAAATTTAAAAGGTATTCAGATTGGAAATAAAGAAGTGAAACTAGTTTTCTCTGCAGGCCATATGACTATATATGTGGAAAACCCTAGTAATCCACAAAAAAACTCTATTAGAACTAGTACATGAGTTTTAGCAAGGTTACAGGATACAAGTTCAATATATAAAAATAAATTGTACTTCTATGAAAGCAATCAACAACTAGAAAACAAATTTAAAAAGCAGTACCATTTTCAGCAGCAAATGAAATACTATAGAGATAAATTTAAAAGACTGAATGATATGCAAATACTGACCCCTCCCAAGTAGCATTCTTTGTTAAGGAGAGGAACACAATATAAAAGGCAATTTCTCTCTAAATTCAAGGTGTGGGGCTTTAGTTACCACAGTGCCAACAAGCCATGATCAGAAAGCAGTATTTGTCTCAAAACCTACACAGTATTTAAAAATTCAAGTCATAAATATAAGCTAATAAAATAAGCCACTTCTGTAACTCAGCCTGAAATGTTCCTTACCCTCATAATTCTTTGCTTTGTGTTCTTTTACCAAATGACAAATCTAGAAGTAAATTTCACCATGTAGTGAATAACAGAAGTCATGGGGAAGGCTTTATCTGTGAAACACAGTAACTAAAGAATACCTCCTCAGGTCTTTAACAGTTCTGTTTCAAGGGGGGAAAAAAAAATTTCCCAAAGGTAATCTGGCCCTTATTAAGCCCTGTTCACATTTTATAAAGCACTTAACTACAAAGGCCTGTTTGAAAATGGATGCTTCCCTGGAAGCCAAGAATCCTCATTATAGGAACCCTTACTATGAGCAACTAAAAAACGAGAAAGTGATGATTTACTTTACAATAGGTAACATTAAAGAATCTTTTAAAGTAAGTTTTTCAGTAAGTTTAAAAGTTATGTAAAGAGTCAATTAAAATTTTGCTATTTAAGAATATATGTATCACATAAAATACATACAACCAGCACACATTAAGAGCCTAGTATGCGTCAGTGTGTCATACTGATGACTGTTTAAAATTCTAGCTACACTTAAAGCAACAGTAATCCCAAACAAGAAAACAAAGACTCAGAAAGGCTAAAAGACAAGCCTAAAACTATGCACCTAAAAGAGAAAGGCAGAATTCTAAACCACGTCTGCATTTTTTTCATTTCAGAAAGCAAGAGCAAAGTAGAATCAATCAAATATTTATTGTACACCTTCTACAATGTTTTCTACTTAAAAGTCCTATCTTTATCTGAACATTATTTTCCTCTTTTTAAACTGCTTTTATTCCTCACATGCCTAGAACTATTTCCATTTTGACTTAATTTCAATTTAATTTTCAGCAACAGAAAAATATTCCTTCTTATTAACTCAAATTTACCTC
Source organism: Potos flavus (assembly GCA_028534135.1). Taxonomy (NCBI): domain Eukaryota; kingdom Metazoa; phylum Chordata; class Mammalia; order Carnivora; family Procyonidae; genus Potos; species Potos flavus. The sequence goes on along the minus strand of CM052895.1, from coordinate 12,206,734 downwards.
TGTCAAAAAAAAATATATCAAATGCTTAGAAGCAGAAAACTTTCTAATATATACATAAGTATTTGCAAAAACATAAGCTCATTACTGCATTTTTCTACAAAAATGAAAAACAATGAGGCCAAAAGACATGTTAGGTAAAACTAAATACAGGCAAGACAAGAAAAAAAACAACAAAAAAAATGCTCTTTCATTTTAAAATCGTATTCCTTGGTTGGGGCTCCTGGGTGGCTCAGTGGATTAAAGCCTCTGCCTTCGGCTCAGGTCATGATCTCAGGGTCCTGGGATGGAGGGAGCCCCGGATCAGGCTCTCTGCTCAGCGGGGAGCCTGCTTCCCCCTCTCTCTCTGCCTGCCTCTCTGCCTACTTGTGATCTCTCTCTCTTTGTCAAATACATAAAATCTTAAAAAAAAAGAAGTGTTCTTGAAATCCAGTTCTCTTAATTTAGATAAAATCCAATAAATTTGGCTATCAAGAGAAGCAAATCAAAAGAAGAGAATAGCGAAGTACTGCCAGCAACAGTACTACACATGATAACAAATAGTATGCTACAAGACATTTAAATACCAATAAAAGCCTATTAAAAATAACTAATCTCAGACTATAAACCTACAGTAATCGACACATAAGAAAAGATGCTACACATTCTATGTCATCAGGAAACACAAATTAAAACAACGAGATAACACTACTGCCACATAATGATTTATAAGAAATATATGTTTGTTCATTCAGATGACCAGAATATATATCTCAAGATATATTTGGTCTTTAGTCACATTTCTTGAAAACACTTCAGAGCCATGAAGGTGAAATGGGTGTCTTGTTACTAATGAAGGTGAATCTTGAACCCACCCTAGGTCAGGGGCTGGTTGCCAGGGAGTCCAACCAGATGATTAGAGGGTTGGGACTTGCAGTCCCACCCCTCAACCTCCAGGGAGGGAAAAGAGGCTGAAGGTTAAATTAGCCAATGGCCAATGCATTAGTCAATCATGACTATGTAATGAAGTCCCCATAAAAACCCAAGAGGACAGCTTTTTGGCCCTTTTGGGAGAGCTTCCACACTTTGGGATCCAGAACATTTGCATGTGTCACCAAGCCAGGGCCCTAGCTGCACAAGGACAGAAGTTTCTTTGGGCTCTTATCCTACATCTGACTGTTGATTTGTATCCTTTATCATATCCTGTAATAAACCCGTAAACTTAAGTAAGTGCTTCCCAGAGTCTACAAAATCACTCTAGCAAAGAAATTGAACTTAAGGAGGAGGGAGCTGGAGCCTCTAATCTGTACATGATCAGTCAGAAGCACAGGTAACAGCCTAGCATTTGCAAGTGTTATCTGAAGTAGGGGGTTGGTGAGCGGTCTTATAGGATGGAATTCTTAATCTTAGGATCTGATGCTATCTCCAGTAGACGGTGTCAGAATTTAAGTTGAACTTTCAGACATGCTGCTGGTGTCTGAGGGCTTCTTACAACATACTTTTAACATATGATCCAGCACTGTCCTTGGTATTTACCCAAAGGAGCTGAAAACTTAGGTCCCACAAAAACCTGCACATGGATGTTTAGAGCAGCTTTATTCATAACTGCCAAAACTTGGAGGCAACCGAGATGCCCTGCAGTAGGTGAACGAGTAAATAAACTGTGGTACATCTAGACAACGGAATATTATTCAGCACTAAAAAAAAAAAAAGTGAGCTATCAAGTCATGGAAAAACACGGAGAAAGCTTAAATGCATATAACCAAGTAAAAGAAGCCAGTCTGAAAAGGCTACATAGTGTTTATTTCAAATTATATGGTATTTGGAAAAGGCAACACTATGGAGACAATAAAAAGACTAGTGGTTGCCAGGAGTTTGGAGGGAGGAAGGTGGGAAGCGAGGGATGAGTAGGTAGGGCATAGAGGATGCCCAGGGAAGTGAAACTCTCCTGTATAATACTATAATGGTTGATACATGTCATTATAAATACATCCAAACCCATAGAATGTGTAATACCAAGAGTAAACCGTAAAGTAAACTATGGACTCCACAGATGACAATGATGTGTCAGGGTAGGCTCATCACTTGTACCAAATGTACCACTCTGGTGAGGGACGCTAACAGTGGAGGGGAGGGAGTGCTGCCTGTGTGGGGGCAGGGAGTATAAGGGAAATCTCTGTACCTTCTGCCTAATTTTGCTGTGAATCAAAACTGTTCCTAAAAAAAAAAAATGTTCTAAAAAATTACATTAAAAAAAAAAAAGCACTACTATTTAAATGCATTTTCTCTAAACTTATTTAGGTCAAGGTATACATCCTAACAGTCTCCAACTAAACTTGAGGGTATCGCCATATAATAGTAATCATACAGAACTTACGAAGCTGAATCATTCAGAAAATGTAAATTATGCTCATCGTATTTTGTTTAAGAAAGCGAGTAATTGTACAATTTGATTTTAAACTGTTAAGATGTAATTATAAAATGTAAATACATGTTTTTAAACTGCTAAGAAGCTGTTTGGGAGCCTAAGAGGTGTCCTCAGGAATTTGGGCAATTAACCTAGAAATTATATGAATCACACACCAAAAAATATATATGCAAATTAAAATCACCACTAGAAGATCCCATTTTCACTACTTTTTCTTTTGTATCTGTTCCTGACTCCTCACAAAGCTGATGCTTTAAACTCAAAACATCACTAAGAAGCCTATGTTCACAGCCATCTCACTTATAAAAATGCTTTAACTCTTCAGCTTTAACTCTTAAACTCACGTGACTTAAGCTTACTCTTAATTTCTTAAAAAACAGGAAATCATGTAATCTGGGAAACAAATTTTCTCTCTGCTAATAGTGTCCATCTACTTCCCAAGTACTACTTAAAAATTAAGAAGCAGGGCTTTTATAAATAGGACAGCACAGAAAGAAAACATTTTTGTAAAACCATAAATTTTGTGATCCCTTCACAGAGCTTACCACTTAGAGGCTTGAAATGTTATTCTTCTATGCAACACAGATTTTTATTAACACTTACAAAGCAACTGGCAGTTTATTCCTAGTCTCTTAGTTCATGAATATTCAATATTAATTTAAAAAACAAAACGATTATAATGCTACTTAGTAAAGAGAAATGCAGAGTATTTATTTTTCTTCAAATGACTACAACAAGAACAGTTTTGTCATGAAAGGAAAAAAGAGTGATCCAAAGTAAGATTATAAAATGAGGTTCAAAGCAGTTGACCAAAAAAAGTCTTGAAAAAGTATTAAAAATAAGACACTCAAGCAGACACAATTTAAAACAACATTTCAACATAATAGTAGAGAAGGCTTCCACTAGAGCATACCATAGAAATCCACGTGCCACGCTTTAGTAAGATTTCATCTTGAACAGTGACTCAAGAAGGTATAAGAAGGTACACAAGTGAATAATGACATCTGCCTTCTTAACATTAATTGTCCAGTGAAGATATATATATATACACGCACATACACATATACATACACACACACACATATATACACACCACAGGAATAAAGAGACTAAAATGTGCACTGTGATTTTACACTATTCTTCCAGCTTTTTCCTTTTTAAATCTGATAGAGTGCACCAATCTCCACAAAAGAAAAACACTTATAAACCTGCACAAAGGTCTGTCTGGCCAAATTCTCTCTTGAAATGCTCGTGTGGGTAGAAAGTCCTTGAATGCACAAGAGTAAATGAATGAATAAGAAAGCTTTAATTCCTCTTAAAAGAGTAATCACCAAAGTCTAGGCAAAGCCGAAAGGAAAAAATATATACGCAAATTAAAATCACCACTAGAAGATCCCATTTTCATTACTTTTTCTTTTGTATCTGTTCCTGACTCCTCACAAAGCTGATGCTTTAAACTCAAAACATCACTAAGAAGCCCATGTCCACAGCCATCTCACTTATAAAAATGCTTTAACTCTTCAGCTTTAACTCTTAAACTCACATGACTTAAGCTTACTCTTAATTTCTTAAAAAACAGGAAATCATGTAATCTGGGAAACAAATTTTCTCTCTGCTAATAGTGCCCATCTACTTCCCAAGTACTACTTAAAAATTAAGAAGCAGGGCTTTTATAAATAGGAGAAAGTAAGGACTAAAGCTTTTGTTCTTTGCAATACTTGCCAAAGAAATATTTTTGTTTGTTTGTTTGTTTTCTTGCTGAAAAAGGAGTAAAAACAGATTACTGTAATAGTTAAATGCCGTTTTCCAAGCTCCAAAGGCTTTTCCTAACAAGGACAAACGTATCAGATTCACTTTGCCATTTCTACAAATAGAATGCTGTTACATGTACCATTGTTCAGATAAAAAAAACATCAGGCCATAAGGAAGTTGTGACTTCATGTCTCACAATAAAATGGTGGTGAACCTTTGTTAGTTGTTTCGCAATAGTCTGTTAACAACTACCATGAAATGAAAATCTCTCACAGTGTTCATATAAATACAGGTGTGCCTGATTTTAACAGAAGACACGATCCTGAAAGTTGTGTATCTACGCAATCTTATTTTAAATCAATCATGAAACTTTGCTATTGAAAGGCACTCCCCCCATAAACACTACCTGAATGCCAACTAATTTTAGATATTTGAAACTTACTCTTCTTAAAGTAAGGCAGATTTACATTTTTCAGGCATTTCAGACAGCTGAAGAGAAAAAATATCACGGCTCTTCTATCAGGAGCCTGTCAGGGAAAATGCTGTTAGTGAGCAAGTGCTATTAGTTCCGACTGAGAGGAAGAAAGCAGGAATGCCACAGAGAGCAGGTAAGTCTTGGAAGAATGGTCAGAGAAGAAGCTAGGACCAGGAGTTGAAGCCTGGGTCAGATGACTGCTAAGGTCTTGAACAAGAAGTGACTATATACCACAAGGTACATTTAAGCAGTGATGATGAGTAAGTACTGTTTTACGTTTCTATTTTTCCTTGTGAGTGAGATGTCAGGGATGGCATCTAAAGGCAGAAAATAAAGTCTGACTTTCTCTGATATGAAAACTGACCATGGTTTGAGACTTAAGAATAAACTACTATAAACATAACCTAGAACTGATTTTTTTAGAAAGGCAAAAAGGTAACTCAATAGGGAAAGAATATGGTATCATAAAAAGAACCTCAACCTCTAATTCACACCATACAAAAATTAACTATAGATGGTAGAAGAAAAATTAAAATATCTTCCATCTCCTAGGGACAAAGATTTCTTAGGATTCAAAAAGTAGTGATCACAAAACAAAAAAAAAAAAAACTGATAAATAACTGATTTCACAAATATTTACAACTTTTGCACATTACTGACATCACTAAGAAAATGAGGAGATAAGCCACAGACTAGAAGAATCTATTCACAGTACATATATTTGGGAAAGAATTTATATCCAGAATATATAAAGAATTCCTACAAATCAACAATTAAATGACACACAGGTCACAAAAGAAGATATACAAACGGTCAATAAGCACAAGTAATGGTGCTCAGAATCATTAGTCATGGAGAAACAAAATACCACTACATATCCACTACAACAGCTAGAATGAAAAAGAAGGACAATTTCAAATGTTGTCAAGACTGAAACAAACTGAACTCTCATTTGTTGCTGGTGGAAACAGGAAATGGTATGAATGCTTTGGCGTACTGATGGGCAGTTTTTGATAAAGTTAAACAATACCTAACAGCAATTCCAATTTTAGGTATATACCCAAAAGAACTGAAAACACACTCCCACTGCAAGATTTAAAAATTCCTAATAGTAAAACACTATTAATAATCAAAATGTTCATCAACATTAGAATAAATAAACCATTTGTGTGGTATGTTTGTGCAATGGAATACTACTGAGTCTCAAAAAGAAACAAACTATTGGGGCCCCTGGGTGGCTCAGTCGGTTGAGTGTCCAACTCTTGGTTTCGGCTCAGGTCATGATCTCAGGGTCATGAGATGAGCCCCATGTCAGGCTCTGTGCTGGGTGTGGAACCTGCTTAAGATTCGCTGATTCTCTCTCCCCCTCTCCCACTGCCCCTTCCCTTCTCTAAAAAAAAAAAAAAATTACTGCTACTTGAAAAACAAACATTAATCTCATAGTGAGCAAAAGAAGGCAGATGATCCCATTTATATGAAGTAACGGAATCAGCAAAACTAATCTATGGTAACAAATCACATCAATGGCTAATTTTGGAGAAAGTGGGGAGAGAGCACAAATGACATCTTGGGGATGATAATCGTGTTGTAAATCTTGATGGGGTTGTGGGCTACCCACGTGTGTACATATGTCAAAAATCACACATTGTATACTCATATGTTGTAAACTTTACTAAATGTAAATTTTATTTTATTTTAAAAAATGAACTTTTCAATAAAATAACAATTACGAATACTCAATTCTAGTAAGCCTGCTTTATCTAATGTATTAGTTACCAATTCTGAAACGACATTCTGAGGATCCTAGGCTTCTAACAATGAGTAAAGTAGAGTAGTGGTAGCCAGAGTTCTCACTGTTGGCAAAGGAAGACATAAATAAAGAAAAGAGAAGGGAATTACACATATAGAAAACGGGGATACCACTTTGTGATCTTATAATGAAATTTAAAGTCTCATAATCAACTCAGGATCCTTAGTAGATAGGTATTAATATATGTGTACATATGCATATTTGCATGTGTAAGTATGTGTGGACATATGTTTCACATACGCATATGCATTTCGTAGTTCTGCTGCAGGAGGAGCCTAGAAGCAGTAACACACCAGTAGCAATGAGTACAGCCAGTGCCCAAATCTTGCTTTCTATAGAACATTATCCAATAAAAGGACCCAGGGAAACTTGGAGAAATGTCTGTTTCTGGGCCAGAGCAGAGAAACTACAAGATGAATCTGGAACAACTTGGAGCTCCAGACAGTAAAGTTCTCAAAGAATCATGAGTATAAGCCAAAAGGACAGAGCGGCCAGCTTGGCTGGGCAACCAATGGCCAAATCTGGGACAATGTGAGTATCAAAATAATGACAGCAATGAACTATACTACTTTCAGTAAGAATCCATGAGTCCATACTTACTTTAGTCAGTAAATGCGAAAAAAAGAAAAAGGTTCTGCTTACATTAGATTATCAATAAATACACAAGGAAAGATGAATTAGAAAATCATCAATGGATGCTAACTAAATCTAGTGGGTAAAATTTGATGAGGAACAACATATTTGTATTCACATAATCTCACAAATCCACTTACAAAATACTTTTGAATTGCAACGGGAAAATAGGAAACTTGTAAGTGGAGGAACTTAGCAGACACTACACTAAGCGAGGGATGAAAACTACATGCAACCAACTGACATCACACACCTCCTGAAATGATGCACTGACAACACATCACTTGTGATTTTGTGCTCCAGATGCACACTCAAATATAATCATGAAGAAATTATGAGACAGACTCAAATTGAAGACATTCTACAAAATACCCTATAGATATTCCACAAAAATATGAAGGTCATGAACCATAAAGAAAGGTGAAAGAGTGTTCCAGATAAAAAGAGACTAAAGAGTTGTGACAAATAAATGAAATATATGTTCTGGGAATGGATCCTGGACAGAGGGGAAAAAAAAAGCTGTAAGAAACTCCATAAGATTTATATTATTTTAAAAGGAACCCCCTTAAAAAAGTTAAATAATTTGTCTCAAGTCATAGAGTTTCTACACTGTAAACAAAACCACTAAGGTATGGACTCTCAGCATTCAATGTATTGGGCAGGATGCCATCTCCTTGGCTGGCTGTATCAGAAAGCCAAAGTCTCAATCAAAAATCTCCACACACACACTGAATGCAGTTAAAATTAAGTATTCTCTCATATTCTTTAATAAAAACAATCATATGCATCAGCCTAACTATATCAAAGTTGAACATTTCAAGTTGTTACATTAAAAAGAGAGTGAATGTAAGGATATCTGTCATTCATTTACTTAGAGCAACTTACGTTAAAAGAATTGTATTAAATATAAATCAAAGTAAACTCTAGCCAGATGTGATAAATAAAAATTACAATCAAAGCAACTGTAATTCCCCCCCCAAATTAAACCATAATAACAAATAAAAACTCACACTGTTAGGATAGTTACTGAATTCAAATTTCTATACTTATGAAAGGTACACATACCTTTTCCTAAATGTGTGTTTATGCTCATATATCTAGCTGTTCCTGTAAGGCTCTTGTGTTCTCTGTATGGTATGTGTTTCTTTGTCTCTGGATCAATATATTCCTTTGCCAAACCAAAATCTATAATATGAATAACTTGCTGGGTTTTGTTTCCTGGTCGTCCTATTAAGAAGTTCTCAGGCTTTACATCTCTGTATATCAAGTTCTTTGAGTGGACATATTCCATGCGAGAGATCTTGATTCACAAAAAAAGAGAAAAGAAAAAGTTTTATTTTAGGCTGTCACTAGCATAAAAAAGCATGATAGAGACAAGATAAAATTCTCACAATGAAAACAACATAAAGAAGAAATCTATCAGAAACTATTTCAACGCTTTAAAAGTAACATAATATCAGTCTATAGTTTCTCAAAAATATATCCAAGTATGACCAAAAGTCTTTGCTTTCACTGTAATGGTCATTTATAAATGAAAGTATTTGAATTTCATGAATTCCTTTCACACCGGTGAGCCGGATTCAGTCAGCACTTACCGATGATGCCACCTCAGATAATCAAAACCGTTACTAATTCCAAGTCTCGAACTGAGACTTACAAAGACACATATTCATAAAGTTGCCACTTGTTCTTCTTTATCAATTCAATTATCGAGCAACTGTTACAGTTATATTAAAGAAACTTAGAGTCTAAACTGTTAAATAAAAATAACGCAGTACCCCTCAGGTTATCTTTCTTTTTCCTTTTTATAACTTATTTATGTCTTTCGATAGGTATTAAACATTTTCAAAGATCTTGAAACCAGAAAATTTTGGAAGACCACTTTAATGATAATATAGTACATTTTCATCAAATCTTTTACACATTCTCAAATAATGTTCATTGTACAAAATGTCACAACATAGGCCATTACAAACAAGAAAATAAAATTGCTTCATTTAACGATATTAATGGTTGACAACACAATGTAAACATACAGTCACTTAGTGCATTTTTGTTCTTAACAAATTCCGGATCCTAATATACGGTATTTCTATAACCATACTTTTCAATAATGATATATGTTGAGCATTTTCCAGGTTATAAGACCTTCTTTTAATATGTACTTTTTAAGGCTACCTGTTATTTTACATCTATTAATAATTTACTCAACTAATCCTATAATTTCTCTACATTTGGGTTGTTTCCCACATTATGATAAACATCCTTGCACAAAAAGCTTTAAGTATTTTAAGTGAACAGTTCCACTAGATATATTTGTAGAAGTGGAATTAATGAGTCAATGGAGAAAAACAAGTTGAAGATTTTGCAACATACTACTGGCAGAGATTTCAAAACTGCCTTAAATCATCCTCTAAGTTGTTTCCCCACAGGTTTCCTGAAATTTAAATATTTTATAGGACTCCCTCATTGTTTCTTCTTTTCCTGGGCCATTAGAATTTATTACTAACATTATAAATCCACGTGTCTGCGGGTTCTCTTTTCTAAGCATTCATCTTCTGTATGAAAACAGGGCTAGAAACAACTCTCAAACTTGAGAACATTCTGGTCTTAAAGCAGTAAGGTATTAATTCTTTTACCCAAATAAATTAGAGTTGGCTCAGCTATTTTAAGTTCTACGCATCCTAAAAAGACAGATAAAAAGTAGAAACTTCATTAGATCAAATGTTCTGTAAAGGTAACGTCCCAAAACTTGAAACTTGCAATATAAATGTGTGACCAAAAGAACCATACACACCGTTCAAACAGCTTCAGAACCTCCTGCTTGACTTACCAGCTGGATAGCGATCATGAGAACGGTCTTAAGAGAAAACGTCCTATCACATAAATCAAACAAATCTTCCAAACTAGGTCCCAGCAGTTCGAGCACCATGGCGTTGTATTTACCACAAGGGCCAAAATAGTAAACTTGAGGTATACCATCTGGGGGAAAGAAAAAGGATTTTAATCACTTCCTCATCTTAAATGTCAAACTACTCTTCCTAGAAAATTAATAAGCAATTTAAGAAATATTTTTGTATTTTTAAGAAGTGCAGCAGTAGGGACGCGTGGGTGGCTCAGTCAGTTGAGCGGCTGCCTTCAGTTCAGGTCATGATCCTAGGGTCCTGGGATCGAGTCCCGCAATGGGTACCTCGCTTGGTGGGGAGCCTGCTTCTCCCTCTGCCTGCTGCTCCCCCTGCTTGTGCTCTCTCTCTCTCTGATAAATAAATTAAATCTTAAAAAAAAAAAAAAAGAAGTGCAGCAGTATTTGCGCTTTTTGCCTACACACAATGAACTTTTCCTGAGCCAAATTTCTCTCTCCCTGTACCTTCTGCATGTGCACAGGCAGCCTGGTCACACCTGTCCTGTAGCTGCATTACTGAACGACATCACAGACAGTGCTTCCGTGTTGGTCTCTAACACCTCATCAGACAGGAGCAGGGTCTTTTAGCCTCATATTTCCATGGCCTAGAGAAACACTTGCCACACAGGAAAGATTCAAATTTTTTTTTAACAAATAAGTCACTGCTCTCTTGAATAAGGGTGAGGGAGACATAATGCTAGCATCACCCTCCCAGATTCCCGTCCTCTGGTGCACACGTGCAGTACAATTCCCTCCCCGTGAGTGCAGGTAAGACCCTCGATTTCACTCTTGTGAGTAGGTTATGTTATGTGACAAAGGTGATGCAATCAAGGCCCCATCAGTGGGCCTGACCTAATCAGGTAAGTCCTTTAAAAAAGAAGGTCTAAAAGTCAAAGATATTCAAAGCAGCAGAGAAGCTCTCTTCCTGATTTTTAAGATGCAAACAGTTGTGTTGTAGAAGACGCCACATGCCCTGGAATGGTTGGCAGGCTCTAGGAGCTGAATCCCATAGCCACGAGGAACTGAACTCTGGAAATAACCAGTGAGCTTGGAAAAGGACTCTGAGCCTCAGGCCAGACTCTCGTCCAGCTACACCTTCATTTCAGCCTGGCAAAACCCTCAACAGAAGACCCAGTTCAGCCATCCCCAGAGTCCTGGCCCATGGAAATTGGGAGATAAGGAAGTCTCTTGCACTATGCTACTAAATACTAAGTAATTTGTTATACGATAATGTAAAACAATACAAACTCCAAATAATGCACAGAATAATGCACAGAAATCATCTGTATTTGATTTTTTGAACTAAGAGTTTCATAATAAACAAATATATCATCAGTGATCAATTTATCTTAAAATACATTTATTTATTCATTTGTACAAAGTAAACTTCTTCCACCTTCAATGTCTCACTTTTACTTACAAGTGATTTTTTTTTTCTGCTTACTAGTTGTTTCTAGTAATTTCAGAAGGGAAAAGACTGTCTCAAGATAAAACTTCCCTACTCTTTTTTAAACTGTCCTGTTCTTTTTTAAATACATTTCAGTTTGCTTCTCCATAACATTAGTAGTTTGGATAAGAACAGTTTTTCTCAAATGTGATTGAGTGAGGCAACAGGCCATCTAGGGACAGGAAGGCAAGATAATAAATCACGGTGGGGTGGGGAAAGGGGGACAATTTCAAACTGCATACATGACCCCCTCCTCCCAGAAAGAGATTCCCGTCCAACCCCTCCATGTATGTATGTCAGCACACCCCGCCACACACACACACACACACATACACACACACACACACACTTACACTTCCCGTCATCACAGGGTATCACTATTTTAGTGTAAGCCACTCTTATCAGAGCCTGTCTTGCATCCATGTGTCAGATCTACCCCTCACACGTGTAAAAGCAGAAAAAAAAGTTCAGAAATAGTGAATGAGAAGCTCACTAAAGTTTATTCTTTAATATTGCTTTTATTATGTTATTAAGAGCCTGGAGATGCAATTAAGACATTAAAACTTCTCAGCTACTAAGTTTTTAAAATTATTTCCACAGTGCCTTTTTCCCCCACTCTACCCCTGAAAGTTAATTTTCATGCTGTTAATTTAGCAATCTCTAATCACTCACTTCTACTCTTTAGTTTATTGCTTCTGATCTGTAGGATGCAAGCAAACCAGATCAATCAAGCTTATTAGAACTATAGATGGAAGGTAAAAGTAAACAGGTTCTGAGGTTCTTCCATGAAAGGACTGTCAAACGGCTTTTTGACTTCCTTCTGAGTCACCAGCTGTATTCCTAATAATTAAAGTTGTGAAATGACCTCTCGAAAAGGTAGCAATATACTTTGGTTGATTAAATGACTGACTTAGGGACACCTGGGTGGCTCAGTCGGTTAAGAGTCTGCCTTCGGCTCAGGTCATGATCCCTGGGTGCTGGGATGGAGCCCCACATCGGGCTCCCTGCTCAGCAGGAAGCCTGCTTCTCCCTCTGCCCCTCCCCCTGCTGTGCACATGAGAGTGCGCTGACAAATAAATAAATAAAATCTTTCAAAGAAAAATAATAAATGACTGATTTATTCAAATGTTTTCAAAGGTTTCCAAAAACAGAAAATCATTTAAGAAATCTCACTGTCTTAAGTAATTCAGTGAATGCTTACAGAATAACCACTACATCCTTATGCACACGGTGGGACGCGAGGATTAAGGGTGGACAAGACACCATGATCAAGGATAATTTAACCCAGGAATGCAAGTTTAGGTTAACATCCAAATATCCACCAATGCAACTCACCACAGTAACAGAATAAATATGAAAAACCATCACATCATCTTAATAGATACTAAAAAAGCAGGTGACATTAACTCTCGGCAAGTCTGGAATTAAAGGTAACTTCTTCAACTTGGTAAACAGCCTCTATGAGAAACTCACAACTAACATCATACTTAATGGTGAAAGAATGAATGCTTTCCATTTATGGCTGTGAACAAGACAAGGATGTCCACTTTCACCTCTTTTATTCAACAGTGCAATGAAACAAAAGAAAAATAAATAAATAAAAGGCATTCTCAAAAATGAACAAAGACAGTCTGTTACTTTAAGAAAAAGTTAAATAATTTACTTGTTCCTATTTGTTACCAATAATAAAACTCAAGCTTTCACATAAAAATCAGATTTTGGCTAAATTTGTATCTGCCAGGATGACCTCTGAAAAGCTTCCCAATATTAAGAAGAGAAAAATACAATACCTTTTCCGATGAAACTGTGGTAACATTACTATTATGACTTAATTTTAGGTAATAAATATGGCAATAATTGAAAATCTAATTCAGTAAATCAGTATTTTCCAAGTGACCAGTGCATGTGTTTATAAAACCATGCACAGGTAAATGCTCTAAAGTATAATGGATTTTAACGTAAGAAAGATTAGAAAAAGGTTTTTCCATATGGCTTTTAACAGTATACTGCAACTTTAAGAAACTACCACTGGTCAAGTTTTAGTGTAGTGCCAAAAGGATATTTATAATTTAAAGATTAACTAATTAGCCTAGACTAACAAAGCTGTGAGTTAAAATCTTGTTAGAAAAATATGAATTGGGATATTCTGGGGGGGAAATTGCCCTAACCTTTCCAAAATAAGCAAAAAAATGCATACAACTATATTGAAGCTGTGTTGTCGGTAACAGTAAAAGAAAGAAAAAGAAAGAAAAAGAAAAGAAAGGAAGAAAGGAAGGAAGGAAGGAAGGAAGGAAGGAAGGAAGGAAGGAAGGAAGGAAGGAAGGAAGGAAGGAAGAAAGAAAGAAAGAAAGAAAGAAAGAAAGAAAGAAAGAAAGAAAGAAAGAAAGAAGGAAAGAAGGAAAGAAGGAAAGAAAGAAAAGAGAAAACAAAAGAAAAAAGAAAAGAAAATTAAAGAAACCAAATGAGAACCAACTAAACATTCATCAACTCCAGACTAATTAAACCAACTATGTCATACCCACACTGTGGAACTTAACATAGCCTTTAACTACCTACAGAGATAAACTGTGAAGGACAAACTTCTGCCTTTTACTTCTATAAGTCTGAAGTGATCAATTTTGTTGTTTACAACAACCATACATTACTTTTAAAATGAAATGTTTCTAATGAGTCATTAAACACAAATACAAAAAGTTACCTGAAGGAAAAACCAGAAACCTAACAGATGACTGGAAGCACAGGTGAATTCTACTCCCATTTTTATACTTTTTAAACTTTCCCAAATTGTTATGAACAACACATGCTATTTTTACAATCAACAATAAAATGCTCATTTTTTAAATTCTTCTGGGACCACAAAGAATATCTTGAACTGGAAAATGATTTAGACTCCATTTATTTAATCCGTGTATTAACTCACTGAGCAGGTATTTCTTAAACATTCCCCCAAATACTGAAGATTATACAGGTGTACCTCTACTCTTATTAACCATTAGCTTCATTCCGGAGCTCCTAGAAACAAAGCTAAATATACCATTCTGACTATGTCACCTTATAATGTCTGTGGCTTTCCGAGCCTTCCCAGAGCACCCCACTAACACAAGGAACAGACCTATTCAAAGGTTCCAATTTACTCTGCCTCATTTTGAGCTCTTCCAAAGCTGCATTTCAAAAATTTCTACTCTAGTTCTGTCATCCAAGCTGCCAAGTTCAATTTTTCCCCAACCTTCAAATCTCCTCTTATCAAACTATCTCTATTAAGCACGACATGAAATTTTTAATTATTCACACACAATTTCCCATAGATGAGGAAAGACACACATAAGGAAATTTGCTCTGCTCTATTTCATATAAGCCAACTTATTGCCAGGAGAATTACCGTGAACCTAACATGCACATTCAATCAAGCTATTTACGTAATATACCTTTGAATATAGTAACACCATGAGAAAGATCAGCAAAGGAACAAAAACTGTTTGTTTTCTCAAAAACTCCCTTTCTTTAGTGGCTTCAAAGTGTCTCAAAATTACATAGCTCTACCTTACTCATGATGGCTAAATTCCATAAACAGCGTTACATTTTACCAAATAAATTTAACACTTAGTCTATAATTTGAATGAAGATACTTCAGCTTTATCATGCAACATAATTTTACCTTAAAATATGACTCAGCATAAATCTTTGAGGGGAAAAAAGATAACTCTAAATGACTCTTTAAAATACATTCTGTTCTATGAATCAGTGAGTGTACAAACTTCCAATACCAATTTCATGTCACTGAAGTATAAAACCAAGAGTCATAATTTTTCTTAAAAAATCAAGAACGTAAAGCAAACACTGTAAAGGTCAAACTAGAGTTTCATTTCCCAGGACAAGTTTGGGCAGTTTTCTAAGAGTGAGCAAACAAAATTAAATTGTTAGGAGTTAGGAAACGTTGCAACTCACAAAGAGGAGCTGGGGAGTACCCCAAGCAACAACAAAACAAAACAACCACAGCCAATACGAATATGGGAGGCAAGACCACCAGGAAGAGGATTTATGGAAGGACAGATGACGGAAAAGAAGGTGAGAGAGAAGAGAAAGGCAAAAAGAAGGCTTAGAAAGAAGAGTAATGAGGTATTACATTTTTACCCATGCCTCTTGATCAAAGTACTTGGCTACTTAATTGCAGGAATGCAAACCAACTCAGAGGCAGGAGCAAGCTTTGTGTTTGGTCTTATATCCGGTGAAGTTTCAACTATAAACTTACACTGCACCCAATTCGAGTTGTTCTAAAATTCTTTGTGAGACTACTATAAAGAGCCATCCATGTGAATTTATGAAAGTTAGTTCTGATAATTTCCAATATCACTAATTTTCAGAGCTGCTTATTAGCACCACTCATCTTCAAGACAGGTATATCTACCTATCCCCAAGAAAAGCTGAAGAATGGGCAAAATACAAAATTCGTATATTATTTGAAAATACAATCTCACCCTTAGTCTCCTAAAATTGATTTTAGAAAATCAATTGCCAGGAAAATTACCAGGAATTTGCCAGGAAATTTACCGTGCACCTAAAATGCACATTCAATCAAGCTATTTACGTAACATAACTTTGAGTATACTAACGCCATGAGGAAGGAAGATCAGCAAAGGGACAAAAACTGTTTCAGTTTTCTTAAAAACTCCCTTTCCTTTAATGGCTTCAAAATGTCTTCCTTTTCCATTTCAGCCTTCCATTTAAGTGATAAAACACTCATTAATTTAAGTCACAGAAGAATATCAGCAGGTCTAACAAACACTCTTAAAGACTGCTTAGTACTTTACTCCAGGTATTGAAGTACTTCGATTCCTTGGAGTTGGGCGATAGTTAAACATTATCACTAAAAGAAATAATATCATGATGTTTCTTTCCATTTTTCAGGTCTCGTATTGTTCTTATGGGAAGGATTAGAACAAAAGCATTAACATTCTGATTAGGAAATTTGAATTCTACAGATGTGCTTAAGAAAGCTTAAAATCTGATTAGAAATACTATACAGAATTATCACACAGGGTACGTTCTTTTCCAAGGAAGTTTTACTTTAAGGTGTTCTTAACCTTTACCATAAATGCTTACACTCTTAGCTCAGCACTTCTCAACTTGTGCTCTGGAGACACAAGGTCGGGGGTAGCGGTGGCCCATGAGACCCTTTCAGGAGGTCAATGACATCAAAATTATTTTTATAAAAACACTAAGATGTCATTTACCTTTTTCATTCTCCTCTCACAAGTGGACAGTCGAATTTTTCAGAGGTTACATAACTTGTGAAATGGCAATGGACTGAATGAAGAAGAAAAGGAGAACCTAGCTGTTTTCTAGTAAGCCAGACATTAAAGAACTGTGCAAATTTGTAAAATAAGGATGCTTTTCTCACATTATTTTGATTTGGAAAATATGGTTAGTTGTGATTTTAAAATGTCAGTGCTATTTTAAAATGAATTAATATAGCAACATTTTCATATTTCTGTTTTAATTTCTCATATGGTAAATATCAATAGCTAATAACTCACAACAATTAAAGGTCTCTGGGATCTTCAGAAAGTTCGAAGGGTAAAAAAGGATCCTAAGACCCAAAAGTTTGAGAATTGCTGACCCAGCTGAACAGCAAGCTCTGATGTGAACGAGCAGGTGCGCTGGGTTCCAGACTTGGCTAACAGTGGTTCCATTATATTCCAGCACCCACACTTAGTAATAAAATTCTACCAATTAACCCCAAATAAAATAAAGCCACCTCACTGTAAAAAGAAAAAAAAAAAAAGTCCTTTCTGTAATCTATTCACATATTGAGATTATTCTAAATTTCAGAGAACATTAAAAAATAACAACTACAAACAAGTATTGTTCATTATATTGAATATTACATGAATAAAGAATATTGCATGAATATCGAATAAAAGTATATTCATTTTGTAATGTTCTATTATTCATTATTTAGTTATTATCCTCTGGGCCTATTTAATTAAGGAAAAAATAAATCCTCTGTATCGTTTTTACCCCCAAGCTTCTAGTTTGCAAATTTTTTTCTCACAACGTACTACTTTATATTTAAATCAAAAATTAAAATGACATATGAAATCATACCATTTTTAATGACCTTACACTTTCAATCTTTTTACTATTACATAGAGAAATTTAAAAGTGATGCTGCATTTTAGAAAATTAAATCCATAACCATTTAGTCCTCCCCTATTCAAAGGTATTTTTTTTAATTTAAGATTCTTTTTTTTTTTTTAAGATTTTATTTATTAATTTGACAGAGAGATCACGAGTAGACAGAGAGGCAGGCAGAGAGAGAGGCGGAAGCAGGCTCCCTGCTGAGCAGAGAGCCCGATGCGGGACTCGATCCCAGGACCCGGAGATCATTACCTGAGCTGAAAGCAGAGGCTTTCACCCACTGAGCCACCCAGGAGCCCTTTAATTTAAGATTCTTATGTGATTAATTTCTCACTAAAAATACTATAATTATCACATCACATATAACTATTCTAGTACCTGCACCATATAAACCAAACTAAAACCACTAACAGTTAACCCTTCTTTCTTATATTGATAATGCATAGCATTCTTTCAATGTACACATTTTCCATCAACTATAAGGACTTTAACGCAAAAACTTTGTACACTCCTATCAAAAGTAGCAACATACTTACGTACTAAGAGTTCAACAATGTATAACTGACAGAAATTCCCAAACAGAGAGGCCTCTGTAAGGAATGAGAAATATTATGTATACTTAAGAGGTCTTCTAAAAGCAATTCAGCTAAGAGAGAAAAGGGAACTCTCAGAAGCTGCTACATTAACTGTTGGTTATCCGAGCTGAGATTAAGTCTACACTAACCACTGGCTCACCCATACAATATTCTTTATTATGTTTGTTCACACCAAAATACAATAGGTGACATTCTAATTAGTATATTCACTTCACTTTAATGGTTTTTACAATATTTTCTCTCAGTTTTCTCAGATAGACACAAGATACACGGAAAGAGTAGAATTTCTTAAATTTCTTCAACACAGAAAAACCCTCATCAGGCTTCTCAATGAATAAAAGGAACTTCAGATATTAACAAATGGATATAGCCAGGCTTAAAAGCTTTGTACTGTTACAACCTTTCTTTAAAGTAAATAGTACGATCCAATTTCCATACATTATGGAATCACCAACTCGCATCTAGCTAGCAGACAGACCTAAACTGCCTTGAAAAGATGTGAAAATGGAGGCATCTGTAAACCAGTCCAAAATACAAAGGCAACACCTAAATCCTGACTTTTTAACAAGGCACAAACCAAGAAGGCAGAGGGGTCAGTACAAGGCAGGGAGAGGAGCTCTTTTAACAGCCCCTGAGAGGCAATACTACAGAGAGGTATAATTTTAGAAAGAGCCACTGCTGCTATTATCGAATTATTGTTTGGAACTACATAGTTCAGAGCACATCAAAAAGCCAAGGCACTCACTTAGAAACAATGATTTAACATATGCAGGGTCTCAAACAGGGTGTTTAACATCACTCCTACAGTTGCAGATGGCCAACAACAGTAATTTATAACAGAAAAAAAAATTATTCTATTTCCTTTGGTAAGCAATAATTTATGACAAAGAAAGGTTGTTTTTACCCTCTGTGAGAAAGATTATCAGCTAATAAAGAAATTCTGAGGAATAAATAATTGCAAAGTTTCCCCCAACAGAGACTATGAAAACCATTTGATGTGAAGAATTAACATAAAGAATACTCAGAATCACTGATCTTCAGAGAAAATTACCCCATAAATTTCAAAACATAGTCCATGCACTCTCATCAAGTAGCAACAATTCAACTAAACTTTTTTTCAAGTAAATAAAAAAACAGATTATTCTAATAATTAAACCCTATGCTTCTGTAGAAAGTGATTATTTTTAGATGGCTGAACTGTACAGTTCGGTTAATTAGATAACTATCCGGCTATCTTCTAGGTTTATCATTTCTGTTATTTTAAAAAATACTTATCATTGATTTTTTTCTTCTACTTCCAGATCCCTAAAATGAGGAATTAAATTTGCCTAATTAGAGAATAATACACAAATGAAATAAGTTAAAACAAATAAAATTTTTGAAATGGTATGGCTATGCTTCTATGTCAGAAATGAAATAAACTAAAATTTTAATACTATAACAATCTTTATAATACTGATATATCAAACTTTCAACACCCATCACAGAAGTTAAAAAAAAGAAAACTACAGGAATTTTGGGAATTACATATCACAACTTCACATCTAGTAAGAGAAAACAGTCCTTCTCATTTAAGAATTTATCAGTTCAACCATCTACCAAGGAACTACGATTTATAAATGTCATGGATTCTGCTCAGTTTCAAGGAGAAAAAGGCAAATACATCATTTCACTTGCCTCAAAGAGTTCAAATGTCAGTGGACGGGACAAACATAAGCAAATAATAATGAAATATAATATGATACAAGAAATCTAAACATATACTCAAAATAATGTCAGATCAAAGAAGCAGCATTTTTGGAGAGAACGGAAAACAATGTCAGGAAATGCATTGCAAAAGAGGTGACATTTAGCTAGGGCCTGAAGAAAGAAGGAATTCATTGAGAAAGAAAGACATTCCCAAAGGAGAATACATACAGATGAAAATACTAAGATCTTTTCAAGGAAGAGTAAATTAATAAATTGAGAGCAACCAAAAAGTGGATTAGGAAAAAGAGAAAGAAATTTGGATTTTACGCTAAATGGTAGGACAGAACTTTGTGTTCATCCCAACTGGCAGAAATCAAAGGCAACTAATTATTTTCAGCTTGACTGGGTGTGCCATTGATGGCAAAAGATAATCCAAAAGAGCAAACAGGTCTTTGGAAAAGAGAAAATCACTGGAAAAGTAAGGAGAAAAGAAGGGAAGGAGTGAAATTCTAGGTATACAGAATTTCTCATTCCACTAGGACATACATGTATAACTAAATTTTAAGAATAGAAGCAAGAGATAAAGAATTGGAAGTCATCCTTATTTAGACACCAATTTCATCTTTTTCTCCCTCCTTCAGTTTCAAAAAATTCAGGATCTTAAGATGAAAGCCACATAGGAAAAGCAGGAGCAGGAAGCTAAAGGGAGCCAATGCCTTACTTTTGAGCAACTATATCAACCCTACAATTGTCTGAGTACACCTTGTTTATTTTTCCTCAAAAAAAAAACCCTTCACTTGTGTAAACTACTGCTGTTGTGATTTTTGTTACTGACAAAGTCATTCATGCCCAACGCCGTGGTCAGTGTGGTTTTGTCTCTTTTCCTCTTCTCACCTCACGCTCTGTACTCTCCCCTGGGGGATCTCAGCCATTCCTTTAGTTTTAGAAACCAACTATGTGCTAATGACTCCCAAATCTAGATCTTCATTTGACTCAGTAAATGCTGACTGGATGTGACAAAACAAGACTATTCACTGCAGCACATCTTCGCTATCACAGAAAGTGATCATGGCATAAAACGCAATATTCTAATCCTATGGAAAGCTAAGTAGTAAGAGAGAGGCAATCCCTCATCTATGCACGAAAGCTGTACAGTCCCATTGTCTGTATAGAACGGATTCAGTGAACAAATGAGAGAGAAAACAAGGATATTCTCCAGGCAGTTTGAGAAAGAGAATGAGAGACATAAGGACTTACTAGAGATTCAAAACCCAGACAGGCAGAACTAGAGAAATGATGCATGTTTACAGAGATAGCTCAATAAATAATTCTAAATCTTTTTAAATCTTTTTTTATAGATTTTTTTTTTAATTTATTTACTTGACAGAGAGGTAGAGCACAAGTAGGCAGAGTGGCAGGCAGACAGAGAGGGAGAGGCAGGCTCCCCACTGAGCAAGGAGCCCCATGTGGGACTCGATCCCAGAACTCCGGGATCATGACCGAGCAGAAGTCAGACGCTTAACAACTGAGCCACCCAGGCACCCCGAAATAAATCCATCTTTTAATTTTTGTTTTTACTGTGGTCAGGCATACATGATAGGAAATGTGTTATTTTAACCATCTGTCAGCGTGCGGGTCAGTGGCATGAGGCAAATATTCACACTGCTGTGCACCCGGCACCATGACTCAGCTCCAGAACGTTTTCATCACTTCGTACTGAGCTCCATACCCATGAAATAATATTTTCCCATTTCCTCATCCCCTCAGCCCCTGGCAACCACCATTGTGCTGTCTGTCTCTACGAATCTGACTACTCTAGGTACCTCAAGTAAGTGGAATCACATAGTATCTGTCCTACCATGACAGGCTTATTTTAGTTAGCAAAATGTCCTCAAGGCTCACCTATATTGTAGCGTGTGTCCAAACTTCCCTTCTTTTTTAAGACTGAATAATATTTCGGGGCGCCTGGGTGCCTCAGTCGGTTAAGCGTCTGCCTTCAGCCCAGGTCATGTTCCTGGAGTCCCAGGATCGAGCCCCACCAAGGCTCCCTGCTCCCAGCAGGGAGTCTGCTTCTCCCTCCAATCCTTCCCCTTCTCGAGCTCTTTCTTTCTCAAATAAATAAAAACTTAAGAAAAAAGACTGAATATTTCATTGTATGTATAGATAGCGTTTTGTTTATCCATTCATCCACTGATGGACACTTAAGTTGTTTCTACCTTTTGGCTACTGCGAATCATGTGGCTGTGAATGTGGGTACACGATTATCTGTTAGCAGGCAATCCATGGTACAGATAACAAGAAGTGGGACTGCTGGATCAAATGGTAATTCTAGGTTTAATTTTTTTTTTTTTTTTTTTTTGAGGAACTGTTTTCCATAACGTCTGCAGCTGTACCATTTTACATTCCCATCAGCAGTGCACAAAGATTTTTATTTTTCCACGTTCATACCAACACTTGTTTATTGGCTGCTGGTTGTTTTTCATCTGTTTGATAACAGCCATTCTATGGGTATGAAGTGGTGTGTCCTTGTAGTTTTGATTTACATTTCCCTAATGATTACTGATACTGAGCATCTTTTCAGGTACTTATTGGCTATCTGTATATATTTGCAGAAATGTCAAACCCTTTGCCCACTTTTGAAGTGGACTGCCTGTATTCTCATGGTCAAGTTTTAGGAGTTCATTAAATAGTCTGGATATTGATTAATTATACCTATTTTTAAAGAGAACGCTAACAAGCAAACTGCTACTTAAATAAAACTTGAAGAACCTTAGGAGAGTTATAAGTTAAATTACTTTCAGTGGCTCATTTATGATTAAGAGCTGCCTGAAAATATAATCCTTTCAAGTATCAATTCCAAAATCAAACTTTTTTTTTTTTTTTTTTGGAGGCTCCATGCTGACTGTAGGGCTTGAACTCAGGACCCTGAGATCAAGAGTCACATGCTCTAGTGACTGAGCCAGCCGGAATCCCCAAAATCAAACTATTTTAAAATGATCAGTCCTTCCCCAAACAACTAAACTCTTGTTTTTCTACAAACATCCCACGGGCACTCACGAATGTTTTTAAAATTCATAATTGATAAAAAACTACGTAGTAACCTCAATTCACATGATTCACATAAAATACTCAAAACTATTCACGCTTTCGTTAGCTTCATGCAATACCATTCATATTTTGATCTATGTAAATGCCCCGGAGCACAGGGATGCACCTGATATATATGGACCGTCTTCTACATGGCGGGCCCTGTCATGTGTAGCCCTATGGCATTCAAGGGTAAAGACGTAGGCTTCATTCTTATTACTATTCTGACATAATTTTTAAAGTTAAAAAAGTCAAAGAATACAGTAATAAAATTAAGCGTACCTTTGGTATTCAATTCAATGTCTCCCTAAACTCTAAACTGACTTATTCATTCTTCTCTAATTAAAGTGTTCAACCCTATTTTTCTAAATGATAGCCTTACTATTTAAGTAATGATCGATCTGTTGTCTTTATCTCCCCAGCATTCAATCTTCCTTCTGATTAACACCTCAATGTCCCAATAGGCAACCATCCTGCCCCATTCTCAGTCCCGGAGTTTCAGGTAGCTACTGAGATGAGCAAAAGATCTAAGTTTGGGCAATCAAATTCATAGCAACTAAAACAAGGAAAGTCATGGGACATAAAATAATATAGTAAGATTTGGTCCTAGAACTTTTGCAAGAATTTTCAGGAAAGAAATTACATTAGAACGACGTGTGGGTGGCTCAGTCAGTTAAGCACTGCCTTTTTGACTCAGGTCATGATTCTGGGGTCCTGGGATCGAGACCCACACCAGGCTCCCCACTGAGCAAGGAGCTTCTCCCTTTCCCTCTGCCACTCCCCCTGCTTGTGCTTGCTCTCTCTCTCTCTCTTTCTCTCTCTGTCAAATAAAATATTTGAAAAGAAAAAAAAGAAAAGAAATGACATTATAATTGCTCAGTTCAGCTACTGGTAACCACCTCTGCCATCTCATAAAAAGGGCAACCAGAAAATGTAGCTTACACACACACACACACACACACACACAGGCAGAGCACAGAAACAAATTCAAGAATGTCCCTGATGGCAGTTTTGAAATCCTGGATACAATAATGTCTTATAAATAGGTCCCTTCTCTGAATTTCCAGTAGATGAGCCAATGAACTTTTTTTTTTCCACTTAGTTTCTTAGGGCTTTCTATCACTTGCTAGTTCTAACTAATATGTATGGTTTCACATATAATTGGTCTTATTCCCTCCATCCTTTAAATCTCAGTTGTCAGTGATAATTTTGCTAACTCCTGGAGGGCTATGTGTATCAGACTTAGATGTGCATTATAAGAAGCCTACAGTGATAAAAAACATTAATACAAAATGTCACCTTATTGTCCCCACAGTGACTGACTACTCATTTGGAAAATATGCTGTTAGAAAAAAAGAATGTGCAAAATTAATAATGCATTAAATGCTCAGTTCTATGAAACAGAATGTAAACATGTGCTCACAAAAAGACAGATGAAAAAATTTCATTTTATTATATCTGGGGAAACAAAATATCCCTACCTGATAAGAAACTACACATATAAAATCATTAGTTAGCAGAACAGAAGTAAGAAAAAGCATAGCTGTGAGAGGCTTCCACATAAAGGCAATGCAACATACTACAGGAAATTTTCTCATTAGTTTTTTTCCAATGGCAAAAAATATCCATTCTCACTAATTTTAGAGTTTACATAAAAATACACCTGTACTAAAAAAAAAAAAACCAAAAAACCTGTATTAACTTCCTACAGCCAGTGAAATTACTGCATGCTTGTGGCTTAAAACAGCAATTTATTTTGTCACATATCTGGAGGCCAGAAATCTGAAATCAGTCTCATTAGGTTGAATCAAGGTGTTGGCAGGGGCATGTTTCCTCTAAAGGGTCTAAGGGAGAATAATCCTAGAAGTCTCTTCCAGGTTTTTGTGACTGCCAGCATTCCCTGCTTATGCTCTATCACTCCAGTCTCTGCCTTTGTATCCACTTTGCCTTATCCTCTTCTGTGTATATAAAATATCCCTCTGCCTCTCTTCTACAAGGACATTTGTGACTGTGTTTAGGACATACCCAGATAATCCAGAATAACCCACCCATCACAAGATCTTTAAATTCATCATACCTGCAAAGGTAAATTCACAAGTTCCAAGGATTATGATATGGATATCTTTTACGGGGCCATTTTTCAGCCTACCACTATGTCATAAGTCATTTCAATAACTATAATATCACCAAAAAGACTACAGAAGTCATACGCATCTTGTATTCTCAAATTAAATTTTTTTCACAATGTTCTCTATTCATATGAGCACCAACACAGTAAGCTCCAAAAATTGTCATAATTAAAATAAAAAGAGGGACTCCTGAGTGGCTCTATCGGTTAAGTGTCTGCCTTCAGCTCAGGTCATGATCCCAGGGTCCTGGGCAGGGAGCCTGTTTTTCCCTCTGCCCACCTCTCTCTCTCCCTGACACATAAATAAATAAAATCTTTAAAAAATAAAATAAAATGAGAACATTAAGACTCTAGTAAGGAAATGTCTTATAAGCATAGCCTTAGGAAGTGATCTGTTTTAACCAAATTAAAATACGATTCTTTGAAACCAAAGAGTTACAATAACCATTCATTTTATTACAAATTTAAAAATTAATGTAAGACTTTACCTCCAGATCCTAACTGCTTGTAGAATCTGTATTCCAAATGTAGCTGTGGTGCTCTGGATTTCATGGGCTCCTAATTAAAAAATAAACAAAAGTAACAAAAAATATTTAAATTATTAAAACGTCATTAGGCCTCAATCAATCCCAAATGTTATAAATTTTGGTGTCAACTCTTATATAATTTAATATTCTACTAGGCATCTTTCTCTAAGGTTAGATCCAAATAAAAATCAACTTTACATTTAAGTAAAAACAACTGATACCATAAATGTACATAAGGTTAACTGGCTATTAGAAGAAGCAGAAGCAGTAAGGAAATCTATATGTCTGACTCTTCGACCCTAAAGAAAATCATACTCCGAACATTCATGACTAAGGAAAATGGTGGCCCTTACTCTTTCTCCCATTCCCAAGAACTGACCTCTGAACTGTGTATTTCTCACGTAAAGGTTCTAGGTTAAAGGGAAGTCACAGACAAGTGAGAAAGAACAAAGAAGAAAATATGAAAATTTTGACAGGAACGAGATATTTAAAAAATTTTTTTAACTAGGGTATAGCTTACAATAAAACACGGAGGTCATAAGTATTACGTCCATGAGCTTAGGTAACTACATATACTCCCACAAGCACCACCTCGAAAAACCTTTATAGAACATTTCCATCATCCTTCCCTCAGAGGCAGTCACTTTCTGACTTTCATCACCTTTGGATGAGCTTCGCCTGTTGTTAGATTTCATATAAATGACATTACACAGCCTATGCTCTATATGTGTGTGTCTGGCTTTTTTCACTCAACATAATGTTTTTAAGAGTTATACACACACACGGATAAATAACATAAACAAAAGCAAAAGAGGCTCTAGATATAAGTAATAAACAATAAATGTGTGAAAATATCTGCAGAAAGCAGGAAACTATTTAATAAAGTAATAGGCAATCTGTACAAGATCCAATAGGAAAGTATAACAATGTAACAATATTTAAACAAAACCAACGGAACTTCAAAAAAGTTTTTAAGACTTCAATAAATGAACTTGCAAACTCAGTCTGTCAGCAAGTTAACCCAATAGAAGAGAGAATTTGGAAACTGGAAGATACATGGGAAAATGTCTACAGAACTAGAAAATGATGTAGATTGCCTCTATAGAAATTATATGGAATGCATTATGAAAGAAGAAAAACGGAAAATACAGAAAAAAAAAGATCAGAGACCTAGACAATACATGAAGAAAGTCTACTAGACATCTGATAAGAGTCCCAGGAGGACAGGAGGGGAAAGAAGTGAGCAGAAGCATAACTGAAGAAGTAATTGCTATGAAACTTCAAGAACTGATGAAAGACAACAAACCACAGACTCAGGAGGAATATGGATCCCAAAAAAAGAACTAAAAACAAATCTGTACCAAGACCTATCATAATAAAAACTATAACCCATGACAAAGACTTCGGATAAGGAATGAGTAAATCCCAGGGGAACGATTACAGGCATAAACATTACTGTAAGAGAAAACAATGAGCTTAGCTCTCGAGAGGCAGGACAGAATAGTTAAAAGCACAGACACTAAAACTACGCTGTTCTGACTTTGAATCCTAAATCTGCTCTGTACTAGCTGAGTGGCTTTGGCAAATTACTTAACCTTTTTGTACTTCTCAGTTTCCTCCTCTACAAAAGAGGGATAAAACTTTATCCTTATCATTATACATACATTCATATAATTATTTGTATTTTATATATATATATATACATACATTTACATATATGACTTAAAACAGTGCCTTCCACATAGTGAGTGCTGTAATACCTGTAAATTCTTCACTTAACTCTACAGAAATACGTAACCATAAAATGTAATGAAAGATGCCCACTTATGCAATCACCAGTGAAATTAAATACATAACTTATTCACTCACTAAAACTCCCTAGATAAAAACAGAAACTCATATCTAAATTAGGTGAGTCAGTTCAGCTTGATTCCAGTACTTTACTAGCAGTAAAATTTGATTACACCACCATATAACCAAAGTCTAGCAGGCTGACATCTTCATTATTCATGAACATCGGGTTATGAGGTAAGTGCAAACAACAGACGAGGGTACCAGCTGAGGTCAGATTAACAAATTACCCAGAAACACACTATCAATCTGAACTAGGATAACATTAAATAAATGTGAAAACCTTTCTAAGAGATAGCAGAACGGAAAGCAGTCACTGCAATCTGCTCTCTGAATGCCACTATTATCAAAATGTCCCCATCTGTAACCAAAATACAGAAATCAGATGGCACCGAAGGTAGACAGACATAACATTTTCAAGTGGTTACTTTTAAGGCAGGTTCTGAACAAAATTATGTTATATGTTAAGAACAGATACAATATATACAAATAAGAAAATACACAAGGAAATATTATACGTATTTTATATACAAAAATATTTAATAAACTAAGTACCAAACTATGGTCCAATAGTTTATGTGAAATGTTCTCTATCCTACCGATATAATTTTGGATGAATTCAAGGCAAAGGTGCCTCTGTACCATACTTAAACCTCAAAATATTAGACACAGATCCAAAAAAACTGCCAGTTTCACAAAGAAACCACAATTATTATACGTAGTGCTGATCACTGTGCTTTATAAAAAAGGGCAAATCAGAGCAGAGGGAGACTGTCCAAAAAAGAAAAAGAAAACATAACTAAGGGGATAGTGATATGGCATGAAGATGAGCTAAAAAGAGTTGTACACACATGTGTATATATAAGACTGAAAGATGACATACTAAACGTTTACTAAGGCATCAGTGGAGCAAGCAGGGTAAACAAGCCTCAAATCTGAGAATAATAAGACCTAAGGGTTACCAATTAATGCCTGAAACAGACAAGGGCAGGTCAGCCTAGAAGAGTGGCTCCTGCTTCGATACCGTAGTTGATATGCCTCGGGATTATCAGTTCAACATCACACACGGGTTCCCATGAGTGGAGGTGCTCACCATGGGTTGCTAGAGCAATAACACCAAATATGGGCGTTGCCACATTCTTGTCCTTGCGTGCCACCCCCAATCCCAACACCACACAATGTCTAGATCCTAGACCACTGGCCTAGAACATGGAAAAAGGAAGAATTCCAAAGAAATCAAAAGTCAGCAATGCCCTCTCAGACACCGTCCACTGCCTGCAACCTTGGCGTCCCTACTGTGATTCATACAAATTAATGTCCCTTGTTCTGATTTCATGGTCAGAAGAGAATCTTGTTATTTTAACTTACTTTCTATGCATATCAGCCTACAGAAAGCAAACACGTTTACACTGACTTGGGGATTCTGAACATGTTAATAGTAAAATACCTCATTTTAAATTAGAAGTTAATACTTCCAAATATTTACATCTCTGAGAGCTTGACTGATTGTGTGAACTGAATGGTTACTGTAAATCCACTTTTAATTGCCAGTCATGAGCTTAACAGATGACCTAACCAGATGTGCTACCATAAAGCCAAAGAGCAGACCTTAAAACTAAGGTGAACTCATCCAGGCAAAAGCCAGTCCCAAACTACATGTCAGCCAGCCAGTCTTTCCTGGTGGAATCACAACCCTACTGTGCATCTTTACTTCCCAGTGAAAATAAACAGCCTTTGCTACAGCCAAACTTTGTCTACAATCACAAAGATACTTAAAATTAAGTAGTACGGTTTTCTCTCTCATCCCAAAAATTTCTCTATTTCTCTGTTGCCTCTTCTTCTAATAGTCACTCCTTATATATTAATCTTACATTACCCTATTAACAGTGGCTCTTTCAGCAGAAGCAGGATTGCCAATGGCAAGAGGACTGGAAAAATCAAGCTGTGCTTAACCTCAGGGAAACCTGGCTGGCAAGCCAGAGAGAAAAGTTGTGCCTGAAGAAAGTTAGGTCGCATAAAAATTCCCGGATCCCAATTCCTCCAGAGAAGAGCTGCCTCACAGCTGTCATAGTTGGCATAGTTAGGACTAGAGAAAGGTCCTATGGGACTTTGCTTTCCCTGCTATCCTCCACTCACATCAATCATTTCTGAATCCCTGAAGGTCAAACAAGAGCCAGTATTACCATACAAAAAAGATCGGTAGAAAAAGAGATTTTGGAAGCTACCTGGAAATATATTATCAAAGAATGCAATCCTGAATACTAAGGACACTTCTGTTCAAATGCTTGAATCATTAAGAGAAATTGTGTTTTCTAGTTTTTCAACAGTTAAAAATGCCAATGTGCCAGCTTCTTTAAATGAAAAATTGTGCCAAAACTCGAAAATGAAATTCTAAAATGCTATCAAAATAAAGGGATTGAGTTTTCATGGCACGGAAAGACACAGACATCTATACATTATCACATATTTGAGGGGTGTGCTGATGCTCGCAGCTTCACAACAAAAAACCCAGTTATGCGTATCACTTTCCCAGTAAACACTCAAATTACAAATGATATGAAAACAGAAAAGTAATTAAAATATAAGCTAATCATCAAAGACAAAACAGGAAAATAAGGAAAATTAGAAACATGAACTTACCAGTTTAATTGCCACATATTCATTTGTATATAAATTTTTCCCTTGAAGAAGAAAGAAAGAAAAGTCAGATTCTACCAATAATTAATTTTTAGAGATATATTATGTAAAACTCTACTCTGGGTGAAAAAAAAAAGCACATAATCTATTTACATAAAGCAAAGGGGGGCACCTGAGTGGCTTAGTCGGTTAAGCATCCAACTCTTGAGGGTCCTGTGATCTCGCCCCTGCCTTGGGTTCCTTGCTCAGCGGGCAATCTCCTTGAGATTCTCCCTCTCCCTCGCCCTCTGCACCGCCTCCTGTGCATGTGCACGTGTGCTCTCTCTCTCGCTCTCTCTCTCAAATAAATCTTTAAATAAAGCAAAGGTCTTC
>CM052895.1:12156273-12175786 GCA_028534135.1 Potos flavus | reverse complement strand
AAAGAAAACGTGACATATTTTTAGTCACTTGGTTCAACATTTAGATGTGCCTTCATCTATATCTTCCAGAATACAGTATTATAAAATTGCAGGCTTCCTGCAATCATTTAATGATACAGTGAGGAATTCATCTTGAGGAACTGGTGTTTCACAAAGGATTAATTTTGTTTTGAGTTCAAAGACAGAATTTGTATTTCCTCAAGACATTATCATCTTTTCACAACTACACATGTGATGCTTAGTCAAGGTACCCAAGGGAAAATATCCACGGGACAAGAAGTGAACCAAAATATACCAAATTCTTCTACAAGTACTATTTTTTTTACTTGCATTTATACAACCAAATTTCTACATTTAGGTCAGAGCAGAAAGCACTAAATCTTTAAAGCATCGTCTTTTTTTTTAACATTAAAGATTTTGCTGAACTCTGAGGATTGTATTTTTAAACATGAACAATGATGAAATAATACTACCAAGGCATCTGTGTTACCTAACATAGGCAGAGCCTCACACGGTTGGCTTTTAATCAATGTTTGTTTTATGCATGAACAAACAAATGACGTGTGAAGTATGTCTTTGTGTGTATAATATGAGTGAGAGGCAGGGAGTGTATGTGTAGAGGGAATCCAGTTAAGACAAGGCTCCAAGCAGACTGGTTCCAATTAACTGTTTTAATCCAATTTCAAAGGACATTCCCAGTAGAGTTTTGTGCTCTACTGAACTTGAAAAGATGGTTTTACCAATTTGGTGGTATTTGGGGGGTATTAGAGAAACATATGCTCTACAGAAACTATGTATACGTTTACAGCAGGAATTGCCCACCAATATCCAAGCACTCCATTCTATACCAATAGAATGATTCAATTTTAAAGTGGCTGTCCAGTGAGAGACGACATTTCCAGCCTCTCTTCCAGCTTGGTGTGCCCACGTGATTAAGTTCCAGATATGAGCAGACATAAGGTTTGTTACTCCTCACTTCCAAAAATGAATGTGTGCTCTCCTGGCCCATTTTCTTCTTCTTGCTGGCTGGCTGGCTGGCTGGCTGGCTGGGAGAGAGCAACCAAAGGAGCAATCACCTTACTTACAGAGAATGAAGCCATATACTGAGGACACAGAGGTGCCCTGACAGCCCAAGGGCTCTCTCTCTGCTTTGTGTTATGTGAAAAAACAAAAACCAACAAAAATCTATTTAGCTTACTACCACTATATTCCAGGATCTCTTTGTTAGAGCATCACAATCCGTTCCTTATTATGACAGTTTTCAGTTAAGTTCCATAATATGCTTCAGTTAGTAGCAGTAGAAAATCAATAAGCATAAAAATGATGAATGCACTCAAATCTGTGTTTATTTGATATATTATCATAACGCCTGCAGAATTTTCAATAAAACAATTCTTAAATAAAACAACCAAACAAGAATTATCAACTATAAAGAACAAAAGAAACACAAGTAAGAGAAGTTATTGAAACTCCTGTGGTATACTTCATTATGTCGAAAGTTCCAATAGCTTATTTCAGACACAGTAACCCATAAAGCTGTATGTAACAACCTTGTTCTGTGTTCTTTTATGGGATGGTCAGGCCACAAGAGGGGACACAGAAGAGGCTCAAGAAAACAAAGTTTAGTATCCTCACAGGTCCTAGACAAGGAGTCACAGCAGAAGTATCATGTTTTGGCCAAGTGGTAGGAGACAGAAACAAAGGAAAGGGAGCTTAGGCCAAAGGCTTTTGAAGTTTCTGCAGAAAGCCAAGGCAAGGCAGGATCAACAGTTCAGGATTAGCTAGTTTGGATAATTCTGGTGGCAAATAATTCCAGGATTTTTGGGCTATACAGGTGGTCTCTCGTCTTGTACCTAGCCATGGGATGATTAATGAAGACTGCCTCCTAGAATATACAGGCCAGAAAGAGGAGATAGAGTTCTGGACCGGTTATTCTGCAGCTCAAGGGCATGCTCCCAACTGAGTCCTTTGCTATCTCTGAGAATTGACTAGCCCTAGCAGGAGTAGTCTCTCCCCGCACAGAAAGATTTTTTTAAGGTGTCAAAACGTAATAGAAGAAAAATGAAAAAAATACATACAATAAAACACTGTATTCTACCTAGCTATGTTTGTTCTCATTCAGTGCCTATTAATATTTCTAGGGGTTTCAGTTGACTGTCTAAGCTAGACAGAGATCTACAAATAGGAAGAAGGCAAGCCTTACCACCAATACATATAAAAATAAAACCAAAAATACATTAATTCATCACTTTACAATTAAAAAAAAAAACAAATAAAAATGTACTATCAGGGATGCCTGGATGGCTCAGTGGGTTAAGCGTCTTTCTTCGGCTCAGGTCATGAGCCCAGGGTACTGAGATCAAGTCCCACACCGGGCTCCTTGCTCGGTGGGGAGCCTGCTTCTCCCTCTGCCTGCGTGTCGCTACTTGTACTACTTGTGCTCACTCTCTCTGACAAATAAATAAATAAAATCTTTACTATCAATCTTTACTATCAATGTACTATCAATTACTTAAATGTAATTTAGATTATTTACAATGTTTACCTATTTTTTTTTAAATTTCAAAGCATTTGGACAGCTTTATGTCAAACTTTTTTTTTCTTAATAATTACCTGTAAGAGCAGTTTCAATGGTGCAAAATATCTGGGGGATTTCAAATTGGCAGGGGAAAGGTATTTGGGGTTGTATGTGGAGGTACAACTTTTATTTAGTGCCCAAGAAGAAGGAGGTTCTAAACAACATGAAGTATTTGGAACAGTCCTCTACAAAAAAAACAGAACTGTCCAGCCCAAAATGTCAAGAGCACCTATAACATGTATACCTTATATTCTTTCTCACTGAATACTAATCACAAAAATTTTAGAGCCAGGAATCAAATTTTCAAGATGTGTCTATTACTGTTGTTTTAAAGGAAGCACTTTAAAGGAACCAGCTTTTAACATTAGCATGTTTACCCAGGTATATAAAGAATGTTGCTTTGAACAACTTTTTTTATACAGAAATTATCTGGGGCCTTTAAAAAAAGAGTAAAATGCTGCTTTCTTTAAATCCCATCAATAAAAAGGAATAAAATGATTAAATCAGCTATATAAGTATAAATGTTATATTATAAACACACATAAAACACAATTACACAGTGTACAGATTAAACATTTAAATAAATAAATATATACAAACATACAATAAATAACCATAGACAGATTAGATACAGATATACAGCCAGGTGTCTGACAAATGGATGGATGGATGGATGGGTGGATGGACGGAAGGACTAATAAATCATTTTACTACTATTCCTGGTTATTCAGCAGTATTTTACTGTTTTTTTCACTATATGTAGCATACACAGGTTCAGTATATGGTACACATAGTTTCTCATACTGCCCCGGT
The DNA here is from genome assembly GCA_028534135.1 of Potos flavus. Classification (NCBI taxonomy): domain Eukaryota; kingdom Metazoa; phylum Chordata; class Mammalia; order Carnivora; family Procyonidae; genus Potos; species Potos flavus. The sequence continues at coordinate 12,172,395 of CM052895.1, read as the reverse complement.
AAAAAGGGTCAGCTAGATTTGACCCACACACATACACACACACATACACACATGGAGGTATACATACACATAAATGTATTTGTAAACATATATGTATGTAGTTACTTTGAAATTAATTACATAAAACCACTTTTAAATAAAAATGGCTAATGTACTATAGTCCTACAGTCATAGCCACAAAGAGATAAGAATACAAATACATATATATGAAATATACCTGTAAAGCTAATGAATACATATAAATTTAAATAAAAATACATACAACATATCATCAATTTAATTTCAAAACAGAACAAATATCTTGATACAATCTTTTAAGGAAGCAGAACAATCATTGTTTTCCTAAAATATGCAGGTACAGTGCTGGTCCTTTACATTATCATCTAAATTTTATCTCCACAATAAACTAGAAGTAGAAGTAATTCCATTTTAAAGTTGAGGAATTTGAGGCCCCAAGTGGTTCCCTGATTTATATCTTCCATGACAGGGGGGACTATTTTTATATTTCTCCAGTATTATCAGTGCCGAATCATGCTTCCTACATGACAGACAAGCAGTACGTTTGGAAGGATGAAGGGTGCTGAAAGTTACACAAGTAAATAACCTCATTTTTCTAATTCCAAAACCAGAAACAGTTTAAGAATTTCCATGTTGCATGGAGCATGGGGTGTGGTGCATGAACAATGAATGAATCTTGGAACACTGAAAAAATAAAATTAAATTAAAAAAAAAAAAAAGAATTTCAAAATATCTAACTCAATATCCTTCAGAAAATGAAGTGTAAATCACTCAGCCTTTCAAATATGTGAGTCCCTACTCAAATGCAAGAGTCTGCCAGACACATCAATCACTGCTCTTTACAAAGTATATCATTGCCTTTTATTGGCTTGCTTCATCAAAAGACTTAATGCACATTAACAACACAAAATAGTATTAAAATGAAGGACTAACTACAAATTAGGGTGTTTTACAAGATGAAAAGGAGAAGTAATTGAGTAGATAAACATACAATTGGATTTATTTCTAATAAGTGGGGTTGTATCTAAGGAAAATCGTAAAGCTAAGTTTTTCCTTTTTACATCTGAATTTTTCACTCTTGGTGGTCCATTGACAAGAGAGCCCAAGGAACCTGGGTATTGACACCCATATAATCATGCTGCCCTGTTCTTATTTCTCTTCATTCAGGATAGCTATATTTCTACTGTACTAGCAGTTAAAAGCCTAGATTTTGGTCCCAAGTCTGTCATTAAATTGCTGTGTGACATCTGGCAGGCAAGCTTCCCTCACTGAATTTCAATTGCCTTAAATGTAGAGTTAGGAGGTTTAATTAGACCAATGTTTACCAAACCAGCCTGATTACAAAAGTAAACTGAATCAGTACTCTGTGTCCCTTGTTAAGAATATAGATTTCTTGGGACACCTGAGTAGCTCAGTGAGTTAAGTGTTGGACACTGATTTCATTGTAGGTCATAATCTCAGGGTCATAGTGATCGAGACCCACCTAGGGCTCCAAACTAGGCATGGTACCTGCTTAAGATTCTCTCTCTCCCTAGCCCCATCACTCCCATTGGGTCTTTTTAAAAAAAGGGGGGGAGGGGCGCCTGGGTGGCTCAGTCAGTTAAGCATCTGACTTTGGCTTAGCTCATGATCCCAGGGTTCTGGGATCAAGCCCCACATCGGGCTCCCTGCTCGGCGGGAAGCCTGCTTGTCCCTCTCCCACTTCTCCTGCTCGTGTTCCTTCTTTTGCTGTGTCTCCCTCTGTCAAATAAATAAATAACAAATCTCAAAAAAAAAAAAAAAAGAATACAGATTTCAGAGCCTCAACCTGGATGTACTTGGTTGGAGAAGGGGTGGTGATAGAATTACAATGTAAATTTCACTGATTTATTTTTTTTTAGGTTTATTTATTTGAGAGAGAGAGAGAAGTGGGGAAGGGCAGCATGAGAGGGACAGGGAGTCTTAAGCAGACTCTACAATGGGTACGGAGCCCATACAGGGGTTCAGTCTCACAAGCCTGAGATCACAACCTGAGCTGAAATCAAGACTTGGATGCTTAACCGACTGCACCACACAGGCTTCCCAATTTCACTGATTTTTATGCAGTTTCAGTATATTACCTTGACTTTAAGCCATACATACCCTCCTAAAGTGGTCAGTTACCAGGGGTTTTCAAATATGAAAAGAAGAGCCTAAATATCATTCTTAAGTAATACACTGCAAATAGCTCCTTTTACAGAGCCATTTTTTTTTCCAGCTTGTTGGGGCTTTTTAATTTACTTTCTTTTTTCTCATATTCCAGATGGGTGATCTCAAGTAAACAGACATTCATATACTAGGGAACTGCTTACAAATAAAATACAAGTACAAAAGAAATTTCCAACATTTATATTCTTTAAAATTATCACAATTAAACAACTAAACAATAAGTATATCATTGTCATTAGAAAGTACTTTCAGGTTAAAAAAAAAGCTTCCACCATAATGGAATAAACAAAATAGTCTTACCTAATCGTAATTCTCCAAAATTGCCACATCCAATTTTTTTTCCAACTCTAAAGTTAGGTCCAACCATTAAAACTCCAGAGGATGAAGACCCAGTTCCTCGAGTGTTGTGTCCCGACCGACCACTAGGTCGTGCCATTCTATCATCTGATTTGTCCTTGTCTTTCTTTTTATTATCCATATCAAGTTTGCGGTACTCCACTTTGAATTCTTTAATCAAGACAAGCACGATGAAATAGGGTATTGTGAGAATAGGTACATAACTAGGTTAACTGTACCAGGTGGGTAACTGTTAACATTCAAATTGCAGCAGGTAGTCAGTTAACTGGAGCGTGTTCATCCCATTCGTAAAATTTTTCTCAGTTGTCTTTTCAGCAAAACATGTCTTCAAAATTATCCTATCGGTGATGTAGGCTGATATTGATAGAGAGCTAGAATATTAAGAAAAGAAAATTAGTTAACCTGAAGAATTCAAAAACATATTTTGGGGTTATTAATAACGTAAGTTCAAGGAATGGATTATTGCTATTTGTTGATTCCCACTTAAATCAAACCACAGACTTAAAGTAACCGTTAGCCTCTTTCTATCCTTTAAAAACAGAGATGATAAAAACAAGGGAAATTTATTAAAAATTAAAAATATATCAAAAATGTGCTATTTCACAGGCCAATATACATTCACTAACCTAGACCTTACAACTTAAAACCATTTCAGTTTTACCAGTAAGTCAATATAAGATTTTCCACTTAAAAGCAGAAAAAGAATACATTTTGCAAATCAGTAAAAGATTTTAATAAAACTGTCTTCCACATGTCCATACACACATACATACAAATTTCCACAATCTTTTCAAATATATATTCTCATTTGAACTTCATTTATTCAAATATTCATTAAAAATAATACAGGGCGCCTGGGTGGCTCTGTTGGTTAAGTGGCTGCCTTCGGCTCAGGTCATGATCCCGGTGTCCTGGGATCAAGCCCCACAGCGGGCTCCTTGCTCAGCAGGGAGCCTGCTTCTCCCTCTCCCTGCAGCGCCACCTGCCTGTGTGTGCTCTCTCTCTCTCTCTGTCAAATAAATAATAAAATCTTAAGGAAGGAAGGAAGGAAGGAAGGAAGGAAGGAAGGAAAGAAAGAAAGAAAGAAAGAAAGAAAGAAAGAAAGAAAGAAAGAAAGAAAGAAAGAAAGAAAGAAAGAAAGAAAGAAAGAAAAGAAGGAAGGAAGGAAGGAAGGAAGGAAGGAAGGAAGGAAGGAAGGAAGAAAGAAAGAAAGAAAGAAAGAAAGAAAGAAAGAAAGAAAGAAAGAAAGAAAGAATTCAAATACAGGGACCCTGGGTGGCTCAGTCATTATGCATCTATCTCCGGCTCAGGTCATGATCCCAGGGTCCTGGGATTGAGCCCCGGATCCAGCTCCTTGCTCAGTGGGGAGCCTGCTTCTCCCTCTCCCTCTGCCTGCTGCTCCCCCTACGTGTGCTCTCTCTCTCTCTCTCTCTGTCAAATAAATAAATAAAACGTTTAAAAAAAGAATTCAAATACTATTTATTAATAAATAAATATTTATTATTATTAATAACTATATACGGAAATGGGCTTCAGAAATGGTCATGCAAAGAACATTCTTGCCACCCATCATGGGAAACAATTCTTACATAACATTTGAACTGGGCCTTAAAAAAAAAAAGTAATTTCACAAGGTTAAGAAATACTGGCACCCATCTTATGAGGTGGAGAAGATTGGTTTTTATATTTTCTAATAGATACATGAAAACACTAAAGCTTAAAAAAAGGCTTTTGGAGGAGTCTTCCCCATTCATCTTCTCTGGGAATTTCACCCACCTAACATACCTCAATTCTGCAAGCTTAATTAATTCTCCTACTTTTGTTTAAACAATTTGCGTGGATTCCTATTCTTTGCAATTAAAGAAGTGACTTTAAAACATAGTCACTAATAAGGAAATCAAGGACTTCTTACTGTATTTCTGAAACTGATTATGTGATGCAATAACAACGAGCGTTGAAACAAATAGTATCTTCTAATTAATTCCCAGCAATTCCCCAAATACGCAATTAATCCTAACATCCAATGTGTTTAAGGTGTTTCATAGTATTCCTGTCATACTCATATTCTGCAGATAAAACTGTAAGCCTCTCTTTGGTATATGTAAAAGACATACACTGTTTATTCTGTTTCCAAATATAATAGAGTAACTGATACTGAACTTCCCATCCTGCTATAAATAACTATACAAATGGATAAAACTTAGGAAGCATCCATTTTCAGGTATTGAATAACAGGCACCATGGTCTGTGATCTTCAAGAAAAAGCAAACACATAAGGTGAGTCCCACCTTTACCCAAGATCTCTAGGGAGGGATAATTTTCTGACTACAGTATGGGAAGGTGAAACACAGGTAGAACACAATGATCACAGATCAGTCGCTGTTGAAGCAAATGAAATTTGCAGAATGTGGTACACAAGGTGAGGCAATGGTACAGTGCTGGGGGTAAATACTGGTAGGCAGAAAGCTAGACTACATGTGTAGCAATATTCTGAAATACCTAGTAGACAATGGCTACTATGGGGTTAAATGAATAATGAACATACTAAAGGCTGCACAGTGCTGAGAGAGTTTTAAGTTCATATGTAGTCATGGTGGAGGAAACTCATTAATATCCCAGGAATTCAGCTGAGACACCACAAAGACCAGGTCTTAAGAGTAAAGACCATACTCTAGAGTAAAGACTACCCTACGGGGCTCAACTAAAGCCTAAAACCAAGCCTAGATATATAAAGAAAAGCATCAGTTAACCTCACTCCATTCCATAAAGAAACTCAACATACTTAAAAAGACAAAAGACCCAGACTCTTAACAATGTTGAACTTATAATGTCTAGCATAAAAGTAAAAATTACCAGACATGCAAATAAGCAGAAATGGCCACAGCCAGGAAACCAAGCTGTCAAAAGAAAGAGACTCCAAAATGATCCTGCTAGTAGAATTAGAAAACAGGACTTTAAAGATAAATAAATAAATGAATGAATGAATGAATGAATGAAAACAGAACTTAAAAACTACTAAATAGTGGTTAAAGTCCTAGTAAATTGAATAAACAGAATGGGGCAGAAAAAAATATTTGAATAAATAATGGTTCAAACTGTCCTAAATTCAGTGAAAAACATTAACCTACAAATTGAGGAAACATGAAACTTCAAAAAGAAATCAAGAGCACTGGAAATCAGAAATGCATGGGTATTCATTTCTTTAAAAGATAAATTACTGACTAAAGCATAAATAACTTTTTAGTGTCATTAATAACAAAAAATGGAAGTAAAATTTATGACAACAAAAATGGGGGTAGTATATGGAATTGCATTATTTTAAGATTGTTATATTTGTGGGGAATGATGTGGTTCAATATTAAGTAGCCAATGTCAAGTAAAGCATGTTTATTTTAATACTTAGGCCAAATACAAAAAATTAACTTAATAGGAATAACTAAACAGCTAAGACAAAATATAAAAATAATAAACGACATCTGATTAAAACAAAAGAGAAAGAAGACTGAGACAAAAAGAAAACAAAGAGCAAGACACTGCAGTCAAAAACACACAAAGGACTATGAAAATGGACCATATTCTCAAAAGGGAAAAATTGTCAGATTGTATAAAAAAAGCAAGAATCAAATATATTCATCTCTAAAAACAATTTCAAATACAAAGACAAAGAGACTGAAAGTAAGAGACAAAGACACACTATGCAAATTGCAAGTGTAAGAAAACTTGAGAAGCTACAATATTACCATACAAAGTAAATAGCAAAACAAAGTAATATCTCCAAAAATACAGAGGTCCATTTCATAATGCCAAAAATATTGAGTAAGCTGAAAAACATAAAAATCATAAATATGTATGAGCAAAATAAAAAACTAAAAAAACTAAAATTAACAAAACTAAAACTAAGAAAACTGAAGGAAAAAAGACCATCGAAGGTGAAAACATTAACAATGTTTCAATAAATGATAAAATAGAAGACAAAAATACCTAGGGGCGCCGGGGTGGTTCAGGGATTTGAGAAACTGAGTCTGGATTTTGGCTCAGGTCATGATCTCAGGGTCATGAGATCAAGCCCCATCGCATCAGGCTCCACGCTCAGCAGGGAGTCTGCTTGAGATTTTCTCTCCCTCTCCCTTTTGCCCCTCCCCGTGTTCTTGCGTGCTCTCTCTCTAAAATAAATAATCAATCTTTAAAAAAATTAAAAAAGAAAAAAAAAGAAAAAAATTAAAAAGGAAGCAAAATATCAGGATCTACATAGTAGATCTAAGTAATACCATCAATACCCTGCACTTAACTGACATTTATACAATATAACATTCACTAACTACCAAATAGTAATTCCTTTAAATGTTCACCAAGAAAGATCATATGCTGTGTCATAATTCAAGTTTCATATAGCTGAAGTATTACAGAGCACATTCTCTGATCAAAATAGAATTTAAAACAATAAAAAATCATATCCACTTTTGTATATAAAGTGGGGTGGGGTGGCTGGGTTATGGACATTGGGGAGGGTATGTGCTATGGTGAGTGCTGTGAATTGTTTAAGACTGATGAATCACAGACCTGTACCCCTGAAGCAAATAATACATTATATGTTAATATAAATAAATAAATAAATAAATAAATAGTTGAAAATCAATCACGTGAGAAATTAGAAGAAAACTGTAACAAAATAATAATGAAACATTAAATTTTGTAAGCTATATCTAGATCAACACTTAGAACAAAATCAGAAGCTTTAAACTGCCTACAGTTAAAAACATTTTTAAGCAATGATCTAGGTTTTCGTCTTAAAAAGCTATAAAAGAACAAATTAGACGTCATTTTAAGGAGTATTTTAATAGAGCTATTATTAATATACCATGGGCTTGTATGAAAATATAGTCTTAATGAGTGAAAACAGGAGTCTCAACAGATAAATGCCAAAATATCATTAAAAAAATGGAAACTCTAGAACAAAAAGACTGATATCTGAAATGAAAAGCTTCACTGGATACACTTAAAAGTAGATTGGATAAAGCAGAATAAAGTGTCAACGAACCTGAAAGGAAATCCAAAGAAATTATCCAGGGAACAAAATCAATAAAGTAGAAAATAAACAACAGAGGAAGTAAATAAAGCCAAAATACTCATTCTCTGAAAATGGACAATAAAACTGATAACTCCTAGCAAAAATGATCAAAAATAAAAAGAGAAAATATACGAATAACCAATAACGGTACTGAAAGAAGGGACATCACTGAAGATCTTACAAATTTTAAAAGAATAAAGGACAATTATGAGCAACTTTATACCAATTATTTGATAACTCAGATGAAATGGACAAATTTCTTGGGGCGCCTATGTGGCTTAGTCGGTTAAGCAACTGACTCTTGATTTCAGCTCAGGTTGTGAACTTGGGGTCATGAGATCCAGCCCCACGTCCAGCTCCAAAATCATTGTGTAGAGTCTGCTTTTCTTTCTCCCTTCCCCCTACTGCTTGTGCATGCAATCTCTCTCTCTAAAATAAATAAGTTAAAATCGTTTTTTAAAAAAAGGGAAATGGACAAATTTTTTGAAAAATCCAACATAGGATTACAAGATGAAACAGAAAATATCAATAGCTCTGTAAATATTAAAATAACTTAATTTTTTTTTTAACAAAATCTCTCAGATATTTGAGTGAACAAACTCAGGAACAAATGAGTACATATTATATGATTCTAGCTATATGAAGTTCTAGAATCAGCAAAACAAGCTGTGGTGATAGAAATCACACCAGTGCTGCCTAGGGTGTTGGGATATCCAAGTGAAGAGCAGCATGAGGAAACTTTCTGAGGGAAGGAAATGTTCTACAACTTAACTGGAAAAGGACTACACAGGTGTATACGGTTGTCCAAACTCATAAAATGATACTTAAAACCTATGCATCATAGGTCATAGTATCAACAACACTTCAAAATGTGACTTTTAGAAATAACCCACATCCAAAAAAAAAACGGTGCTATATCAGAAAGCTCATGTTTTTTCCATCCTATGATGTTATCATAAAAGTTATCTGAAAATGCTACTTTTCTTAAACTTAATGAATATATCAGTATTTTACTTTAGAAGCTTAAAGGGCCTTTCTATACTTCTATACTTCTATTACTTCTAGAAGTAATTTTCCTTTTGCAATTTTTTATGTTATTTTCAATACATAGCTTTTGGTTTATATTTAATCAAATGCCCAAACCACAATGTACATGTAATTAAGAATTCAAATAATAAAGATAAAATAAAAATACCCCTTGGGATACCCACACCCCTTGTCCTCCAACCCGCTTGCCTATGCAGAGGTAATAACCATTACTTTCAGTTCGGTGCATATGCTCCAGATCTTTTTTGTAATGCGTGCATGCACATACTTGTGTACAGCAATATTTACAGGTTTGCTTGTTTGTTTTACAGAAGTCCTCATGAAGGCTCTGACGAACCAGAAGTGCCTCACGAAAGAAAGAGCATGTGAACGCGTTTCATACATGAAAGGACTTTTGCCCTTTCGCCTTCATACCCCTCTACTCAATACGAACGGTAGAGGAGCAAGGGCCAGCAAATGAAGGGGGTGGGGGGCAGGAAAGAGTCAGTGGACAACCAAATCCCTTCCCCAAATGAAGTTCCAGAGCCAAGAGCCGGGCCTGAAAGTGAGAGGTGAGGAGACAGTCACTGAAAGAAGCAATGAATCAGCTTAAAACTGAACCTCAAAACCAGAACAGGTATTTTTAATACCTGAAAATAAGTCCATTGCCAAAAGTGAACTTATTCTTATAAATATATGACAAGAAATCAATGGAAACTAAGATATCATCTATGAGTGGGGAAGGGAGAATAATCAAAGTAGATATATGATAATACTGGTTACTGAGAAATGAAGCTCTTTTCTGTTTTAGCCCATCCAGCTCACCACATTCAAAAGAAACTCTTCATGAACGTGTAATAATAGATTTTTTTAGTCTTTAAAATATTTTTGCGAACTACATTTTTTACTAAAATATTTTCTTAGTAAGGATCTCAAACAGCACTAGTACGTTCCCTGTTATAGCAACTATCCAACAGTATTAGTATCGCCTACAATTCTGGCTATTAGCTATAGCCACAAATTCCAGCCTACAGGCTAAATTCAGCCTGTGGTTGGTTTTGTACACCACAAACTAAAAACGGTCTTTACATTTTTACATGGTTGGGGAAAAAAATTAAAAGAATAATAACATTTTATAACACATGATAATCACATGAAATTCAAATTTTATTGTTCATGAATAAATTTTTATAAGAATGAATCCATGTTAATTGATTTACATATTTTGACGGCTACTTCAGGCTACATGAGTGGAGTAGTTGTGAGAGACCATACGTGGCAGGCTTGTCATTTCCCACTGCTGCACAGCGCACCACAAATTGCTATGACTGTCATGCTTTTAAAGCACAGGACAGGGTGGACTAGGTATTTCAAATTAGACGGTAAAGCACTGTGTTCATTATAACACTACACTAAAGAATACAATATACTTGGACATGACCAAAAGTACTAGCTTTCTAGTGCTGTATAACAAATGAGCAAAAACTTAAAGGCTTATAGCAATATACACTTACTAGTTCACAGTTTCTGTGGATGAGAAGTCTGGGTACAGCTCAACTGAGTCATTTGCTCAAGGCTTCACAGCTTCCTTCAAGGTATCAGCTAGGCTGCGTTCTCATCTGGAGGCTAAAGTAGCAAAGAATTCTCTTCCAGGCCCTTTCAGATTATGGGCAGAATTCACATTCTGGCCCTGTAACAGTAAGGGCCCCTGTTTTTTGCTGGCTCTGGGATGGAGGCCACCCTCAGGTCCTACACAACATCTACAGTTCCTAGAAGCTGCCTATGGTTCAGCGCCATGTGGGCTTCTCGAACATAGCCACTCACTTCGAGTCCCGAAGAAGAATCTCTAACTCCGATTTTCTAAGAATGAGTTTGATGTAAGGTAATATAACCTTCTCTCCTACCCTAAGTTCCAGTCTTTGTGCCCTGCTCTAATACAACAGCTCTCCCAGGCCTGGGGACCCTCACTATGTGATTCCAGACCTCTTTGATGCGACCTGCCTATGGAGGATTAGGAAAAAAGAAGTCTTGGAATACCAACTAGTAGCAAAGACTTGGGGAAGGATTAATATGGCTATGCTTATTTTAATAATTATAAAATAGGATTAGACTAGGAGATTTCTAAGGATACTCTTACATTATGCACAGTATTAAAATTGCCTGTTGAATTTGATGACAGTGGCTTTTATATGTAACTTCATGATCTCTGAACCTAGTACCCTAGTGGGCATGTAAGGCAGTCAATAGATATTGTAGGTTAAAACATGAGTTATCTCTATCTCTAAACATTTCCAGGTTTGAGGTGTATAATTCCTTAGAGCCCTCCCAGCTACTTATCACCAGACCCCCTAACATCAGGCTATTCATTCACCTGAAACACCTCAGTGAGCATTATTCGCATATGCCAACAAGTGTGCTACCAGTGCTCCCAAGAATTTCCTGGATGAGATGGCAGTCCCTTGCCTGAATTACTCTGTTAATACTGTCTGCATTCTGTGATTCATCCTAGCACCAAAGAAAAATCAGTTCTGAAAACTGAAGATATTCTTTCAGCTCTACCTAACACCAATAGACCATGAGTCACAAATCCAAATGCCCAAACAAGTAAGGCAGGTAATATGTATGAGTGAATCAAGCAGAGACTAAGACAATAAGGAATACTGGGGACTATAGCAAACCAGAAAGCAAATACCCCACTTGAAAGGGGCAGCTATTACTCAGCTGTAAACAGTATCAGTGCCATTCAGGAATCTAGACATTCTAATTTTTCCAGAAAATGCAGAAGCCTTTTGAGTGTGTGTGTGTGTGTGTGTGTGTGTGTGTGTGTGTGTGAAATCTCTGTAGTTGCTATTTGCTGAGCACTTACTACACTAAGTATGTTAAATAGATTAATTCATAAATTCTCAAAACTATTTTTTTACCAACAAGGAAACTAAATTTTAAAGAAATTATACTGCACAACCAGCATCATGAAGTCAGTAACTGGTTCAGTGAGAATATGATTTTAAAAAGGAGAATTTCTGAGTTCATATTCTTACCCACTTTACCTCCTCATGTTGTTCTTGCTAACCGTCTGACCTCTCAAAATATAGACTGTAACTTTCTAGCTGGATCTGCAGCCTGGGACTTCCCCCTTTTGCCAGCCTATATTCTCAGTATCTATAATGCTTCGATATTGGCAGATCCTAATCTGAACCAAACTGGGGTAGGGGGGGAACCCATCATTCAACAAGCCCCATTCATGTACACAGGTCTCCAAGACATTTCTGAAAAGACGATATACACACACGAAACAGAAGGAAAAAAATCATTAATCTACAAAATTGTAACATGCTGTCTTACTATGATATATATATATATATATATATCTTTCTGTTTAAATATTCTATTTTCTAAGAGTTAACAACTGTAACTATGTATATTCTTACCAGTAACACTTGGGAGACATGAAATATTAATAAACTTTTGGAAGATGGGAAGAAACGCATATACTACAGGTAAAACGTGAAGGAAGCAAAGTCCCAAACTAAGGGCCAGAAAATACAACAGATAAGTAAAGAGATGGTCTGCCCGACAGAAGTCCACAAAGGCTTCCTAAAGGACGTTTTGTGAAATAGTAAGCACAAATGAAAAAGGGATGGGAGGCAGGGGTAAAATGGGGAAACAGGAAAATTGTTACTAACTACAATTAATATCTCCTATGTAAAACAAAACAAAATAAAAACAAACCTCTGAAGAAGCCAAGAAGGGTCCAAAAGAGAACATGGGGGAGGGGAAATTATACTCTGGCATCACAGAATGAAACCTGTCCCCATTTGGCATTCTGAAGAATTCCTTGCCTAAAGACTGATGCCCTGAGTACTCATTCTAACATGGAAACTCATAGTCCAATAAGCACCATCGTGCATACATGACACCAAGAGACTAATGAACTGACAATCCAGAATTACCATATTTGTGGAGAAAGCTAATTATATGAAAGAAAAATACAAACAAAAAAAGCAAATAAAAAATCTGGAAAAAGGAGATCACCCACACAAAAGACAAAAAACTACAAAAAATAGTAACAACTAGATCCTGAGAGGCTTTTGAGAAGAACAGTAATATAGAGGGAGAATGATAAAATAATGCTACATTAAACGGAATAAGCAAAGATCAGGTGGGGAAACAATTTTAATGTGCAAAACAAAAACAAGAAAACAAATAAAGGAAAACATAGGATGAAGCAATCGAACACCTCCAACTTCCAATTAATAATTTCAACAAATGCAGAGGACAGAGAAAACTAAGAAAATTTTTCAAAGAAAATTTTCCTGAGCTAGAGCAAAAAGGGCCCAAAGAACACTAATCAGGAATGATACCCTCCGTTTATGGCACCATTATTTATTTAAAACAGTCAAATTATGGAAGTAGCCCAAGTGTCTATCGATAGATGAAAGGGTAAAGAAGACATGATATATGTATTCAATGGAATGTTATTCATCCATAAAAAAATAAAATCTTGTCATTTGCAATAACACAGATGAAGGGAGAAAGTTTAAGGCTAGGCAAAATTAAGTCAGTCGGAGAAAAACAAATATAGGATGTCACTCATATGTGGAATTTAATAAACAAAACAAACTAACAAAGGGAAAAAGAGAGAGAGAGAAACTAAGGAACAGATTCTTAACTATAGCAAACTGATAGTTACCAGACGGGAGGTCAGTGTGAGGATGAGTGAAATAGATGAAGTAGGTGATGGGGAAGAAAGAGTAAACTTACCACAATGAGCACTGAGCTGAATCACTATATTGTATACCTGAAACTAATATAAAACTGTATGTTAACTATACTGGAATTACAATAAAAAACAATAAAATTTTTTTAACCCTAGCATACTACTTGGTTCTCCAGCATGTCCTAACAGTGCAAGCATGGTTAATTGATTTTCAGCTTTTAGAATCAATCCTACCCAAAAAATGCAAGATAAATATACAGAAGAGAATATAAATTTGTCCAACCTTGATACAATTGACAAATGCTCAGCTGTTAACAGGAAGTAGAAGTAAAAGAAACAAGAGAAATAAGAATATCTGCGCCTTACAAAGTATGGAGTAGAGAGATCATGTAAAATTTGCTAGAACAAAACAGAGATATAAGAATGTTATTTAAAGTGTCAAAGGTAAGCAATAGAGGACATAAAGATAGTAACTATCCAAACATTTAAAGACAGAAGGGTAACTGGAAATGTGTAGGCTAAAATTTCATCACTCTTAGTAGAAAATTATAAGATAATGCCTCTGCAAAGGAAAAAAAAAATTTTTTGCTTCTTGCCTTCTAATTTGAATACCTTTTATTGATTTTTCTTTTCTGACTGCTGTGGCTAGGACTTCCAGTATTATGTGGAATACAAGCGGTGAGAGAGGGCATCCTTGTCTTGTTTTTGATCTTAGAGGAAAAGCTTTAGCCTTTCATCACTGCATATGTTACTTATGGGCTTGTCACAGGTGGCCTTTGTTATGTTGAGGTACATTCTTTCTATACATAATTTCTCAAGACTTTTATCATCAACAGATGTTGAATTTTATCAAAGGCTTTTCCTGAATCTATGAAGGTGCTCATACAATTTTTAACCTTTATTCTGTTAATGTGGTGTATTACATTAATCGATTAGCAAATGTTGAAGCATCCCTGCATTCCAGGCTTAAATCCCACTTGAACATGGCATATGATCCTTTAAATGTTCTGGTAAATTCAGTTGGCTAGTATTGTGTTGAGGATTTTTGCATTTATATTTAGTAGGGATATTGGTCTGTAATATTTTTTTCTTGTAGTGCCCTTATCTGGCTTTGGCATCACAGTAGTATTGGCCTCATGAAATGACTTCAGGAGTATTACTTCCTCTTCAGTTTTTTGGAAGAGTTTCAGAAGAATTGATAGTCATTCCTCTTTAGATGTTTAGTAGAATTCACCAGTAAAGCCATCGGGTTCTGTTTTTTTGTGGTTGTTGTTGGGAGATTTCTGATTGCTAATTCAATCTCCTTAGTAGTTACAAGTCTATTAAGATTTTCTATTTCTTCCTGAATCAATCTTGGTAGGTTGTTTGTTTCTATGACTTCATTTCTTCAGATTACACAATTTGTTGGCAATAATTGCCTACAAGAGTCTCTTATGAGCCTTTGCATTTCTACAGTATTAGCTGCAGTATCACCTCTTTTATTTCTAATTTTGAGTCTTCTCTTTTTTTCTTAGTCTAGCTAAGACTTTATCAATTTTATCCTTAAAAATACAGCTCTTCATTTTGTGATCTTTTCTGTTGTTCTAGTTTCTATTTCACTTTGCTCTGATCTCATTATTTCCTTCCTTCTACTAACTTTGAACTTAGTTTGTTCTTCTTCTAGTTCTTTTTCTTTTACCTTGAAGTATAAACTTAGGTTCCTTTATTTGAGGTCTTTCTTTATTCTTTTTTTTTTTTTTAAGATTTTATTTATTTATTCATGAGAGATAGAGAGAGAGAGAGAGAGAGGCAGAGGCAGAGGGAGAAGCAGGCTCCACACTGAGCAAGGAGCCCGACACAGCACTCAATCCCAGGACCTCGGGATCATGACCTGACCCGAAGGCAGACGCTTAACCATCTGAGCCACCCAGATGCCCCTTTCTTTATTCTTAATATAGGCTCTTATCACTATAAATTTCTCTTTAAGAAGTATTTTTGCTATATTCCATTAGTTTTGGTATGCTGTATGTCCAACAATTCTACCAAAAACTGTTAGCTATAATAAACAAATTTAGTAAAGTTACAGGACAGAAAATCGACATACAAAAATCACTTGAACTTCCATATACTAACAATGAATGCTCTGAAAAAGAAATTATGAAAGCAACTCCATTTACGATAGGATCAAAAAGAATTAAATACTTAGAAATAAATTTAACCAAGGAGGTGAAAGACCTATACACTGAAATGTATAAGACAATAATGAAAAATACTGAAGAGGCACAAATACAACAAAGATAGCCAATGTTCTTAAATTGGTAGAATTAGTATTGTTACAATGATTAAATAACCCAAAGTGATCTGGGTATTCAATGCAATCTTATCAAAAATCCAAGGGCTTTTTCTACAGAACAGAAAAAAACAATGCTAAAATTCACAGAGAACCACAAAAGACTCCAAATACCAAACCAAACCTAAGGAAGAACAAGGCTGAAGGCATCACACTTCCTGACTTCAATCTATATTACACAACTACAGTAATCAAAACAATATGGTATTGGCATTAAAAAAAAAAAAAAAAAAGACACATAAATCAATAGAACAGGACAGAGAAGCCAGAAATCAATCCATACATATATGGTCAACTGATCTTTGACAAGGGCACCAAAAACATAAAATGGGGAAAGGACGGTCTCTTCAATAAATGGTGTTGGGACAACTAGACATCCACATGCAAAAGAATGAAACTGGACCCCTATCTCACATCTCA
>CM052895.1:12136475-12155773 GCA_028534135.1 Potos flavus | reverse complement strand
TAAAAGCACAGGAGTATCAAACCATGCTAAGTTATAATCGGTTATAACTGAGTCAAATTTTAAAGAGAAATTTTATTAAAGTCTAAATTTTCTTAACATACATAAACATTACTGAATATCTAATTAAGTAAATTTTCTAACTATCCAGCTCTGACTCTTTTCTAGTAACTAGGATATGACTAGATCATAGGTCTTCAAAATATCTTTTGTGCCTCCTCTTTTCATTTTCACAGGTGAACTTATACTCTCATTGGTAATACCCCTTATCACAGCTAAGGAGTCTCAACAGTTGGAACAGTAAGGAAAGTTTAATTTGAAAATGTCCAGCCCCCTAAACATTTATTACATGTGCAGCCAGAGAAGCATACATCACCCTCATCTCCTGCCCCCTTAAGTATGATGGGAACAAAAAATCAAGCAGACGTCACAGTAAATTTCTATTAATGAAAAATTCACAATATCAGTCTCTACGAGCAGGTCACCTCACTATAAAATTGCAAACATGGCTGCAAATCCCAATCATAAGAACGTTATTAAATTTAAACTCCAAGCTGTAAAGGAAAGTCATGTTCTGTTTTGGGGGACTCACCTGCATTCAACAAATACTTACTGAATATCTACCCTGTACCAAGCATAGTCCAAGGATCTGGAGATACAGAAATGAACTTGTCCCAGAACATGTCTCACCATGCCCTTTTATGTCTATCTACTTCGTGACTGCCATGGCACAGTAGTATATTTTTTATATTGATTAAAAAGGATATCCTTCCGTACCTGAGCAAAACTAAAAACAGTTGGTTTCCAGGAGTTATGTTCTATAAAGTTGCAGCAATCTCTGAAACAAGAACAATGGGCCAACGCTCCTAGGGAAAATAAAGGGTTCAGTTCCTGCAAGTCTCTGGTCACAACATTTTCAGCAAACAATTAATATACAACCTTGTTCACGGATGTTTCTGTTTAAAGATGGCTTATTTAATACATCTTGTTGAGTCATTAACATTGAACTCGGAGCCAACAGCACTAAAACTCATGCCTGAACTAAGCTCACATAACACACATTTTCTCAAGAAAGCCTATCACACAGGCTTTTTGAGTACAGGGAACACTATACAGCACTTCCATACTACATTTGGGGGTCATGTTAAACAGCAAAATCACCCCCAAAAAGCATTAAATAGGCCCCAAAAAAGAAAACAGAGAGGCAGAGCATCACCTTGTTCAGTTTTTGGGTGGGAACATGCATGTTGGGTAATTCAAATTTTTTGCCGCTCTGCACATGTTCATATCGTGAATGCCGGGGAAAGCACCAAGAACGTTGATCTGGGGGCTACGAATAAATTTTAGCAAGTAGAGAAATCTGCAAATATAGAGTCTGTTAATAATGAGGATCAACCCTAATTAATGAAGGGAATCTCCTCTCTTTAAACATATTCCCATCTAATAAGAAATGACAGAATTCAAATATCATCATTATGCAACTCCTAGGGAACTAATGGAAGTAGGTAAGTATCACTTGCTGTTAATGTCACAAAAAAAAAAGAAAAAAAAGATAACCTTTGAGCTTCCTGTTGGAAGAAAAAAAAAATCAAAGTGAACCCGATGAAACCTCTACATTTTACAACCAATTTACAGGAAAGACAAGGCGCAACGTTTTTACTTTTCAAACTTAAGGTAGCCCATTTATTTTATCTGATGGCCTGAAGGGCAGGGATATTTTACTGAGCTCTATCTCCCCATTATCGATTATAATACGTAATACATAGCAGATGTTTATTAAAAGTTTGTTGAATAAATGAGTAAATGAATGAATGAGTGAACAGACAATCTACCTCTTAGAAGTTTAGGAATGTTAATTTATAAGATCATGTCTTTTTGAAGGAAAGAAGGAAAGAAAAAGGTATGGACAGACAGGCAATTTACAGCTCAAAGGATACTACAAGTGTAGTAACACCTCATGAATCAAAGGTCATTTACACTGTAGTTTCTAATCACCAAAACATAGCAATGAACCAGAAGGAAAAAAAATGTACTAAAAGAAGTCACAAAATGCATATTTTGCTCATTAAATAAAAAGAGCCCCTAAACTATATTTTACTTTAATATTAAAATAACTCTAGTAAGTTTATTATTAGAAAAACATAGCAGGAACAATTGAAGTGACTAGGAAAATGTGACAGAGAAGAAGACAACCTTATACACCTTGATAAATTCAGACAATCTATGCATCACGGCACACTTTGTAACTTATGTGCGGAATGAGAACCCTGACTCAGCAAGATCTGAACATGTTTAGAAAACACTGAGAAGAGTACTACCTCATAAAGTTGATCATTTAAAAAAAAATACTAAAATAAAAAATTTTAGTATAAATTTGGTCTTCTAATTTATCTAACAGGTCACTGACTGATAATGCACAGATAATGTCAGAAAAGTCAGTAGCTGCTTCATACATAGTTCTCATAATGAAGTTACATTTTTCTTTTTAACTATAGTGCTAATTCCTAAATTTGTAAAAATATATATTTACAAATAACGATCAAGTGTAGGCAAAGGTTACAAAAGTAAGAGATTCACTCAAGAGTATCGACATCTGAGGGACACTTGGTTGGCTCAGGCAGTTAAGCGTCTGCCTTTGGCTGAGCTCATGATCCCAGGGTCCTGGAATCGAGTCCCTCATCGGGCTCCTTGCTCAGTGGGGAGCCTGCTTCTCCCTCTACCCCGCTCCCTGCTGTGCTCTCTCTCTCTTTCTCTCTCTCTGACAAATAAATAAAACTTTTATAAAGAAAAAGAGTACCAACATTTGACATTTGATCACTTTACTTAGGAAGCTAATATTGTCAATCCTTATTGTAGAAAGAAGTTAATATTGTAACTGACAAGAAATTATAAATAACCAAGTTGACTTCTACAAAATTCTAGAATGAAATGTACAACAAGTGATAGAAAAGCTTAAAGTATCACTTCTCCAGACTAAGGATTTCTTTCTGCCTGAACCAAACCATGAGAATCCTTCTCCAAATAAGTGCTGTAGCCAGAAGACAGAGACACGGAATTGAAAGACACTTTAAGTCCCAATATGGCACCAGGGTTAAGGCCTAGTTTTTCTTTTCTTTTCTTCCTTTTTTTTT
Source organism: Potos flavus (assembly GCA_028534135.1). Lineage (NCBI taxonomy): Eukaryota > Metazoa > Chordata > Mammalia > Carnivora > Procyonidae > Potos > Potos flavus. The sequence goes on along the minus strand of CM052895.1, from coordinate 12,152,645 downwards.
TTTTTTTAAAGATGTATTTATTTGAGAAAGAGATAGAGAGTATGGTGGAGGGGCAGAGAGAAAGGTTAAGAGAGTCTTAAGCAGACTCCATGCTGAGTGCAGAACCCAACTGATGTGGGAATCAATCTCACAACCCTGAGATCAGGACCTGAACCAAAACCAAGAGTCAGAAGCTTAACAGACTACACCACCCAGATGCCCCAGGCCTGGTGTTTCCAGGGCTGGTTCACCTAAGCCAGAAAGAAAATCTCCAAAACATCATGAAGATTGTATTCCCTAAAAATAGAGGTTCCCCTAAATATCGATCTATCCGATAGGTCTACAGCAATGAAAATATCATGTTCAGACTGAATATTATTGCCATGGTATTTTGGTGTGCAATCAAATTAACAAGCTAATTATTAAAAAGTAATTCAATATAGCAAATTTAAAGTTCGGGAATTGCTTATTACTAGAACTCTTTGACATTACTGGTGGGAATACAAAACGGTATACAGCTGCTTAGGAAAAGTTTGGCAGTTTCTCATAAAGTTAAACATACACTTATCATATGACCAACAATTCCATTCTAAGAACTTACCAAGTCAAATGAAAACTTCGAATCACCAAAAAGAAAAAGAAAAAAAAAAAAAAAAAAAGCTGCACACAAATGTTCAGGGCAGCTTTATTCCTAATTGCCAAAATCTGGAAACGAATGCTTCAAATGGTGAATGGATAAACATGCCGAGGTACGTCCATATAATGGAACACTGCTCAGGAGCAAAAAGAAACGACTGACACATGCTTCACCGTGAATGAATCGGAAATATCCTATGCAAAGGGAAAGGTGATAGATTCAAAAGGCTGCATACCACACAGTTCCATTAATATGCTATTCTGAAAAAGGCAAAAGTACAGAAACTGAGAACAGATCAGGTTTTGCTAGGGGCTGGCAGTGGGAGAAGGGGTTGACTACAAAGGGGCAGCAGGAGGGAAATATGTGGAGCTAAAGGAATTGTTTTGTGCACTGACAGTAGGGGGAGTGAACTTTAGCGTGCAAAATTTAAAAACAGGAAAAAGAAAAAAACTATCTAATATAAAAAAAAAATACTTTGCGACAAAACCATAATTAAGTGAAATGTTCAAAAAATTGAATACTTCCTTTAAATTTTCTGGCTACCCCATAAATGCATTTAATTTCGACTTCCGCCATTTAAAAAAAGAAAACCTTTCCATAAAGTATTTATCTACTTTTAAGCCTGAGTAATTACGTCAGATGCTTGTGTTTATTAGCATATTTAAAGTAGGGCCAATTTATTTGTTTGCGATATCTCATACGACTATGATGATGCACACTAAATTGGTTTGGAGTGAGCACGGTGCCTCGGGAGGCATTTAATCAAAGTTCTTCCATGTTAATTCTCCCTAATAAAAAAGATGAAATGACTAATCCATTCATTCAACAAATAAGTAATCACAAGAGGCCTATCATGTGCCAAATACAGGAAATGAAATGGCACACAAGACAATCACAATCCCTGACATCGCACAGCTTAAACAAATAATAATGTAAAGTATGATATATACAAGAGAATTACAGCACTGTCAGAGCACACAGCAGATGCACATAACCTAACTACGTAAGCTCTAAATCTTCCATTAGTAACTACATGGTAAAATGCCTACCATCTTGGTGAATTCAACAACACAACTGAAAAAGCATACACCACAGCTCACCACCCCGTCACCCCTCAGTGCTTAGGGAGGGAAAGAAAGCAAAGACCATGTACACAGAACACTATCAAGCAGTACGATATTCATGCCCCTATAGGAAGGTCCTCTTCAGGGAAATTCCAGAATATGCAGATTTATTTGTCACCTTTCCCACTAGCAGGGCATTTTTTCCAATACAGAATACCATACATAATCCTGAACTTATCTTGTTGAGAAATATGATTTTAAAGAAGGGGAGGGTGGAGTAATAAAGAAAAAGAGAGAAAAGAAAAAGCCAGAAGAGATGGTCGGGGGGAAAAAAAAAAAAAGCCAAAGTTAAGTATACAGATTTTTGCAGGGAAGTCTTAAAAACAAATTAAGGAAGTTTAAGGAAACTAAAACAGAGGCATTACAACCACATCCCTGCTTCTCTCTGTTATGAAAAAGGAAGCCAAGATATGTAAAAAGAGGACTGCCTGCAGGTGCTTTAGCATGAAGTTACCATGTGCAGAGGTAAAATTATATAACTCCAAGGACTAAACAGAGTGTGTGATGAATACTCGGCTACGCCAGTTACCCAAAACATTTTCCATCCCGAGCATCCTAATTACACGATGCTCCTGGGAGCACACTAGGGCCCACGGGACCGGGGTTAATAACTCAGTGCCAAAAAAACAGAAAAGCTTTCAACAACTGTTAAACAAACACAGATTAAAATAAAGTGCCTCTTGGTATGCATGTATTTACAAGAGAAAAAAAGCACTAGAAATTTACTAGCATCTTACTGAAACTCCCTTTCAGAGGAATAAGATGCTGAGTAGTTTCTATGAAGAAACAAGAAGTAGAAGCGAATTAATGCAGTTTCCACGGGCCCCTTTCCAAAGTTCTTGCAGCCAAGCATGTTTTGGAATCCTGAATTTTAAGGGATTTTTGACAGGTGATACAGTGTGTATGCACCACATATTTTGTAAAAAGGCTGTGATGACACACAGAAGTCTGGAATAGTACATTATAATCAAATTTACTATTTCTGCAGTGAAACCAACAAATCCACAAAATAAAGACACAACAGTTCAACACAAGTTTAACAGAAAAAAATCAATCTGTGCAAAACATACAAGAAAATACTTTTGCTTTTCTGAGCATTTTGGATGTTAAAATTGTTGATAAGGAAATAGTAACCATTGCTCAGTCACTGTGTGTGCAAAGTGTTACTGGAAGCCTTGTTATCATGGGATTTTCTTGTGGAATTTTGGTGAACACAAAATAATTCTAAAAGTCTTCTCCAGGTTCACACAGAACATGTCCTCTACACTCCATCCACTCTTAAATTTCTTTACCACAAATTGTCCTTCTAGGGCAGTTTACGAAAGTCTAACCCTTGAAACTTACAGAGGAACTGCCAAACTCAATTTTGCCACCATGCAAACAATGGTCCTTGAATAGAATTTAACATATTGAACTCATCATAAAAGAGCCTGTTCTCATTATATCACAAAAAGCTGTAACTGGTAAGGGTGTTTGTGACCTAGGAAGCTACACCAAATGTGGCACAAAAAAGGACCCTCATTGTCATAAATGACAAGATACAATAACCACAAAACCCTTTTATCATAGTACATTTACATGTATACAATCACTGACTACATAGGACATAGACAACATATTACATTATACAATGTACTATAACTGAAGGAAATTATTTCCGCTTAGGGAAAACAGAGATATTTCTCATCGGCAATGGTATAAAAAAGAGTAAAGCAGTACACGTGCAGTTATACTGAACTACTAAGCCCTCTTTCAACCTTATGTTCCAGGAAAATACAACTCAATGACATTATAAATATGATAAATATAAGCTATGACTAATAAACTTTTGATTAGCAACAATTCTTGCCTTCTTATAGTTTATTTAACTTTAAAGATACAACTGTTTTTTATCACTTAGGTTTCTCAAAGATTCTCAGGGGCATCTGAGATGATGCATTAATTTATTCTTGATAAATTTCCCTTTAACAAGTATTCCAAACTTCAACAATCCTCTAATTTGGGGGCTGTATGTAGCAAAAACTGCTAATAAGCAATGAATAAAGTGGCATCACTAAGGATTCTGGGTATATGAAACTATGAAGAGAAGTTGCTTCCTTAACCTGGTCCTCTTGCAAATGTTTCCTATACATTTCTTGTCTCACTTTGACACCCTTATCCCAATTAAAAAGAGAACTTGAAAGTTAAGAGCTAAGAGATGTGTAAAAGGGGAAGGAGAAATCAGACATTTTCAATCCTGCCACACACTGGAATCATTTATAGAAACCCTAAAATATATATCAGCACCCTAGCCCCACCCCCAAGTTCAAATATCAATTAGCAGGGGAAGAATCCCTTTACCCGTCATGTTTTTTAAGGTCCCCAAAAAATGTTAATGTGAAGTCAGAGCTGAGAACCACTGGTACACACAGCCTTCTTCACAAACATGTTTCTTTTATTTCTAGTCAGTGGTAGCACTACAGCAAGGACTGCAAGGATTATCTTTAAAATTACCCCTTTTGGGGGCACCTGGGTGGCTCAGTGGGTTAAAGCCTCTGCCTTCAGCTCAGGTCAGGATCTCAGGGTCCTGGGATCAAGCCCCACATGGGGCTCTTTGCTCAGCAGGGAGCCTGCTTCCCCCCTCTCTCTGCCTGCCTCTCTGCCTACTTGTGATCTCTCTCCTCTCTGTCAAATAAATAAATAAAATCTTTAAAAAAAAAATTACCCCTTTTTGTTCTCATTTACTCCGTCACAGAAAAAAAAATTTACTAATCTTGAACTGGAAAATTTTAAACAAGTGTCTATAATAAAAGACATTTTGACTTATCTCACATTCTCATTCCCAATCTTCAGGATTTTATTTTTCAGTCTTCACAAACAACTTCATCAGTACTTGGCAACTAAAATATGTATCAACAGTGGAACATACAATAAACATACATATGACACATACTGTTGTCAACGTTTAACAGATTATCAGAAAATACCCGTACCCAAAGGCATGATTCTAAATAGTTGATTACATTTTGATATTTCATTAACTGCAAACACTTTCAGAACTCAAATGTGTAAAAGAATATGAGCCACAATATGCCCACATTCATACGACAGAGAAAGAACTCAGTACGACATCTACCATTTTTTACATGAAAATTGGCATTACAAGATTCCACATCTTTAAGAGGTATACATTTTTTGATTCACATTGTTTTCAGATCTCTAGAATAAAAGAATATAAAATAGTGCCTTAAAAAATATGCAACTACAAATACCAGTTTCTAAAAATGTCACCAACTGACATCTACTAGTTTCACCTCCAAAACAATACTAGGTTATGTTTGCACTTCAAATCAGGATTTTATTAAAAGGTCTTGTAACCATATATTTGCACACCATAAAACTAGAAGAATACCAGGAATTTTCTCTCTTCTCTACCTATGACATTACCTACTATATTTGCCTGCCATTTGAAAGTCTTCATTGCTAGAATATAAAATAAGTATTTCACAAAAATAGAAAATAGACATGACACAGACTGGCTGTAAGGGAAAAAAACATTTTCACTTCTCTTTTTACTAAAGGAAACTCTGACTATAACTTTGACTCTAATACAGTGTCCTCTAATACACTGCCAAGTATACCACCTGAAGTCAAAAACAAACAAGTCTTAAAAATAGGTAACACAATTAGTAACTATAAAATACTCAGGAGCCCAGTACTTTTATACAGTACACTTGTATCAAAAGGTATCATATGGCCAATTGCAACTTAAAATTTTAAGGTAAATAGTTTTAAAAAGTACAATTCTAAAAGTAAAGACAATTACAAAGTAGCCCTGCATTCCAGGCACACTTTATCCAAGGTAATATACAAACAAAAGCAGAAGTATGTTAAAATCTAAGTTGATAAAAAACATCCTACCCCAGGATTCGGTTTTTTTCTTCTTCCTAAAAAAAAAAAAAACTTTACTATCTTTCCTGATGGTAAATAATGATTAATTATAGCGGAAAATCCAAACAATATAGAGAAGTAGAAAGAGTGTAAAAATAAAAATCACCACAAATCTCACTATTTATAAATAACTATCATTAACATAAATACCCTCGCAGAGGATGGATAGATTTACTCTGTATATTTACCAGTGCCACAATGACAATGAAAAGAATTACAACAATTAAAATCCTGTGTGTCTACACACACACACACACACATATATATATGCATGTATCTCAATATACATATTATATATGTATAATACACAGACACACACACACGGGTGCACGCACATTTTTTTACATATACTACAGACACAAAAATATTTAATTTCTTGAATTTAAACATACACGAATTGTTCCAAGCACTCATTCTGCTTTTGCATTTTCACTTAAGCAGGCCAGGTTTGAGGTTACTTGTGTGTGTGTGTATGTGTGTGTGTGTGTGTGTTGCTGTGCTTGAGGGAAGATTAAAAAATCTGACAGTTTGCTTGATTTACTTAAAAAAAACCCAAAAAACCCAATCTCTAGCTAAAATTTTCCAAAGCCTGGAAATACATATATGTACTAACGGCACTTGGCTGACTGCTTTACAGAACTATCCCATGGTCCCAAGCAAAACTGCAAAGCAGACGAATCTTTTTGGGGCCTCCCACCTCTTGGGTCAGAAAGAGCACCATACTAGCAATTAGGATGGGAGAGTCTACCCACCAGGTGTGTGCCGTGAGCATTTCCCTCAACCTTTCCACAATTCATTTTATTTCAATTCCAAAATTCTGTGATTCTCCCCTGTCTCCCCATTCCCCCACCAATTTTTTGCTTCTCAAAATAGGTAAAAATTGTCCTTTCCTCCTATCTCACTAGGATTCTGTGATTCAAAATAAACTCTTCCTCTGACTGATAAATTCCCATTTCCTCAACTCATATATTGGCCTGTAAGTGTGAAGAAGAAATCTGATGAGATCAAAGTCATGGGCAATTTTTGGAAAAGAGGGAGGGCAACAACTCAGAAAAAAAATTTAAGTAAGTTGAAAGGTACAAATTTTTAATTTAAAGTTATAATGGCTTTATGAGTTTCAGGGGAAAAAGATACAATCTTACAATTTGAATAACTGATTTTATTGATTCAAAGTTAGTCAATAAAAAAACACTGTTTAAAGCTCCTAAAATACTCATACCTGAGCATATTTAAGAGAGCAACACAGAAGCAGCTTTCTAATCTTTCATCCACTACATCTGTACAACTCTTTAAAGTTCAAAGTGCATTTATATATATTATTTATTTTCATTCTCAAAATAAGTAGATGTAGTGGTCACTACTGATTGCCTCTCTAACATCCATTTCCCCCATATTCTTACTTCCCACAATTTTTTAAAATATCCTCCCTCCACAATGTAACTTGGGAAACCATGACCCCATCCCCAAAGGCAGGGGATATATCCTGATTAACAGAAATCAACCATGATAACCCTATTCCCCTTCATGACTGGTTAGGAAATACACATGACCAATAAAACATGAAAGGAAAAGTATGCTGGTAAGCTTGTGCAAAACATTTCCTGGCCAGTGCATGTCTAGATGTGATCTTGCTACCAGCCTGAGGATGAATCCAACACAAAGAGGAGAGCAGAGCCAAAAAAATCAGAGAGGCAGACCAAAGCTCTGAAAAACTAGCCCTACCTCAATACTTCACTGTTCCATACCAGAAACTACTGCATTTCAGGCATTAAAACGCAGAGACACCAAGATAAATAGCATAACCTATCCATCTTTCCTTCCCCAACCTGGACCTCCTTTCCTATAACCTAAAGTTTTCCTTTACACTTCAGCTGAGCTAGGCAAGACAGGAGGGCAGCTCCTGTAAGCTGCTAGACCAGCATGCTTTGCACCAAGCTCAACCGCTCCTGGTACACATCAAGCGTATGGCATTTCCTCTTCCAAGGGACAATTTCCTCTACCAATTCACTGCCGCAGTCCCTACTCTGGTTGAGGAGATGCTTGGATTTTAAGAAGGCTCCTCTCTATATAAAAGCTGAAAGGTAGAATACAAAATCAGATCAAGGACCATATAGGGAAATATGTGAAAACCACAGATTGATCACCTGACTAGATAATTAAACAATTCTCCTTAGGTATGAATGCATACAGCAGAAATACCAGAATTTATTTCTTTTCTTTTTTATAAGAGGATGATATTAAGTCAATCTCTAAGGGTATAAAAGAGATGATATTTTAGAAGTAGCTACCCTCTTTAATATATAATTAACCAAGAGTTTCTAAGTTAGTTTAAAAGGGGAATCATGGGGTGCCTGGGTGGGTGAGTCAGTTAAGCCTCTCACTCCTGGTTTCAGCTCAGATTATGATCCCAGGCCTGTGAGATTGAGCCCTGAGTCAGGCTCTGTGCTCAGCATTGAGTCTGCTTGAGATTTTCTCTCTCCCTCTCCTTCTGCCCTCCCCCTGCTCTCTCACACTCACACTCTCACTCTCCCTCGCTGTCTCAAATAAATTTTAAAAACTTAGAAAAAAAAAACAAAAAGACATGAAATGGGAATCATGAAAAATATTCACATATCTTGAACATTTTATTGCAACTAAAACATAAAAAATGTACACTCCCAAGACAATCTTCTAATGCAAGGCCAAACCTTCTCTTCAAGTATTGGTCTACAGATCAGAGTTCTCTTCTGTCTTTCTTGCAAAAATCACACGTACTATACATCACCTGTGATTTTCGGTTTCTGTTTTTTAAACAGGGATGGACATGATGCAAAACTTAAGAGCAATCTTATTGCAGATTCTTTTTAGATTTTTAGGGTTTAATGAGGGTTCCCCTCATTGTTTAAATTTTTCTCACCCACACCTATTTGAACTATAATTATTTTAGCTGCTCACCTGTTTTCAAAGGAGCCAGAGGTTCGTATACAAATAACTTTTTGCCTCCATACTTCACTAAATAATGCTTCATTAAACTGTAATTACAACATCAAGTACAAGTGCCATCAACAATTTGAGGGCAGGGGTGCCTGTGTGGCTCAGTGGGTTAAAGCCTCTGCCTTCGGCTCAGATCATGATCTCAGGGTCCTGGGATCAAGCCCCACATCGGGCTCTCTGCTCAGCAGGGAGCCGGCTTCCTCCTCTCTCTCTGCCTGCCTCTCTGCCTACTTGTGATCTCTCTCTGTCAAATAAATAAATAAAACCTTAAAAAAAAAAAAAACAATTTGAGGGCAAACACAAATAATTCTTGGTAAGTATAAAATAACAAGTGGGATTAAAAACTCAAAAACAAACTAGAGAGTAGTCTACTGCCATTTCATACAGCATGGGCATCAAGCAGTAAATGAATGAAGAATATCAATCTTTTGAGTGGGTTGAACAAGTGAGTTAAAACAGAGTCTCCTGAAATAGGCTGTTCCCAAGAGTCTTTGCTTATTCTACACATCAGTCAACCTTCGAACAACTCATCAGTATCTTAAGAAAAAGAGTATCATGAGATTTTACTTACTTCCAGTGAAAGCTATAAAAAATGTGGATGTAATTTAGGCATATGTTGATATAACTCAGCTATAGACTTTTATTAAATTAAATAATAACTGTATGATCTATGATTAGTCAAGAAAATGACCAAAGTGTGTGTCTTTTCTACCAAATAGATAAACACTGCAAGATCACTGTTAAGAATTCTTTCTTATTACAAAGATGATGGGCAGGGAGTGGCAGGTGAGAATATAACCAATCACTTACTATAGTTTAAGAACAAATTACTACATACTTTCCTAAGGTCCCATAATTGGAGGAAACTCTATGGTTTAGGAAACATTTATGGTTTCTAAATCCCAACTTTGAGAAGGGAGCTAGAAAAAATATGGCTAATAGCAGCCTGTAACCTGTGTACAAAACTTATCTGTCCTTCTATCTCTCTCTCTCATTCCTTATTTTTTGAGTAATACAGAGCATTTCCTAAGTCACTTCACATTCATGGATTAATACACACTTGATTTCAACACATTAAGAATTCCAAATATGGTTCTGTCTTATAGATCATCACAAAAGGATACTCTGAACTAACCTTAGTCACTAGAACCACACTGTCCTTCCTACAGAATCTCTACAATTAAAGAACTACAGATACCCCTAAAATTGCCATTTCCAAAAAAGTTCCATCTTGCAAGAACCAACACCCAAACATATACTAACAATACTAATCAATACCACTTACTGCCAACCTCTCGAGAAAACACAAAAAAGGAAGAGGATAGAAGATTACCAAAAAAAAGATCATTGGTGGTTTAAGACTCTGAAGCCAGGAAAAAAAAAAAAGATTTAAAATAAGCACTGTGCTGTATCTTAAAAAGGTTGCTTAAACTCTAGTTGACTGTTTCCTACTGTCAAAAGCAAGGGTTATACATCATATAACAAAAAGAGTTGTCTTGACAGTATCATCTATGGTCCTTCTACGAAGTAGGCAGTTAATAAATTTTAACAGGTATTAGTGTTTTAAATGGAAGGTTCATGATAATTCAGTTATACTTGGGTTCACAAATTCAGTTTATTTATATACACACACATATACATATATATACATATACATATATATATACACGTATACATATATAAATGTATACACATATACATATACATACATATAACCTTTTTGGACATCTAGAGGGGAAGAGTTAGTAAAACCCATCAAAAATCTCCCTGGAAAGGTGAGTCTACATAGACTTAAACACTGTTATTGTGAGGGTGGTATTTTTCTAAGTACTTCTTTGATAAGGATATAAAGTCTGGGGTTAAATTCTGTAAGGGTCATTTAATAGTTAAGATAACTAAAAACCTTACACATATTATCTGGAACCATGAACATTTCCCATTTGATCATCCTACTGTCATGGTCAATTCTCCCTGTAGGTAGATTCCTTACATTTCACTTTATCCATAGTGAATCTCACCTTCAAATGCATTAAGAATAATACAACTATCCAATGACCTGTGTTTTGTTCTGTTCTTTAATATTGCCGCATTCCCTCAATTTAGTTTGAAATATCCTTTTAGGAAACCCTCTAAAACGTAAACAACCACTTGTTCCCTTCTGAAAAACTCTGAATCAATAAAATACACCAGAAAACTAGCCTATTGCCAGTACAGAGAGGATTACAGAGGGGACAGAGAAATAAACAGAGAGCTTCCCACTTCTTGCAGAGGCTCATTTTTACAGCCTTGATTCATTTCATATACCAACAATTGCCAGATTAACAGACACACCCATATTCAAATTCAAGTACAAAATATGACAAAGCCAGGTATGGTGTTGTAGATTATATACTTCTCTGCTTTCCTCCATCAGCATAAATGATAACAAGTTGATTATTCTGTTACAGTTTGTTTCCTTGAACTTACTATCCTTATTTGGCTACCTACTTCCTAGAAGCATAAAATCTGGATATTTGGACCTTTATACCTCAAACTGACTCAGTTTTAAATACAAAGCATTCTGGACTTCCATGGCACGATCTTCACCTATTTTCACAGCTTCCTCTCCCACAAAGACCTCCTGGCACAGCAGCTTCATGTGCAGCTCAACAAGCCCATAATACCCAACCAACACGCCTGTGCTCCAGGTGTTCTCTCTGCCTAGAAAACTACCCCCTACACACACATACACACACACCTCCCAAACCCCCATTTGCCCAAATATTTTAATGCCCAAATGGAGTGTTACCAGCCCTAAAGTCATTCATAATTCCCTAGTCAAAAATTAGTATCTCTCTCTCTTTCACACACACACACACACCATGCTTCCATGCACCTCTAATAAATCCCACAGGTGTTTTGTGTTGCCATCATTTCCGTGCATTTCTGCTTCTCCTTTAAGACAGCTACTGGATCTGATTCATCTTCATATTCTAACCACTCTTCCATCCTCACCACAGAGTAAAGGTCCTTTGCTCATGGTAAATGTCCAGGTTGAATTGAACTATTCCTTGATTTTAATTCCAGTCTTTTTATTTGAAGGAATAAATGAATACCATGTGTTGACGATTTTGGTAAGAGTTAACGCTTTGTAAATCTAACAAAGACAATGTCAATAATTACATAATGCATTAATTTCTGAGTTGATGAATGGCAGAAGAGGTCGGTAAGCACAATAAATCATCACTAAACATCATTGTCTAAGATTCCCTCCCGAAAAGTCTCATATATATCAATATTAAAATTAACCTTTCTGTCCCCATTCTAATAAGAAGTACTAATAACTGATGCATATGCAGAAATGCAAGCTCTCTGGAAGCCGAAGTGTCTGTACATTCCAGAGAATCTATGCCAAAGCCATGCAGTTTACTTAATAATATCTTCCTTTTAATGCCAATAAATATGATTTTCACCTTACGTGCAATGATAAGGGCTAATATATACAAAGGATACTTTATCCTAGATCAGAATACAGCCGGAGCAAACTGTGGAAAGAGTTATGAAATACACTAAGCAGAACTCTCCACCCCACCCTGAAAAAGTTATTAAGAATGTCACCAACTGTATTTGATTTTTGGTGGAAAATGGTTTCTTAAACTGGCCTCCTATCTAACCCTAACTCATTTTATAATTTGTATTATTTTTCCTCCACTTTTTATTTACAGGGAAAGCAAATATTCCTCAAAAATATATCCGTGGGTTTAAAAATTAAATATTTTTAGTTTTAAAAAGTATTCCAATTCAGATGTAGTTGAACATCTCTTACTATGAGCAAATGCCATTCACTAGTAACTGCCAAGAAATAAATATTGGCTTATTTTCTTAACCTATTAAAAATCAGAAGGTTTTTCATTTTCCAGTTAAAGTCGACGTTCTAAAACAAAAGGTTAAAAAGGGGTCACTTATTGGCCAGCCTCCGTACTCATTACAACAGAGTTACAACTAATTCGCACAGTGTAGCAACAGTAGCCATCTCCCACACAGACACACACTCTCTCTCTCTCCCCCACCCATTAACTTTTCCTCCTTCCCTGGGAAAACTGGAATGATCCTAACGCAGGCCTAACTACCCCCACCCCATGAGCACACACACATCTCCATCACCACTCCACGGAAAAGAAATGAGGGAGCTGTGGACCAAGAGCACCGACGCTTCGGTGTGTCACTTCCCCTGCATGTGGGATAAACAAACAAACCAGCACCTTAACAGTAGCCAGCAGAGAAATTTTGTTACCCTCGACAAATGCCTGGGTTAAGTTTTAAGCTAAGTCAAAAGCTTTAACAAATAGGTAAATCCCTGCCCCCCACCCCCAACAGACACCCCAGCGGGAAGTTTACCCCTGAAATGAATGCTGGCCCCTGACACCTCCTTCCAGCAGCCCGATGCCTCCCTCCCTCCGGCCCAAACCCCCACTCGGAGGGTAATTGTCTGGACACAATCAGGAGCGCCGGGGAGGCGCTCCCGACCTCAAAACCCCTCCCCGCAGAAGCCCCCGCCTTCTCCCGGCTCGCCCACCTCCCCCGCGTCCCCACTCGCGCCGCACCGCTCGGCAACTTCTGCACCCTCCCGGCCCGCCGCCCGCGGCCCCCTCCCCGGCCGCCCAGCCCTCGGCGCCCTCACCCCCCGGGCCGCGGCCCCTCCCTCCCTCCGCGCCGCCCGCTCGCCAACCCGCCGGGGTCCTCGCCCACCCCTCCTCCTCCTCCTCCTCCTCCTCCTCCTCCTCCTCCTCCTCCTCCTCCTCCGCGGCCCCCGCCGGCGGCGCCGCGCTGGCCGCACCCCAGCCCTCCCAGCCCGGGACCCCAGCCCACCCAGCCCCACCCGGGAAGGAGGGAGCCGCGGCCGCGCCGAGGCTGCCGCCGAGCCGGGGCCGCCGGCCGCGCGCCACCGCGGAGGGGGCTTTACCTCAGAGGCGCGGCCGCGAGGTGCTGGGTCAGTCCCGGGCGCGGGCGGCGCCCCCTGCTCCGTCAGTCAGCCGCGGCGGGGGCAGCGGCGGCGGCACATCACACCCGCCGGCGACCGGAGGAGGAAAGCGAGCCACGCAGGGAGGGAGCGAGCGAGGTAGGGGGGGAAGGAACGAGCGAGGGAGGGAACGCAGCTCGCCTCGGACTCGCTCCCTGCACTACTGCTGGTGCCTCCTACCGCCGCCTCTGGCCGGAGAGTCGCCGCCCGGGCCGCTGCTGTCGCCACCGATGCAGCCGGGAATGAATGCACAGCGGCGCCTCGCTTATCCGGAGGTCAAACATCCTTCTGCCTCGGGCATCCGGATCGGCGCCGGACCCGGAAGTGAACACATGGAAAAAAAATAAAAAAGGAAAGCGTCTCTCTAGCGGCGGCGGCCCCCAAGCTCCCGCATCAGCGAAAAGAGCCGAGTGGAGCCGAAGCTTACAGTGACCTGCTCGGATTGGCCCGCTCTCCGACCGGAAGAAAGGCGACACGTTCATTGGCTGGCAAGGCCTATAAAAGCCAAGCCACTCCTCCATCCCCACCTCCGCGCCGGCCGTGCGTGAGGGGGAGCGTGGAGTAATAGTGGATACGGGTATGTTTTTCTGGGCGAGGCTAGGAGAGGAGAGGCTTGGCGAGGTGTGTGGGGGAGAACTGGAAGAAAACGCTCCCATGATTAAGGACAGCTACTAAAAATTCCGCGGCTTGGGTGAGCAAAGAGCCTAAGGGCGCCATTGTGCCAAGGGAGGTTCTCGAGGCTTCGCCGAGCACAGCCTCCAGGTGCAGAGTTTTAGGTCCCTGGCCTAAGGGAGTGACCTCACCGGGTGGACATTTTGCCCCACTTTTTTGTGACCTCAGTGCTAGAGCAGGGATGCAGCTGCTTGGAACTCTGAGTCGTGGCTCACGTTTTGCATCCCATTACGGTCCGTAGAGAGCTCCGTTCGTGAGCTCAGGTAATCAATCCCTGGAACTGTATATTGTGATAGTTATTATCTCGGTGTTTTAAATGAACCTCCTGAAGTTCGAGAGGCCAAACATCACTCAGGTTATCAGGCTGTAGAACACAAAGTGGAACCGGTGTTTTCTCACTCCACTTTGCAGTCCCATCTGCCCACACAGAAAAGGCAGAAGATTCCATACTCTGTCTTAACAGATGGTGAAGTAGGATGAAGATAACGTCACTTTGAAAAACCGCTGTGAAAATCTATCCACCGTGAAGGCATTTGTAGAGGACTCTGAAAATGTGTTTTTTAATTGTTAATTATTACCTAATATTACTTATGTCTAAAGTTCTTTGAAAAGTCAGACATTAAGGTATGCATGAAGAAAAATCACAGCCCGGTTTAAAGATTCATTTATCAAACATTTTTATGATTTGATGCACTGTATCAAGAAACTTGAGTCTCTCCATCTCTCTCTCTCTCACTCTCAGGAAAAACATAAAAGTCTCCAATGAAACAAATGCACTTTAAAATCATGGAGGATATTTTTTTTTTCTTTCTCTGTACTATGCCAGACTGATGATAAGGTTAATGAGTAAACTTGAGAGGTATAGTTACATGGAAAGATGCTGTTTTTGTTTTTTTTATTACAATATGTTTTTTCATTTTTTTTACCTCTCTTTTCACACTCTTTCCTAAACTGGAGGTGAAGTGACTGCTATTACTTGGTACAGATAATAAGAGTACTGCTTCTGTGTTTGCCACACCACTATCATTTTATTAGAGTCAGAAGATTTTTTGCATGCTCAGACTAGAGAATAATTTGCCTCTCAAATTACATATCCCAAAGTTTCTGATCTGTCCTTGGATCCAATATCAGACAGAAACAAAGTTAATCCTATCTCCACAAATGAAAGAAATGTCTGCCATACAGGGAACTATAAATACTGTCATTGACAACCAACAAACCATTTTATACTCTGCCTCAAAAAACTCAGTTTAAATTAAGAACACCAACCCACCCCTCAAAGTCCGATAAAAGTTTAAGAAATATAGGTATAAAATATATGGTCAAATCACATGCTTAGATTGGGATAGGAGTAAAGGTTTACATTTTTAAACACTTATGTAAAGATTCTTTTGCTAAACTGAGGCCTAGATATTGCAACAGATTTAAACTGGCAGGTAACCTAGATGGGAAGGCAATGAGATTTTCATATTATTCTTTTGTAAGAAAAATCTGGCAACATGAAAATCAGTTATGTTAACGAAGGAAAAACCACAGACATCTCAACCAAAACTCATTGTTTTGCAGCATAATGTCTCAACATAAGCAGACCAATCACAGTTCTTCATCTGCTATATTATACATCAAATACAGTTAATTTTTATGTTTCCTATTACTGCCACTCTTCAGACATTTATAGTCTATTAACATTTTTCATGTTTCCAGAGCAGTGTCACATTTTTTCCCCCAGAACTTTATTCTGTTCAATGTAGATCGCTATTGATGCAAGTAAATACTTGTTCCACCATTTAGGCATGCAACAACTGTAAAGATTTCTATGAAAAACAGGATGAAACAGCCAACACGAGTTTTGCTTA
>CM052895.1:12115463-12135975 GCA_028534135.1 Potos flavus | reverse complement strand
TAATGCTTTCCCAGTTTATAGCCCTGAACTCCTCCTCTGGTATCTTCTGATTGAAGCTATAGGCTTTCCCAGAGCCCCATCCAACATGAAAAATTGTTCTCCAGTCCCAGTTCTGACTACACCCTAAGTCCCTGGCCAGGGTCCTGCTAGGTTGGAACTTCTCCAAATACCACACTGACTGGGCTCACTGGATTACTATATTCTTCTTCTGGACAAAACCACACTGGTACCAAAGCTTGCCTAAGTCATGTCTGACCTTCGTGTGCCCTCTGGACAGGGGACAGGCACAGAGGACTACCTTGTTGGGGTCAACATCTGTATCTCATTATGTTTCTTTAGTCTCTGTCATGCTTGGTCTTAATTGCATCCCTCTCTTCATCAAGCAGTACTGCTAAATTCCTCACATGTCTTCACCCTCCCACCTGTTCCTATTACGATATTGTTGCCATATCTGACAGAACAAGACTGCTGGGTCACCAGAAGTTAAAACTGATGTGGGAGCCTCACTTCCTTGTACTTCTCATCCTCCTTTCTAGGATAATCACAGGATCATACTGCTTTTCAGTTTCCTCCTACCTTCCTTCCTTGTGCAATGTAAACCTCCTAAACCTCAGTTGGCTCATCTGTAAAATGAGTCAGTATTTCCTACATCGCACTGATATCAGGAAGATTAAATGCGATGATATAGCTGTAATGTACTTACTGCAATGTCTGACATAGAGGAAGCATGTATGTTGTTAGCTATCCTGTGACCCTCAGGTGCCTGCATTTTCTAATCCAACATCAACTGTAATACAGAATAGAAAATATCAGGTCCCAGGCTGTTCCTTAGCTTTATTTATTTATTTATCTTAAGATCTTATTTATTTACTTGGAGGGGAAGGGGCACGGGGAAAGGGAGAGAATCTTAAGCAGGCTCCTCTCCCCTGCTGAGGGGGAGCCCGACCCAGGGTTTGACCCCACAACCCTGAGATCATGACCTGAGCTGAAATCCAGAGTCAGAGGCTTGACCAACTGAGCCACCCAGGTGTCCCTGTTCCCTAGCTTTAAACGTCTAAGATATCATCCATGGGATTTGGGTCTGGAGGCAAAACATTATTTAAATGGGCCTCAGGCCCTATTTCTTTTGATTCTACCATGTATATTTGGACATTTATGATATAGTGGCTATCCTGCACCTGTTTATCCCCCGGATTTACTTTTGATGAATTTTCTCCCTCTCCCTATAGTTCTTGACCAGGGGCTCTGCCTTCCTATAAGTGTAGTATTAGGTGGGAGAGGAGTAATGGGAAACACATTGCCTAAACAATGCCAAATGGATGCTCTCTCCCTCGGTTTGAATCTTGAGCAAAGGGACATGGAATCTACAAACACTGGGAATGGCATTCCATTCCGAGAGCAGCACCATAACCACACAGTTCCTGCCATATGATAATGGCTATGATCCTATATCCTAGCCTTCGGAGCATTTGGTTTTTTTTTTTTTTTCCTTTAAGATTTTATCCTTTGGAGCGTTTTGGATTCTACCCTAACTAGGACCTTCAGCTTCCTGTCAACTCTGCAAGACCCCTCATCCGAAATTGCCTTTCACACAACTCAGTTTTGCTTGCATTACCCAGAGTACATTTCTATTGTTTGCCACTGAAGAACCTTGATCCCTAAGCTTTCATCCTGGTTTTGGTTCAGCTCAGTGCTGTCTTCTACTTATCTCCTTTCTTGTGTGGCCTAGTTCTGTGTCCACAGGAACACTTGAATTCCAGGCTGTGCTTCAGTCCTGCTTTGCTTCTTTGGCTTCTTCCTAATATATATAAAATCTCTGTCTTGCTATTGTTGTGAGGTTCCCTGGCTTTATGCTCCTATTCTCCTGATGGACAAAGCCAGCCACCCCCTGCTAAAAGTTTGTATTTCCACGCAGCTGCCTTCTTCAGTCACCAGGAGCCCTACTTTAGCATCTGCAGAAACCCTGCCAGTTGCAGACCTAACCCTTTGTGCTGTGACTTCATGCTTTATGTTCTGCCAGATATAACCAAGAAGAAACTTCAAATGCCAGTACTCGCTGCTTTCTAGAACTGTGACTCTCATTCATATTAGTATATGTCAATTTATATCCATGATCATAAAAGCCGATCTCTTCCTGTATCTCCTTTCCTGTCCATATATTACCTGGTTCTGTTGATCTTGTTGCCTCAAATCGGCAAAGACAAATCAGCTTGGTCTCCTTACAATGGAACGCATTCTGTCTCCCGAAGTTACTAGAGCTATTTCAGTACTTAGTGATGGAAGTAGCCCTTGTTTTTGGAAGCCACCTTATCAACTTAGTTCTGATCTTGGAATATTAAAGAGAACCTCTGTGTGCAATGTTTGGGCTGCAATCAAGGGCTGCAGTCCTCGGTTTCCTCCTG
This sequence comes from Potos flavus, assembly GCA_028534135.1. NCBI lineage: Eukaryota > Metazoa > Chordata > Mammalia > Carnivora > Procyonidae > Potos > Potos flavus. Next base: position 12,133,573 of record CM052895.1, on the reverse strand, counting down.
CATGCCTTTCAACGGGACAATAATATCTTATCAGAAATCTGTCAGTGGTGTTGAGTACGCTACTGAATGATGATCAAGGTTGCAGTAAAGAAAACAGAAGCTAGCTTTAAAATTCATATCCAGGGGCTCCTGGGTGGCTCAGTGGGTTAAAGCCTCTGCCTTCGGCTCAGGTCATGATCTCAGGGTCCTGGGATGGAGCCCCGCATCGGGCTCTCTGCTCAGCAGGGAGCCTCCTTCTCCCCCCCTTCTCTGCCTGCCTCTCCGCCTATTTGTGATCTCTCTCTATCAAATAAATAAATAAAATCTTAAAAAAAAAACTCATATCCAGATAACAGACAACCCAATCGTATGTGACTGTTATGATAACTATTCATAATAGTAATTATTATTGTTGTTGTTAGTACTAAACTCAATAGTCTCAAACATTGTCCACAGCAATAGAAATAATTATCTGACAGTTCCTGAGATGATGATTGGTCAGTAGAGGGAAAGAAGTATGGTTTTTATCCTGCACATGTTAAATGGTTTTTTCTAAAAGATTGTCATTCCAAGTGACTTTACAATATAGTAATTTGACTATATATTCCTCATGGGATATAGCCTAAGGAAAAAAATTACAAAAAAAAAAAAAAAGGTATGGTTTTTGTTTTGTGTTGTTTTGATTTTTCAGTAATCATGTTGCTGGTAGCAGTGTTGATGTTGTTTTTCTGAGACTGTTCTATATGTACCATGGGATAAAGCAAAATGAGTAATTACAGCATATTTCAGTCCTGCCATCCCTGATGTTGATACAGATGGCAAAAAAAGACCAACTAAACAGTCTCGTATCCTGAATTTGAAATGGATATTCAAATATACCGCCCAAGGTCCCCCCCCCACACACGGTCATGAATTCACAGGTATTTTCTATTTTCTAAATTACCTATAGATAATTTTTTAGCTCAGTGCACTGAATAGGCTCGGAAACAAGCCCAACATAGTTGTAATGAAACCTCAGGCCTCCATGCTTTACACATAGTGGAACCTTCGGAAGAAAGACAAGCAGAAAACGGCGTGCTATTAGTTTCCAAACAATGCTGTAACGAACCACCAGAAATTTAGAGGCTTCAAACAACACACATTTTCATGTTACAGATCTGGAGGCCACACTCTGAAATGGTTCTCACGGAGCTAAAATCTCCATGTTGGCAGGGCTGTGTTCCTTCTGAAGCCTTTCAGGGAGAATTCCTTTCCTTGTGTTTCCCAGATTCTAGAGGCTTCCTGCATTCCTTGGTAAGGCCCCTTTTCATTTTTGAGGCCAGCATCACATCACACCGAATTCTGCTTCTCCCCTTACGCTCCTCTGCCTCTCGCTGTCTTCCTCTTTCACTCAGAAGAACTGCTGTGATTGCGTTCAGTCCACCGGGGATAATCCAGGATCATCTCCCTGTATCAAAATTCTTAACTTAATCTTAATGCAAAGCCCCATTTGCCATGTGAGATCATATAGTCACAGGTTCTGGGAATTAAGGTATGAACATCTTTGGGGGCCATTATTCTGCCTGCCACAGGGACCAAGTGAAATAGAAGAGTTTGAGCATTTTATATATTTTTAATTTTTTTTTTTTTATTTGAGGATAGGTGACGCACAATGTTACATTAGTTCACTGTGTTGTAATTCAGCTTCTCTATATGTTATGCTAGGCTCATCTCAAGTGTAGGTACCATTTGGCAGCATATAGTACTATTACAATATTACTGACTAGGTTCCCCATGCTGTTCCTTTTATTCCTGTGGCTTGTTCATTCCATAACTGGGAGCTTATATACCTCCCACTCCCTCTCACCCATTTGCGCAGCCCTCTCCCTACTTGCCTCTGACAACCATCAGTCTGTTCTCTCTATATTTATTAGGCCTGATCATGCTCTTTTGTCTGTTTATTCATGTGTTTCATTGAGTTTGAGTATTTGTTTTTAAAAGGTAGCTCCTACCCCCAGTTGCTGGAGGTAAGCACCCAATACTTAGAAACATCACTCTTAGAATAATTTTGTCCCTATCGCCTATAAGCCTTATGTAATAATAATTGGGATAGAGTGAAATTAACAACTACTCAGTGCCTAAAGAATGTCAGGTACTTACTAGAAAACAGCTCTTTTAATTATCATAGATAGGTATCATTTTGTTCTTTTCATAGATGAGGAAAGTAAGACTCGGAGTGAGTTTAAGAAAAGTGTTCAGGTCACTCAGCTAGTAAATGGCAGAGCTAGGATTTGTATGCAGATACGTCTGACTCCAGAGTCGGTGTATTTATGCTGCTGCTCCTGATGTAATAAGAGAGGTAAGTAAGGAGACCCAGTGCATACCATCAGACTGAGGAATTAGTTACTAAAACACTACTCCTCCAGATTGAAACTGGCAAAGGAATGAAGAAGGAGGGAAGGAAGAAGGCAGGGAAGGAGGAAGACAGGAAGGGAAAGAGGGATCCTGAATTAGTAATTTATACCAAGCTGATTTAGAGCAACTCTAAGGACATGTAGGGGAGAGGGATGGAGAAAGACAGGCAGAGGGAAAAGTAAGACCTTTTGGTACGCACAGCTTCGAGAACTGTAGTGTTTAGCACTCATGGGAAATAGCACCAGTCAGAGAATTGCTATGGTTTGTAGTCAGAGTGCTTAATCAATTCTTCTTCCAAATGTCAAGTCCCAAAGAGTGAGAGGCTCCTTAAACCAAAGAATCAATATTTACTTGTGTACAGTTGTCTTCATGGTATAGCACATTGCTCTTTTCAGCCACATACGTACACAATAGTTATGAATAATTAATTTTCGTAAACCTTCTCCAACTTTTAACTGCTTAAAATTCTATATACCGGTCCTCTTTTCAACCAGTTTATCCTCAAGGACTCAGTAGGAAGTGACATTATTTGAAATTAGTGTTTGTTCGAACATGCCCTGGTTAGACCTGGCTTTGATAAGACGATGTCAGCGTATTAAAGGGCCTGCCATTAATTAGTAAGAGAGGTATTTGTTTGGGAGTATAACTATAAACTGCCTTGTTACGTAATACTTACTGAAAATGAATCTGAAAAATATTTTGGGAGGATCTTCTAAAATATATTCAGTCCAATTTCTAAAGATGCTCTCGAATGTATCGTTGTATTTAGGCAGATATATATGTGGTCCACGTTATTTTGTGTCTCCTCCACTGCCCCCAAAACATACCTTCGTAGTCTTGATTTCTCAAACTTGCTCCTTTCTGTTCCAACATTGCTTACATCAAGGAACTCTATAAGGAACAGCCCTAGGAAATTCATTACAGTAATTACTATAAGAATATTTTTAGGGATGACATTTGCTATATCACATCACGTCTTCCACATGAGGACCCACGGAACACATTTCTCAGTTACAAACCCAGGAGGAGCCAAGCTTCCTTTAGACAGCTAGTTGGCTTTCGTCTTACAGATGTCATGAATCATTTCATTCTCATATTTACTTCTGGTGCTGATTTCTAGAAAGTCTAGAACCAGCTTGGTAACCTATTTCTAAATAGTCCATGTACCTTATGACAGGTGTGTTGGTCAACCAACTCTGGAATAATCTTGTTGTATGTATTCTTACTTCTCCCCACCCCTTTTGTCTTTTATACTGTAAGTATGCACATAAACTGCAGAGTGATAATGAAGGAGAGTATTGAACATACGTGAACACATTTTCTATTTGTCTATTCGGCACAGTTCATGAAAATTATTGGTCTTATCCTTTTCCAGATTTGGAGACTGTATTTGGGCTGTCTGACCTAGATAGGACACTCCTAAATTTCACGCCAGGAGTTCCAGAGAGTACCTCAAGGAGAAATGCACTCATTTTCTGAAGGAGCCAAAACCGAGGTGCAGGGAAAGCCGTATGGCTGTCGATTAAGACAAATGTGCTATTAAATAAAAGTATTAGTCACAGATAAAACAGTATTTCCAAATCTAGTCCCCAAAAAGGGAGCAAGAGCAGGCAGTCATTTGCATAAGAAGATGCTTTTCACACAGGCATTCTTTATATATTGCCTCAAAATGTGTAATAGCTGGAACTGATTTATTTGGCAATGGCTAATGATTCTCCCAAGCAACCATCAATTGAACCATCACTAGTGATTGAAAAAAAAAAGTGTAAGTACAAAATAACTCTCAACTCATTACACACTGAATAAGTACAATACGGATCCTAATAATAGCAGAGATACCACTCAACATTTATTGAGTGGTGGCCATACACCAAGTACTTACTTAATTTTCACAACCCCAGTAAGTACAGACTTCTGTTAAGTCCGCTTGGCAAGTGAGGTATGTAAAGGCAAACAATTGGAGAATTCTAGAAAGGGCCTGACATAATTCAGTTTCCATCTGAAGAAGATCTCTCTGGTGGACCAGAGAGGTAATAATGGAGGGACAGAGAGGGATTGGATTTAGAATATAATTGATGTGTGTGTGTGTGTGTGTGTGTGTGTGTGTGTGTGTGTGTGTGTATGTGTGTGACACCATTTTTCTTTCTCGAAGCCAATAACCTTTCATTAGGCTAAACGAAGGTTATCATGTCAAATGTTGAGAATTTGAAATGCCCCTGTCATTCCAGTCCATGCTGAGGGTGAAGCCAGGGCCTTCTTTTCCTGATGATTTGATGCTACCCATGGGGGGCTGCCTTCCAGCGAAGGGTTGTGATTTTGTTGTGGGGACAGTAAGGGGAAAACTGCCTCCCTCCTCACTCTGTTCCTTTTCTGTAGATGCCATGTCAGTTCTCCACTGAACAGACAGTCCTAACCACTGTGTGGAGGAACACACGGGAGCGAGTGTCAGGGAGACCCCAACTCACAAATAGCCGAAGATCCAAAACCTCTCAGTTATTTCTTGACTTTCCCCTTCTCCAAGCCTCCCACCCCTCCCCTACCTGAATACAGAGTTTTTCTACTTAATGTGAACCACGCAGCAGGGACTCTAACACCCTGGAAAGTCTGAGGTGAAATTACGAGAATCAGCTTTAATCTTTGTCACATCTCTGCCAAAGGCACGTGACTCAAATGAATTTCTCGTGGGTTACCAAATCTATGCTGCTGAAAAACAAGACATGTCTCCGAATGATCTAGCAGGACACTGTAGACACTCCAGGTCCACCAAAGTTCTAATCCTTACCCTCTTCTTGCTTCAAACGTATTTTTTCCCTCTATGATCTCTCCATTGTGGTCTCACTAATATGAGTTTCCCATGTATCTCTCTACTGTATGCAGGGAGATTATACATTTTATGGATGCTGTAATGTGGCATGAGACTGCCACCATGTCACTGGGCAAGCCTCAACAAGATCCAGGAGGGGGAGGGCAGTCACAGAGGGTATCAGTCTGAGTTTGTAGCTGTCCACGTTCTACATGTATGTGTGTGTCATGTAATATGCCTTTATAATGTATACACATAATATGTGTTATATAGCATATGTATGTATGTATAATATATAGTTGTGTTTATGTATATAACATATAATAGAAAGATAGTTGGTGTTTTGTTGTGGAGTATGGTTGTTTTTGTATTACCATCAACCACCACCAACCCAGCACATACATACTTTTGGTGGCATTGACTCCGTATTGCCTCATGTGAGCAAACAAACTGAACCACATTAACCTCCAAAAACCTCCTGGACCCCTGTCCTTTTCAGAGTGAAGTTTTGTTGCTCTCTGGTGAAGTAAACAGTTTTTTCTTACCTTTAATTCCTTCCCTTTTTACAAACTGTAGATTCCCAGATCACTTTAAAGCAGATCTCAGATTGGATTATGAGGACTGGCTTCATAAAATCACTGGAGGTAAAGCACAGGAAGTAAAGGGGACCTCTGTCTTTGGAAGTGAAGTCAGATCCAAGTATTATGAAATGAATTCCTCTTTAATCCCACTTCTAGAACCCGAGCTAATCCCAAGGTCACTCTTTGTTTCTAATCACCTTCATCTTGGGCCTCTCTACGTTAGAACAAATTTTCTATGATCATTTCTCCCTGAGCTCTTTAGTTACCTTTCCTGTTCCTCACACCAACGCACATCAATACACACACAAGCTACCCCATTAACTAGAATGATGTGAGTTGCTCAGGGGACCCTTGACCACAGTTAGGTCTCTAAATATCTTCAAGGTTAGGAGTAGGAGCAGCTTCCTGAAATTACCCATTTCTAGACAGCACCTTCCCTACCTTCACCACCAGATCTTATAATACTTTAATTTTTTTTTTAATGCCTTCAGTAAGTCACCTGTGTTTGAAGCCAGCTTTGCCTTTGGCACAATTCCTAGCCTTCTTTTGATATTATAGTTTCTCCTGAGCTCTTCACCACTTAAGTATCTGGTACTATTTTGTTGTTCCCTGCTTGCTTGGGAATACTTTACCCATTACTAGAGCAGCAGCTCATGCCCTACACCTTCTCCAACCCAGATTTCCCAATCCAAACCAAATTAACCCGTATGCCCAACTTAGTGTACATTGACTTCAGAAACATGACATAGTAGACGTTTCCTGAAGTTCGCAATGGAAGACCTAAGTTTACCCATTCCAGCATTGGTGTATAACCTTGGACAAGACACTAAATCCATTTGAGCTTCAGTTACCACACCTGTAAAATGAGACTAATCCTAAAACCTGCTTTCCAGGACTGTTGTAAAGATCAGATGGCACCAACCATGTTGAGAGCTCTGTCAACTATACGAGACTATACACAAGCAATCCTCACTATCGAACAGACATTCTGGATTCATCTCTCTATCTCATAGTAGCCTAATGATGATTATAGCAGACTAGTTAAGAAGTTATTTTAAAGAAGGGCGCCTGGGTGGCTCAGTCATTAAGCGTCTGCCTTCGGCTCAGATCATGATCCCACGGTCCTGGGATCGAGCCTCGCATCAGGCTCCCTGCTCGTCAGGAAGTCTGCTTTCTCCCTCTGCGACTCCCCCTGCTTGTGTTCCCTCTCTTGCTATGTCTCTCTCTCTCAAATAAATAAATAAAATCTTTAAAAAAAAAAAAAAGTTATTTTAAAAGAGATGGACCTTCCTCGGTTCCTCCTCTCAAAATCACAAATATAAGAGACCACTTACTCAATCAACATGAGTTGAGTTGAATCCAGTGGCATGGTGGTCAATGTTTAACTACTGGCTCTCTGAGGAGGACAAGGGAGCTATGATTTGCATAATTTGCTAATTTCCATGGTGTAAATATTCCCACCATGGCCAATGTCAAGCTATCAATGTGGTATCAACCATCTTACCAAATTCCTTGTTATTTGGCAATTGGCTGTCCAGCACATCACCATGTCAATCTGCCTTTTTTTTTTTTTTTTGTCAATCTGCCCTATTATGATACTAAGAATACTTCTTGGTATCAATAGAAGTCCTACAAAAAAATTCTGGGTATTGATGCTCACCAAGAGTAGCTTCTTTATTCTTTATCGCTTAGAAATCACAAAATACTCTTCTCTATAATAATATCCTTTTTGATAGCGAAACTCTTGCAAATAAAGACCTCCTTTTATTTTCCTCATTAGCAGAATTGTTCTTTGATGCTCAAGATACCATTTCATTTTAATTTAATTAACTCTCAAGGGTTTAAAGACCATGGAGTACGTTTTGAAAAATTAACAGATAATGCAATGACTTGAAAGTTGAAATTGTAATCACACTTACCATACCTATAAAGTTAGTACCAACTACAAAATATTTCATGGTCATATGTATTTTTAAAAATATTAACTATGGTCTCTGTATTTTAGATAGTGGATATTGAAGTATCCCTTTGCGTTTGCTTTGTCTTTCACGGGCTGACGGTTCTCTGATGGTTGATGTTATAACAAGATGATCACCATGGAGAGATTGCATTGGCAATATGCCCACCGCTCCAAATGCACACATGCTTCTGAGAATTGATGTGGTTTCCACTGACTCTTGGAGGTGGGAGTGCCAGGGGAATTCTGGCTGACTCAGACCATTTCTAAATTGATGGGCTGTTAGGCATGTAGTTTCTGGTCTGCTTACAGGTTTGAATTAACTTCACTGCATTCTCATATATTAATTTATTATTGCTGTTATTGTTTTGGGATCCCTACTGCCATCTTAGACCTGCCCCTTGATTAGCCTTAAACCGTTGAAGAATTTTCTGTAGATGAGGGATGAACTGGGGAAGATCACAACCTCAGAACTAAGTTCGAATAGAAATCATATTACCACATTTCCATGAAAACCATATTAGTACACTGAGCCTTTTGGCATACATAAGACATAGGTTTATCTGTTTATGGTCTGAGCTGTTCTATATATTTATTATACAGGAAAAAAAGAATGTGAACACAAATTGATATTTTCATTTATTTCCTTTTGGCTCTCTTCCAATCTACATCAAGGGGGACAGTGGAAGATAAGGTATCTTATAAATCATCATACCAAAAAAATTCATGTTTGAAGGTTGTTTATAGGAGGCCTTTTGAAACTGTGCTAAAAGGACAGGTGATATTTTATGTATCTTGGAATGATTTATATTTTACTTTCCTCACAATGACCTTGATTATTGTAAAAAGGATACAGTTGATGGTGTAGAAAACTTAACATCCCAGTATATTGTATCACGAATTGGTTCAGCACAAACATGGAAAATAGCTGTAGTTTATGACTAAGGTCTTCTTATAATTTATGCTTTTATTAAAACTTATATTTTCTTGGGGCAACTGGGTGGCCATTTGGTTAAGAGTCCAACTTTGATTTTGGCTCAGGTCATGATCTCAGGGTCCTGGGAATGAGCCCCACATCAGGCTCCCTGCTCATCAGGGAGTCTCCTTGAGATTCTCCCTCTGCCCCTCTCCCTGCTCATTCGTGCTATTTCTCTCTCTCAAATAAATAAATAAATGTTTAAGAAAATTATATTTTCTTAAGAATACAAAAGTTAAGTATAAGGGAATATTCTTCCTTGTAAATTAAAAATATTTGGATGAATTTGGGCGCCTGGGTGGCTCAGTGGGTTAAAGCCTCTGCCTTTGGCTCAGGTCATGGTCTCAGGGTCCTGGGATCGAGCCCAACATCGGGCTCTCTGCTCAACGGGGAGCCTGCTTCCCCCTCTCCCTTTGCCTGCCTCTCTGCCTACTTGTGATCTCTCTCTCTGTCAAATAAATAAATAAAATCTTTAAATATATATATATATATATATATATATGGAGGAATTTGAATTTATATGGGATTTTTTTTCCTCAAAAACACCTCAAAATATTGCCAGTCACTGACATTAGAACTGATACCAGCCAGTTTCCAGTTACTGCATTATCTCTGTCAGAGGCACCAAAGAACATTTTTGAAAAGACGTGAATTCCCCTAAAGCTTAGGTATAGTGATGAATATTCTAATTACCTAGAAGAATCTCTTATGGATGGATCTTTTTTTTTAAAGAATTTATTTGTTTATTTATTTGAGAGAGAGAGCAGGAGCAGGGGGAGAGAGGAGCAGGGGCAGAAGGGGAGGGAGAAGCAGACTCCCCTGCTAAGCAGGGAGCCCAATCCCGTGGCTCCATCCCAGGACCCTTGAATCATGACCTGAGCTGAAAGCAGATGCTTAACTGACTGAGCCATGGAGGCACCCCTGGATGGATCATTTGTATAAAATTATCTCAGATTATTTCATTCTGTCCACATTTTTCAGCATCTGAAACTAGAGCAATAAGGTGTATACACTTGCAACCAATTTCCTTTTAATTGTCCTAAATTAACAAATTCTAAGCTTCGTTTATAAAGCTGACTTTCTTTCTAATTGAAATTTCTATTGAAATAATTAAAGATCCACATGCATTTATACGATATAATACAGAGAGACCCCTTGTGCCCAGTTTACCCCAATGATAACATTTTGCTAAATTATAGGATAATATCACAACCAGAATATTGACATTAATAAAACCCACCGATTTTATTCAGATTTCCTCTGTTTTACTTGTACTCCGTTGGGTGTGTATGTGAACTTCTATACAATATTATCACTTGTGTAGGTTTATATATCCACCACAGTTGTGATAACCACACTGCAAGAATCTCCACTTTCTTTTTATTTTTTGAAAGATTTATTTATTTATTTGAGAGAGAGAGAGAACAGGGGGAGGGGCAAAAGAGGAGGGAGAGAGAATCTCCAAGCAGACTCCGTGCTGAGTGTAGAGCCCTACAGGGGTGAGAGGGAGCGCTCAATTCAAGGGACCTGACATCATGACGTGAGCCGAAATCAAGTGTCAGAATGATTTGAGGAGAATTGACATCTTTACTCGATTGAGACTTCCATTCTATGAATATGGTATGTCTCTTCAGTTGGTTATGTCTTCTTTTATTTTCTTTGTGCGCATTTTAGAATTTTTAGCATTTTAGAATTTTCGGCATACGGATTCTGTACATGTCTTCTTATGTGCATATCTAAGAATTTCCTTTTCTTTGGAGCAATTATAAATGGTAATTGCATTAATAATTGTGTTTTCTGCATATTCGTTGTTAGTATATAGAAATGTGTTTGATTTTTTGTGTGTTGATCTTGTTCTCTTGGATCTTCCTGAACTCCCTTAATAGTTTGTGGAGTTTTGTTTTGTAGATTTCTTAGGATTTTCTGTGTAGACAATCATGTCGTCTGCCAAAAGAGATCATTTTATTTCTTCCTTTCCCAAAAGGTATGCCTTTTTTTCTTTTTCTTGCCTTATCACAGTGGTTAGAACTTCCAGCTCTATGTTGATTAAGAGATGATGAGAGTGGATGTCCTTACCTTGACATTAGTCTTCCACCATTAAGGTATGATATTAGTTGCAGGTTTTCTATAGATGATCTGTATCAGGTTGTGTTAATTACCTGATATTCCTAATTTGCTGGAAGTTTTGTTCATGAACAGGTATTAGATTTTGCAGGCAAATGCTTTTTCTGCATTAACTGCTATGATGTTATGATTTCTCTTCTTTAGCCTACTGATATGGTAGATTACATGGATTAATTCTTGGAATATTTAACCAGCCCTGTAAAACTGGAATAAATGCCTCTTGATCATGGTATATAATTTTTTAACACACTGTTGGAATTGGTTTGCTAATATTTGGATTAAAGAATTTGCATCATAGAAAATATGAGTCTGTACATTTGCTGTTTCCTTGGTTTTTGGTGCTGACGTTTGGTTTTAGTATCAGGATAATACTAGCCTCATAAAATAAATTAGGAAGCATCGTCTCCTCTCCTTTTATGTGGAAGAGATTGTGTAAAATTGACGAATTCATCTTTAAAAGAGGTACCCATACTGGTCACTCCCAACCCCTCCTCCCCCTGCTGTGCAGGGTATTTCTGAATGACAGAGGAGAGTTTCAGGCCTGTGGGGGACAGAGAGGTCCCCCAGATCAGTCTACTGGGTCTCTCTTGCTAGCTCTGCCTATTGACCTCAGTATCTCTCAATGGAAAAATATTGAAAAGGAGAGTCTCAGACCCAGCAGAGAAAAACAGTACCCCCTCTGGTCTCTTATTTCTGGTGTTCCCAATCCGTCCCCCTTTACTGGTGGTGTCAGGTTCATTCGATGTTGTTAGAGGGACTCCAGTGTAATCTGGGGAATTACACTGGAATGAGCCCACCTGAGGGGCCTTCAATGGCTAGGTTGAAAGTCAAGAAACTCTGGGTCTGGGTGGCCTTCCTCTGTTGGATAGAAGTACATGAGATGCCTTGAGATTATGTTGTTCCTACAGTCCTGGGATCCCAAACCACCTTTCTTCTAAACACATTTTACATTTCTCCTTTGGTTGTCTTTTGCACCATTTCCAAAGTTCATAGTTATACTTAGCAGGAAGGAACAGGGGAAAAGAGGTCTATACCACCTTGTGTTGTTTGGAAATGACCTTCATTTTAATCACAGATGCACAAGGACTGACTCAGTTCCAAAAGGTCTTGAATTACTTGAATTCTGCATAAGCAGACAAGGATTTACTATGAGGATGAGGAAGATGAGGAGACAGAACCATTCATCATTGGAATTGACCTCAAGCTGATACAGCACAAATGAACAAAGAGGAAAAAACAAACCAGCAACATGAAACAGGGAACAAAGGTCTTTTCTTTGTAATAGCTGCTGGCCAGCTTGTCTTTTCTTGGTATTGACCTCTCTGCTTCATGTTTTCAATGTAAAGCAAAGTTGTTTATGTCTGATGTTGTATGATGTGGACTGTGAAAAATTTGTGAAACTTACAGAGCAACTGTAGTGTTCAATCAAATGGGAGATTCAAAAAGTTAGCCTCAAATGCTTAGGCAAGCACAGGACAGTTTATCATCCATCAGCCCTAAATTAAATAAGACGTGAGAGTAGTGATTAGCGGTAACATATATTTATTCCTTCTGTTATTACCTTATTTTCCTTCTTTTCTTTTTCAATTATCATTTGTTGAAAAACCATCTTGCTTCCATGGATATTATTTCCTACCTGGGAGAGAAGCTATTTTAATTCCACACACTCATTATTGATTAAGTGAAAGTGAAACCAGATACTATTTATTGAAACTCCTTATTGAAATTTCATTTAAATAGGCCAACATTTGAGATCCTAAAAGAGAGTCACACATCCTTTTGCTCAAGCGGCTTGCACTGAAAGAGAAAATTATTTTAGGTACAGCTTATGTCCTTTGCTTGTTGTTTTTGAAACCAGCCTGATTACCATGTTGGTGATATTTTCTAAATTCTTTTTTTTTTTAAGATTTTATTTATTTATTTGACAGAGAGGAGAGAGATCACAAGTAGGCAGAGAGGCAGAGAGAGAGAGGGGGAAGCAGGCTCCCTGCTGAGCAGAGAGCCCGATGTGGGGCTCGATCCCAGGACCCCGAGATCATGACCTGAGCCAAAGGCAGAGGCTTAACCCACTGAGCCACCCAGGTGCCCCTAAATTCTTTATTGATGCATTCTAACTTACTTTTTTAAAAAAGATTTATTTATTTATTTATTTGAGAGAGAGAGAGAAAGAGAACCTGTGGGGGATGGGGCAGAGAGAGAGGAAGAGGGAATCTCAAGCAGACTCCCTACTGAGCGTGGAGCCCAATGCAGGGCTCGATCTCATGATCCTGAGATCATGAGCTGAGATGTAACCAAGAATCAACTGACTGAGCCACCCAGGCACCCTGCATTCTAACTTACTTTTAAGGACAATCTTCCCACTTCAGGGTTGGTGCCCCCATCTGCAAAGAATGACATAGCAGAAGAAAATTACTATGATCAACTTTGCAATGTTACACGATGCACATAGTTGTTATAATACCCAATTCAGTGTGATGCTAGTGTAAGAAGTACTTTAGATAGAATCATAACAATATACTAGGTAGTATTCCCCAAACTATCAAGGAACAAATCTAACTACAAAGCAACTGAATCTTAAGTAATATTTACTGATGAGTATTACTACTCTTAAGAAAATTCTCATAATAGCAACTGTATTTGGAATCTAAAAATAGTACTCTCCTACTCCAAAAACACTAGCAGCAGCAGAGTTTCAACTGGGAATCTTGAAAAGAATACTTCTGTGTTATGAAATACCCACAGATTCTTTAGAACTGTGTTAAATTTACTTAAATAGAACATGTTTGAAGTTGTGCTGTAGTTACTTCAGAATTCTTCTGAATCACAGAAGAGAAGAATATTTATATTTTTAAATGATACCAAGAGAAGCCCTAACAGTTACAGGAATTTGTGAAGAATTGAAAAGCATAGTTTAAACCTATCTAACATTGATTCTATGCTATTTGTAAGGGGTTTTTTTTGTGTTTTTTTTTTTTTTTTTTTTTTTTTTTAAGATTTATTTATAAGAGAGGTGGGGAGAGGGGCAGAGGGAGGGGAAGAGAATCTCAAGCATACTTCTCAGTGAGCGAGGAACCTGATACAGGACTTGATCTCATGACCCTGAGATTATGACCTGAGCCAAAACCAAGAGTCCGATGCTAAACCAACTGAGCCATTAAGGTGCCCCGGTTTGTAAGTTTCTAAAGAAATTGGTAGACTGCTTTATCTATTATAGTCCACATTAATATGTTTAGGTAACTTAGCATTGTAGTCAAATTTCTATATTCATGAATGAACTTTTTAAATTCTGAGTAATCTAACTTTCTATTCCAGATGAAAGAACCCAGTATCTGTTTGCTTACACTATTTTAGTGATAGCCAAAGATTTATTGAAAGACTAGTATATACCAGTTAGTATATGTGAACTCCTTGAGAGCAGGAATCCAGTCTTATTTATTTACATAGACCTAAAACTTGGTGCTATGTCTTATATATAACAGCATAATGGGTATTCACCATGTATTTACTAATTTAATTTTTGTAAAGGAACTACCATTTCTTGAAGTAATATTTATATACACAGCATTGTGCTAGACCATAATCTTCATAAAACCCACAAGAAATTCATGTATTGGTTAGCAATCTTTTGGTGTCAAGTAACAGAACATAAGTCAAGCCCAGCTTAGTCAACAAAAGGAATTTATCAGCTTGTATAAGTAAAGAGTCCAGAGGTAGATGAGGTTTTAGGTATAGCTTCAAGAATGCTCTGACTGAATTTCTCTATAGTTTTCTTAGCTCTGCCTTGTGTGTCAAATTGAATTTCGGCTGGCTTCCTTCTGGTAGTATAATGGCTGCAGTTATTCCAAGACTCACGTCAACACATGGCACCATATATCGGGATAGAGAATGTCTCTTAGAGCAGAAGGGTTAGCACATATCCCAGAAGCACCCCACCCCCCCTCCAGCCGCCCATGTCTCTTCATACAGCTTTAGCCTGCATTGGATGAAATGATTGCCTTGCACCCATTAAACTCAACTCTTAGAGTTAAGACTGGGTTTCATCCTTGCCAAACTTCTACTAGCTGGGAAATAACAGGATTTTCCTAAGACAGTAGACCACAGAACTGAATGCTGGATAGGTAATTGACATATGTCCACTAGACATATTGTTAGCCCCAGTTAGTCTCAGAGAGTTTAAGCCTTGCCTCAGGTGGAGAGTGGTTTAGAATTGGATTCTAATTCTGAAGCTTATGTTCTTGTCATTTCAAATTTCGTCAAGTGTTTGGAGAAACTACCAGATAGCGTAAAACGCCATCTTTGTTCTAACTTTGGAAAACTAAAACTGAAATAGTTCTTTAAAAAAAAGAGAGAGAAAGATTTATTTATTTATTTATTTATTTGAGAGAGAGAGGGGGGAAGGGCAGAGAGAGAGAGAATCTCAAGCACACTCGAAACTGAGCGTGGAGCTTGACTCAGGGTCGATATCATGACCCTGAGATCATAACCTGAGCCAAAATCAAGAGTCAGCTGCTTAACTGACCGACCACCCAGGTGCCCCTAAAACTAAAGAAGCTCTAAAATCCTAAAAAGAAATATGATTTAAATAGAATGTCTTCTCCACCCCATCCCCTAATTCCCACCATCCTACCTCCACCTTCTGTAATACATCGGAATCTTTCCTGTCTTTCCAACCCCAACCGAGTGCTCTCATAGTTTTAAGGCAGTGGTCCAGGCTCCAAAATGATCTCCCTCTCTTAATTTTCACTGAATGTCTATGTCTTTAGGTGTTGGATGAAACAATTCAACATTGATAATAACAATGCATTACCACTTTAGGGGATATTTGCAACATCTATCATGATACTTGGTGGGCACAAGCCCTCACCCTCCTTGCCCCCAAGAATCTCTCCAGGAACAATTTCAAGGGGAAGAGATACCAGAAGGAAGGTGAGAATTTTGTTGCAGACAAACCTTCCCAGAATCCCTGGGCTTAAACTCTGAAAGTGATTGTTTCTCTTACATCCATGAATGAGTTTCTTGGGATGCCAAATTATCTTTTCCCCAAGAGCACAGACTTTTTCCCAAGAATCTTGTCTTCTTTCTAGAGTACTCCCATTGGAGCCTCTTCTTGTCCCATTCCCATTTATTTTCCAACATTTTTGTATATTTAAAAACTGTTATTTGATTTATGTTTTCTGTGTGATAATGGTTTCATTTTCAGATGGTTCTTTTCTCTACTGCACTTACCTTAATAATAATTATCCTCACTTAAAAAAGACTTCTAGATTGAAATTGCCTTTGAATATAATTTTATCCTCCCCACCCCTCCAAAACCAATAGGTTTCACTTTCCTAAGGCTTTTAAACACAACAAGAACCAATGAGAGATGACTGACTGAATGCACAGTATGCCTAAAAAGCCTGGAAATTCACCCTTTTAAGAATGATACATTTTGGAATTTACCTATTAAAATGTCATCTAGCTGTCTCTTTGTCACATAAAGCCAACCACAGTTGAATTCTAAATTCAAGAACCTGGAATGAAGTTGAGTGGTACAATTTTGTTTAGGTCCCAATGGCTTTGGGGAAAAGGGAAGTTACAGTATCTCAAACCCGCAACATATGTCTGGCCGGATCTGGTTTGAGTTGGCGAGAGCTGGACCAAGAATTCTTTAGGACTCTTTTAAGCAAGCCAGAATTAGACTATGGGTTTTAGGTTACTGACCCTGGCTTTAAGGCATGAGGGATGACAAGAAGTCTATGTTTAATTGTTTTACCCTCATAAGCATTACGAACGTTTTCCCCTGGGCTGTAATCACAAGTATGTTTGCCTCTTGGCTGCCTGCATATAGGACATCCCTTCCCGCCCACTACCCACACGTAGAAATACTGCTCTTTCAATATTCTGAGCTGTTCAGCCACTGCAGAATCAACCCACACACAGTAACTGTTAAAGTACTTATTATGTCCTCCTTAGAATCTGATATGTTAAATTCCATTGTTTTTCCTAATTGAATGCAACGTCTTACATGTTTACAGACCTTTTGCCTAAATTGGATTTTTAAAGACCCTTCATGATCTTTGCAAGACAATGTCACGATTGTTAGAATTTTGAGTAATTCTGATTGCTAGCAGAATGGGGTTTCTTTTAAGAAAAGAAAAGAAAAGAAGTGGTCTTATATAAGCCAGGGAATTTCAGCTATGGGTGGCAATTCACTTGGACTTAACCATTTAGACTGAAATTAACTAGCTTCTGGGTGTGGTTCTAGCTGCCAACATTGTAGAGCATTCCCCACTCTCATAATGTGACTACACACTGGGGGTAGGGAAGGAGGGGTGTAGGTGGCAGCCGTGGGGGAGATTCGGTGTTCCCATTAAGAGCTCCCGTTTTCAGCTACTGGCTGAATATATTCTCCCTGCCCACTCAAGAACAGACAAGGCCAGGCTAAAAGAGAATCAGAACGGGGTTGTAGCTAATGTTGGAATAACAAAATAGAAGTTTGGGATACAGGCTAAGGGTTTTAAAATTTATACAAAAAGGCAATTTGACACCATTGTTTGTTTCCATGACTCATGTGTGAAATTTGATTATTGATTCTTTTCAGTATCAAAGCAGCAGTCCTAGAGCTAGTTTTTTTGCACATGTAATACTTAATCACTATTTTTAGATCAAAGTGATGTTGAGAAAGCCTGGGTGGGCTGAATCCTGACTCTCCATCTGTCATGAAACAAACATGGATTGAGCACCTCCTAAGAGTCAGTCACAGTGCTGTGTACAGGGAGATGACAACATAAAGGAAGCAAGAAAGATCTCTACAATTGAGGAGCTCGATCTAGTGTGAAGGAAGACATTCAAGCAAATAGCAAACATCTAGCATAATAAATTCTATAATTGAGCCATGTGCACCAGCAAAGACTGACCCACAACAAAGATGATTTAGTAGGCTGGAGAGAACACTGGTATTAAGATGGGAGGCAGGTTTAACGGGAACCAGTGTTTCTCAGTGGTCAGGTTAAGGATGGATCATTTCCTGTTTGGATACCTTGAGTTCTGTGTGTAACCTTTGTAACTTAGGGGTGGGGATAATGAATCCTCAAATAATGCAGCCCTCTGTGTATCTTCCTTTCCCATATCAAGACTCCTAGATCCCCAATGGGCTATGCTTTAAGGCCAATTTTGTATTTGTTTGAAAAGGATTTAAGGATTTCCAGTCCAACTACCTGTGAACATCCCACTTCAGGACAAAGTGGGCTTAAACAGGTTGGTTAAAGCTATGGGAAGCAAGTATAAGAGGAGGGGCACAGTACTAGACACTCA